>CM029793.1:16816332-17042914 GCA_017562165.1 Ectropis grisescens | reverse complement strand
CCAGAGATCTAACATGCTATGTCTCTAAGCCCTGTAATTTCTCTGGAAACATTGACTTTTAAACCAGAACACAGTAATGTTTTCTCATTACTGTTTGGCGGTAGAATAACTGGCAAAGGCAATTACTTACTTACTGTGGTACTTCCCCAGGCGGACTCTGCCAGGAGTCCTATCACTACAACTTCACCACATATTTTATGTCCTTTAATTCCTATGTTTTACTAAAATTGTGTTTATTCTTGTTACAGGTAAGTGTTTTACGTGTTCGAGCTGTTCTTCTGCGGATATTCTACTCGGTGCTGGTAACAAAATTATCCAGTTGTAATTATTTAAGTAAATGAAAGCGCCAGCGGGGCTGTAGCAAAAACTATATCGTTCTCTTGCGTTCGGATGCGCGCGTTTCCATTGTACGAACGGCAACGAAAAATGGGGGTACGATAATCGGCTAGCATGATATAGAGTTAATATATATGTAGGAATATTTTGGGCGCAACTTTCTACGTGAATATAATTATAATTTTATTTACTAGGATTTCAGCTCTAACCGAATAAAAAGTTTGATTGATTTTGTTTGTATCAGACCTCGCTTACAAAAATTTTATTTGTAACATTATATTACGAAACATTTTCAATCAAAGCAATGCAAAAGTTTAATTCATTTTGTAGCATGACGTAGATGAATGACATTTGAGCCAAGTTTACGACATAGCGGTTGTCAAATCATGAACGACTATGCTCTATACTAAATATGAAATTATACGCACTATAGAATAAACACCATGATAAACATCTCAATGATTAACGCATATTGGCTGAAAAAGACAAATTGTAATCCGGGGCTTTTACAACATGATAACCTGTAAATAATGATAATAATAATCTTACTGCAAAACCGGTTATTTTAAACACTGGCAGAATATTTAGAATGTTTTGTATATTATCTTATCTTATACCTTGAAACAAGCAATTCTTGTAGATATATAGAATCAATCGCGGAAACGGCTCGAACGATGTTCATGAAAAATTATGTATACAGGGAGTTTCGGTGACGGGACGATAAATTGATATAGCCAGGTTTGATTTAAAAAAAAACGCCGTTTATGCGCGTTTTTAGATAATGAACATAAAGATTAGAATGCGACGGTAAATTTCGCGACGTCGCGCGACAGTATATTAGCTCTGTCGGGAAGATGGGCGGTCATAATATGGTAGGTCCGGGTTAGAATTCAACCACCTTCCTGTTTTCAAGTATTTTTTGTTTTTTGGAAAAATCAGTATGGATCTAAGTAACCGAGCTAACCTCGGTCACCTAGGTGCTAAAACTTAATACGTAGGATATAAGATTTATTTATAATCTTGCTGCAAAAAGCTGTCATTTTAAACACTGACAGCACATTTAGAATGTTTTGTGTATAAGTAAATACGTAGTAGTAGTTTAATTTATTTTATTTCTGCAAACGCGATTCGGGATTAAGATTAAACATTAAATTCTTATCGTACCTATAGTCATTGCCTGTATTTAAAAGAAGTGACTACTGGATTGGTTTTTATTTTAAGTACCTACTTTCTAATAGTTATTTTAATATTGGCTTCAGTTATGTTGCAACAAACATAGTGTGATCTGCCAATTTATCCTAACTTTTGTTTGACCAAAAATCCAAATTTGAGATATCCTCAACGAGAGATTTTAGTAAAGATGATTTATTCACAATAACAATTTATATTTAAACTCGTCAGCAGTGTTATTCAACCGGCTGTAACATCGTGCCGTGCCGCACAACGGACACGCGCCGCGCAGATCATTATACGGGACACAAATCGGGTTTTTCGCGACAAACTCGGTTCAGGACACTTGGCTGGCGATCAAATCCTGCTGCGGGCTGTTACGAGATCCGCAGCTTTGTTTTATTAAACGTTCTTTATAGTTGTATGAAAATACGCAGTTTTTCATGGTATTATTGGATAGTTTATTTTGAATCGGCGCTATAGTGGAGCATAATGTTTACTGTAAATAAAATATATAGGCTAGTGAAAACCAATCTATTGATACTAGACCTGTGGTGATCGTGATCGATCGAATCCTTTTGATTGATCGCAACCTGTACACGAGTGATCGCATCAGGAATTTTCACAACACCCGATCTTTTGTAATCTGATTATCACACTGTATATGACAAACCAAATTGAACTTTATGAAAATATGTTTTACTTAACTAATTGCTTGCTCATAGAATCGATCGAATCATGTATTGATTCAATCATATTGACGCAAGAACGAAAACATTTTCTATCTCTGTCTTTTACATAGAAACACAGAAACACTAGTGGGACATGTACGTCGATCTTTCTTTGCTTTTGGGTCGCGCTACGCGCGACACAGGTCGTGCAAACGAACTGTTACTTAACAAGCATTTACTTTCTTACTCGGGATTAAAACATATATCTATCAATTTTTTTTTGAGAAAATTAAATGTTAAACAAGCACATATGTAAGCTGGGCTTGAGAGAGGTTTGGTCTCATAAAAAATCACATTTGTATTTAGTATTATTTCAGAGTTGACTGGACTTTATTTACATCGCCGAGTAATTCAGATATAATCTCTAAAATTATCATATATTTCTCACACATAGTTTACACATAATTCTCCATAACACGGGATAATTCCGTTTTATAAATACTTCCGCAAACTTAAAATGAGCTGTAAAGCTAGGAAGTTGCAGCGGTTTTGCTTTGGTGTGTCAATCAAAGGTATTAAGTTGTCGCGTGGTTTGAGAGGGGAAGTGTTTTGCGCGTGTAACACAGTGGCTGAGTACAGCGCTTAAGCAAACCGCGTTCTAAAACATTAGTTAAACTTAATTTTAATGAAAGAGCCGTATGTTTATTACCAGATAACTTGGCCAATCGCGATGATGGCTGGGTCAAAAATGTGCCATTCTAATTGGTACGTCTGATAGAAAGTTTAGGAGTAATTTATTTTCTGCGGAAAAACAGAACACCAACTTTAATTTAAAATTAAATTCGAATACTCGACCAAATTTATTATATTAGTTGTACTACATTAAAGCAAATTTTAGTTATTTGTTCTTGTTCCAAAATTTGATAAGCCGATTCCGATAAAATTTATACAAATAAAATGTGGTAAATCATAGATTAGAAGTGGTCCCACTTCTAAACTATGATTTACAATAAAAACATCAAAATCAATCAATAATTGGTGGTACAATCACTTTCGCGTAACATAGGTACACATAAATAAAAAAGAGCAGGTTTTGAACATTTAAACGTCAAACAACGTTCGATCGGACGAAACGAAGTAAAACCGGAGTAGGAGATTCGCAAGTTTATTTCGAAATTACGGTATCGTAGAAAGAGAGTAAGAAAACGTCTTGAATCCGTCTGTCCCATTTGTTATCGGTTCTGTGACACATTATGACCATTGATCAGCCTACGGCTATTCCAGCTGATTAATAAAATTCCTAGTAGTGAAATGTGGATTGTAATTTTTTTCTTTATCATCTCAAATATATTTTATCCGATTTTTTTCACAATCTGAACAAAACTTAAACTTTCTAATTGTTTTATGCTACCGAATATTTTATTCAATATCCCGAAACTTATTCCTACACTTTACTTAAAAAAAAAAGGTACTTACCTTTTTCTTTTCATAAGAAACTTTTACAATTTTCGGGTATTTTACTCGTCTAAACTTTTTTTAAATCTGAGTTGGGGTCACTAAACGGAGCAGTTGCTAAAACACGCGATTCCGACGCCGACCGCAATCGAACGCAGGCAGTCGCCAAAACGCGATGCAGTTGCTAAATCGTCGATCGCCGATGCTAAGAGTAGCATGTCTGCTGTGGCTCTAATGCGCTGAGCTATGTCGGTGATCTTGATTCTCTGACGGATTATCTTATTACGAATGCAATCCCTCAGAGAAGCCCCGAGCGTTACGTAGACATAATTTTCTTTTTTTGAATTCATTCGACGAATACGACAGAGAACCATTTGAGAAACAACTTTGTTTTTCTGGGAACAGGGACTGATTTTCAATGAAAATTGAAAGCTGGTCTAGTCTGCAAACCGGCAACTGCCTATCCGGAGCCCCGGGTTCAAATCCCACGCGCACCACTGTCCCGTCGAGTCATGTGCGTAATGACGATAATTTAAATATAGTGAAGTAAATACATTGTTAGGACCGCTTATCGAGGAAGATTTAACTTTTCAAAGACAATCGACTAGATACCACATCACAAGCTTTTACTTTAGCTAGCTTTAGGGCAATGGCCCTAAAGCTAGCTAAAGTAAAAGCGGCATCGTTTCATGTTTGACGTTCCAAAGACACGAACAAACAGGTTTCACTCTACTTTTGTTATAAGAACGACTAGGCTGTGGAATGAGCTATCTGAGTGGATTTTCCCCGATGGTTATAATCTTGGTGTTTTCATGTCGAGAGTGAATCGATTTCTTCTGGGTAAGCACGCTCCATCGACCGCATCATCGCTTGACATCAGGCGAGATGGCAGTCAAGAGTAAAACTAAATTAGTTAAAAAAATACTTTTATGTAATCATAAATACATCCTAAAGATAGATATCTATAAAATAACGATTAAGAGCTCTCAGATAAGAAATAAAATATCAGAAATCATCACTCAAATATTTGTCCTAATTAAGAATCGAACCCACGGTATACAACTCTGCAAGCAGACTAACTACATACGGGACCACAAGGTCAGTTCAAACGTTCGACATATCCATTGAATTATATAGATTGAAGTAAAAACGAATAGGTCTAATACCCAAAATACAGGTGTGAACTCACCTAGTTTGGGAAATTAGTAATGTAAGTGAATATGTACCGATTTTATTGAATAAACATTTTTATTATTATTATTATCAATTCGACGGTTAATTCACAGCTCACAACACTATGGCGTCTATAGTTTGATGTAATTGGACGGCGGTGTGCCCTAAACCTATTTTTCAGACAATCCCTGTTCGATTGCAAAACGTATTTAGCTTCTCTGAGTATAAAATCCCACTAACATGATAAATGTCGATGTTTAGATATCTGGATGTTTGTTGCTCAATCACGTCGTAAGATATGAACGGAAAAGGCTACAATATGGACTACAGTTAGGTAATAGTCGGGAAGAACACTTTTTAACCCGGGGAAATTAAGGGAACGGGAGCTATGCTGGTAAAATCACATGAAGTCGCCTGGGGAAGTACCAGACCTTTACCAGATATTCTACCGCCAAGCAGTGATGTGCAAACATTACTATGTTCCCGTTTGAAGGGCAATGTTTCCAGCGAAATTACAGGGCTTAGAGATATCACATCTAAGATCTCTTGGTAATTCTTCCAGACTACATATTACCTAACTGTGGCCCATATTGTAGCCTTTTCCGTTCATACCTTACGACGTGATTGAGCAACAAACATCCAGATATCCAAACATCGGCATTTTTCATGTTAGTAGGGGTTTATACACAGAGAAGCTAACTAAAAAAAAAAGAATAGAATAGAAATAAGTTTTGCAATCGCACAGGGATCGTCTGAAAAAAAATAGGGCTAGGGCACACCGCCGTCTAATTACATCCGCCGTCTAATTGCAGTGCTAGGTAATGATTTGGACTCTTCATGTTCTAATAGATTTGATTCTTATTTTGTGCCATCCATTGTACATATATGGGTTATGTCACCTTTTAGTAAATAATAAATTAACTTTGGTTTGATTTTTTTGAATTCGGCGTGTCACTGAGCTGTTATGGGCAGGCATGTTCCTTACCGTTAGGCTCGTACTCGTATCCTGCTCATCTCGGCACTCTGTACTGTAAATAAGTACAAGATTACATCTTAAATAACACAATCATGACTAAATTACTTATCTTTATCTCGCAAAATAGTCGCGAGACGCTGTCAGTAATACAATTCATTCTAATTTGTACATAGAAAAAAATATTTATGGATCTTTGATTTTAAAAACGTTTTTTGAATACAATCAATTATATTTAAAACTAATTACGCCGCTAAAAATAAGGATTCCGTTTTAATCATCAATCATCATTAGTTTTAATTATCATCTGCAGCCTGCAGACGTCCACTGCTGGACATAGGCCTCCCCCAATGATTTCCACAATGACCGATCTTGTGCCGCCTCCATCCACCGACTTCCCGCGACCGAGACAATATCATCGGTCCATCGTGTGGGCCGTCCTACACTGCGTCTGCCGGTTTGTGGCCGCCATTCAAGAACCTTTACTCCCCAGCGGTTATGGGTGCTGCGAGTTATATGGCCTGACCATTGCCACTTCAACTTTCTAATTTAAAGAGCTATGTCGGTGACCTCCGTTTTACAGCCGATTTCCTCCGTTCCGTTTAAAAAACCGTTTTAAAAGACCACTTTATTTTATTAGCATAATCGTTACTACCACTGCTAACTCAGGGCTTTCTCTCACAAACAAAGAGAGAAACCCTTAATCCACCACGCTGGTGTTTAATTTAATTAAGTGCCGGTTTGGTGAAATACATGTCATGTCTTAAAAAGATGTCTCACAACCAGCAGGTTTCTTCACCATCCTTAAGTCATTAAGCTTAAAAGCCATTGACAAATATATAATCTAACTATATAACTATATCAAATCTTAATATATATATAAATCTCCTGTCACGATGTTTGTCTGCGATGGACTCCTAAACTACTTAACCTCACATTTTAATCAAATTTACACACCGTGTGCAGTTTGAGCCAACTTGAAATATAGGATAGTTTTTATTTTGATTAATATTATAGTCTTTATATGACGATATCCGAGCGAAGCCGGAACTGGCCGCTAGTAAACTAATAAATAAATAAATATTGGTGGATAATTCACACACAACACCATCTGACGCCAAACTAAGCAAAGCTTGTACTACGGAAGCCTGATAGCTGATGTAATACTTATATCGTTTTAAATACATAGAAACACTAATAAATAAGAAAAACAACTTTAAAAATAAAAAAAAATACATACATCTGCGCATGAAAAATACACAGAGGTGTAAGTTAGGGTCGAACCCACCAACCTCATGGTTTTGAAAGCGACCGTTCTCACTACGAGGTCGTGACGGTTATTTAGTTTCTTGGTACGAACATAATAAAATGTAATGAAAAATCGCTTAGCTGTTATCTCTATTAAAACAATATTACACAGGAGTTAATCACAATTTAAATTATTGTGTAACTAGCAGTGTAGTGTTCCTGGAGATGAAAAATAGCCCATGTGATTTTCTGAACAATAATTCAACTATGTTCTAAATTTCAGCCCGATTTGTTACGTTACGATGTGATTGAGTAACAGACATCCGAACATAAACATGTGTAATATTATTTATTTAATTACCTCGTTTCGGCAGCATCATAACCGCCGTGGTTTCGAAAGTCCTGTGAAGATTACGTTCTGTATACCTAATGTTTACAATATATAAGTGCAAGTTGCGAAAGTTAAAATAAAATAGAAATTCTCATCTTTGTATTTTATTTTATAAAAAAATAACACGATACGTAATAAACAAAAACAATGTAATTTACTAATCCATTTTAAGCGGATCAGATCCTTTCCCGGAACTGTGACGCTCTAGTTTGAGGGAACGATTTACTATAGCAGAAGTCAAACTGAGCTGATTCGTCTCAGCCAACATCAGAACGTCTGACATTAGTTTCTGGGCTATAAACTTCTGCTCGTAACTTAACTTATCCATCCGAGTTTTCAAATGTGATATAAATATTGAATTGTCGTCTTCACCGTTTGAATCTTCATAATCCACAGGTATTTCCTTTCTTTCCGTAGAGATATACCCACTTGACGAACCATGGGGTTCTTCAACCTGTGTTTCAGGCCAACTAAAGTCTTCCGAATTAAGTTGATCACTATCTTCAGGTTCTGTTTTTAAGATGTTCTTCTTTATGTTTAACTGTGGTTCGTCAGTTTCGCTAATTGCATTTGTTGGGTCTTCTTCTTTGTTCTGTGTAGGTTGAGTGAACGATTTTGTAACGTTTTTCTCTGTCAACGGATCGTAAAGTCCTTTAATTCCATAGCGAATTTTAAATTTCCGATACCATCCGTCACTCGCTTTAAAAGTATCGTTTCTATATATTTCGTTGTAAAAAATGGAGAGATTTCTTTTTGAATATCTCTATCTGTGAGGGTCTTATTGTGCCGTCGTTCTTCAACAAACCAGGAGTATAATACATCTTCCATTAGTCGATGTTCGGAATTTTTCAGAGTATGACGTGACTGAGGCGAAAATGATGTCGTGTCGAGGAATTTTTCTATCTTGTCCCGATTTTTCTTGATATCGTAAACTGTTGCGCGGCCAACATTGTACTCTCGAGCTATCTGTAACTTATGTTGTCCACTGTCCAATTTTCGTAATATTTCAACTTTTTTATCTAAAGTTAATGATTTATGTTTACGTTTAGTGGAAGTATTGTTCGCCATTTTGAAAACAGAACGTTGAAACAAACGCGCGGCGTCGAGGGCACGGGGCGTCGGACTGAGGAATGCGGCGAGCGACAAGATGGCGGACTGTGAAGTGTGAGTGTGTACACGGCGTAGTCGGATTATCGAGCGCTAGTGTGCGTGAGGTTCGGAGAGGTAAACGACCGCGTCAAGGTTAAACGAACGGGCGCGCGTAGTCGGTTTACTGGGAGTCGGATAACAAGCATAATTATTATTATTATTGACCTTGTTTAGTACAAATAGTTCGTAATGTGTGTTCATTATAATTAAGTTTGGTTTACAAATTATCTTCTTTTAGTTTTTTATACTTTGGTTTTGTTAACGTATAACCTGTTTTTGGTTTTACTATTGTACCCATAAATTCAAATATTTTGTAAATTTTAAGAAATTGTTTTATGTTTAAAATTATAGTACTCGTAGTTATTGCAACTTTGTTTGGACTGTATCTGTAAAGACAATATAATTGTTAAGAACTAGTTTATTTTGGGTATATATACTATAACATAACCTACCAATTCGATCAGTGTACTCATTTCAGAGTGATTGTTTCAAACATACCTTTACAACGGGATACAAAGTAATTAACGTTTACAAATAGGTAATTAGTTACTACTCTAAATGAGTTTAAAATTAAACTGTAAAAAAAAATACGACGTAAAAAATTAGGTATTTGATTGTCGTAAGCGATACGACAGTTTGGGATATAAATTGATGTAGAGTAGAGAGTAGATTGTAGAGGTCATCATGTCAACTGTCATAGATTCTTTTACACACAAAAATAAACTATAATGACACACCAAAAGGAAATGAGCACAAAAAGAGCGAATAATATAGGTGATTGATCAATCTACGGTCGATCGGTTACTGGATAAGCACGCTCCATAGCCTTAGACCGCATCCGAGATGTGGCGCTCAAGTGAAAGCCTATTATAGTTAAAAATACGAATAATAATGAAACGAGTAATTTATAGTCTTATAGATTTAACGGATTTGTCAGTTAATGACACAATTTGACGCTTTTTCTGCCACGCTTCGCTGTAGCATATATGTGACTGATACAAAAAATACAAAAAACAAATAATGCAGATTACATATATTATTTATCATTCTAAAATTTCAGCTTGATCGGTGCAGAACTTTTTTGAATTTTCGAAGCGTTCATAAACCAACATAACATTTTTATATATAAAAATATTTCTATATCAAACAAGCTAGAAAATGTATAAAATGCAGACTGTGATTATTTAGAATACGACGGAGAGTTTTGTTTTGTTGTTCCATGAGTTTGTATGAAATATCCGAAACATTTGCAAGGTTGTGTAAAAGGCAGGAGAAACAATTTTAATTATCTTTTCCCTGTGTTACTTGGCCGCAGTTGGATAACTATTTGATCCCGGGCCTCTTTGACCCGCTGACCGGGCCCGCGCCCGATGTTTGTTTGTTTGGTACCCCTGACCCCTGCACGCTATTTCGGGTTAATTATGTGTAAAAGATTATTAATTAACATTGCAAAATAAATCCCATTTATTCAGTCGATTATGACTCGATTGGGGTCAAAGAGTCAACGAAAATCGGGTAGAGTTTATCTATGTTAGTATAAATCCGTATTAAAGTCTATGTTCGTATGTATGTACTGAAGCGTTGCTTTGATTCTCGACTGCAAAATATAACTATTTTCCGAAATGCAGAGGAAACAAAATGGTCTCATTTTATAGAGCACATCTAAATCATACCAGCGTACTGAATACATTTGTCAGACTTAGGTACCTTTTAGACGTAAGAGTTATATTTCTGGTTAAAAGGTTATCTGGAAGGGTTCGATGTCAGCAACAAGATCACAATATAATTATTAAGGAATAGTTCATAGGTTACTTTGATCTCAAAATAATACGAGAACGTAAATTACGCTGATAAAACTGCTAAGCGCTGCATTGTATTAAGAAAACTTACTTGCAATTTTTTTCTCTGTGTGCTGTATTACTGTGTTCCTGTACCTACTGTGTGTTACGCATACAATCGCAGATGAATTCAATCCTCTCAATAAACTCATCACAACAGACTGTCTAGTTCATTACCTTCCACAAGAAACGTATTATTTCCACCCACCAACTGCGAAATCGGCCCAACGCAATCTTAACTTACACGATTCAAACAGTATGGACTCTTTACTGGTTTTTTATTTATATAAATAAACTCGTTGCATGTTCCGGCTTCGCATGGATATTGTTTTATAATAAAAACCTGTTTACATTGATTAATGTGAATAAATATTGGCATTTCACACACAACATCATCCAACCCCAGACTAAGCAGAGTTTGTACTATGTAAGCCATACTACAGTTGATATATTTTACACCTACTCTTATAATTTTAAATTGACTTAAAAAATAAAGAAACTAAAATACGAACTAAAAAAAAGAGCAGTAGAAAAAAACAAATGTATGACGTTTTCTAAAATACAAAACACATGAATAAATATGTCGTCGTATTAATTTGATATTGGAAATTTTAACCAAAGAGGAGATATTTGAGAACAAATTTACCAGTACGACAAAACATTAATTTCATAATTATGCAAGAAGAGACGATCTTCTTAGCATTCCATGGATTCACCGTGCGGGTGCCGGGTCCATCGTGTGGCAGAGAGAGAAAAACTCGAGTAGTTCCCGAGACTGGTGACTCGGGCGTAGGTTTAAGGGGCCCCTTTCTGACGTACATCAACACTCACCTTCACTACTCGTCTTTTCTCCTGCCCAGCCAAATCTGATATGAGCCTACTAGTGCAGCTTTAGATACTCGTTCTAGTATAGAACTTACTGCACTTCTGGATAAGCCAAGACTTTCAGTAGGTTATAGAGAGATTTTGCTGGTATACCTCTCGCTCCCACTTCTACAGCGTATAAACTAACTACATAGCCGTTTTTTGTTAATTCGTTTAGGAGGTCGTAATACTTATTTTGTTTCATCGCGTGGTCTTTAGGTATATTAGTTTCCCACGGTACGGTAAGTTCTACAAGGACTAATAAAGTGAACAAAAAAGCGTTAATTTTGAGCAAATTACTTTTTTTTAAATAAGAATTGTCGAGACGACCAGGACATGTGCCTAATGGTAAACAATATGCCTACCACATAACAGCACAGTGACACGCAGCTATTGGAACATGAAGAGTCCAAATCATTACCTAGCACTGCACTGCGCTCATCACCCAGAGATCTAAGATGTTATATCTCTAAGCCCTGTTCTTTCTCTGGAAACATTGTCAGGAAGACTAACGTAAACGCAAAACGCCACACGTGAAATACCGTTAATATAACCAGCAAAACCATTTCCTCACAATACACATCCAATTGATTATAATTTGGGCGGCCTTTGAGTAGTACGATGAAATTACTGTATCATTCGTGATGTAAACATCGTAATAAATAGATTTTGGTGGACATTTCCCACAAAACACCGTCCGGCCAACTACTAAGCAAAACAGAGTCAGATAGCTGATCAAAATTTTAAGATAGGTACATATATAAATTACGCGTCACGTTGTTTGTACGCGATGGAAGCCTAAACTACTTAACCAACTTTAATCAAATTTTCACACCGTGTGCTATTTGATGCTACTTGAAAGATAGGATAGTTTTTATTTCAATGAATGGCCGTAAAATTACAATATCCGAACGAAGCCATAACGGGTCGCTAGTAATTATATAAAAATCCAGTATTAGGTGTTATAATAAATGTTGTTTGTTGCCAGTAAATTATTTTCACCAAGTCAACCAAAGTTTATGTAAATCGATATTTATCTGTATGACATTTATTTAGTCTTCCTTGAGACTTACCATGCCCTTTTTTAACCCCCGACCAAAAAAAGGGGTGTTATAAGTTTGACGTCGATGTCTGTCTGTCTGTCTGTCTGTCTGTCTGTCTGTCTATCAGTCTGTCTGTCTGTCTGTCTGTCTGTCTGTCTGTCTGTCTGTCGGTCTGTCTGTCTGTCTGTCTGTCTGTTTGTCTGACTGTCTGTCTGTGTGTGTGTCTGTCTGTGGCACTGTAGAGCTCAAATGGATGGGCCGATTTCAATGCTGTTTTTTTTTATTTGAAAGTTAATATCCGTGCGGATGTTCTTAGCTACGTTTGGTTATTATCAATTCAAAATGGCCGCCTCCATAAAATGGCGGACAAAATATTTCTGCACAACCTACCTCAATATGGGTATCAAATGAAAGGGCTTAACTAGTAGAGTACTAAACGCTATAACAAATTTCAAATCCAAGATGGCCGCCACCACAAAATAGCGAATTATATATTTTTTTTCACTACTATCTCAATATGGGTATCAAACGAAAGGGCTTGATTAGTAGAATACTTAACACTATGACAAATTTCAAATCCAAGATGGCCGCTACCACAAAATGGCGAATTACATTTCTTTTTTCACAACTCCCTTAATATGGGTATCAAATGAAAGGGCTTGACTAGTAGAATGTTGTACAGATAACAAATGTTAGGTAGTCGGGGGTTAGTCAAAATTTTTAATTTTGTTCTTGTCTATCGGACTGCTTGTGTTTTGTAAAAACTAGAATTCTTTGTCCTTTGTAGTAATCAAACTCATTGTCTACTACAGCTCAGTGACCAGACTAGCCAGTTGTATAAAATTTATTGTCACTTTTTATTTATTCAACGTCTGTGTTTACTTAGTGTTTGTTCCATTAACATTTTAATTGAAGAAATGTTTAATCTGCCGTGTCTCAGATAATACCAGTCTTGAGGCGTAGGAGCTATTTCCACGAGCAACTGAACGCTGCGAACAACAAATTGTTATGGGCATTGTTTCAATCTGCGATAAATAATGTAATCCATCCCGGCAACGATCGACAAAGCATAATTTCAGTTTGAACTGCAAACCTGGTCTTTTTTCTATTAAAGAAGTGACGAAACGAGCAGGAGATGTGGAACAAAAACGGAATTAAACGAAGCAAACGTGGAATTAAAACTGAGTTAATTTTATTACAGAACGACGGGAGTCAACACAGAAAAACTAAAAAGATATCTTGGAAACGAATACTAAATACTATAAAATAATAAAATTATTTAAGTACCTAGGTACTAAAATTACTATTGATGGAAATACAATAAACATAAATTCTGACAATAATATATCCTAATAAATAATAAAGAAACGTAAATAACCTTATTCTCAATAGTTTAAGTTATATTTACAATATGAAGCGAGTTTTAGTCCATATAAGTTCTCCCAACCGTGGAAACGTCGCCTTCGGCTTAAGAACATTTAACTAGAAACTAATGAATTAGTCCAGTGACTAAGCTACACTTTTACGTCGCAAAACTTTTTAAGTCCCGTCCAGGAAGCCTAGATACCTTTAAAAACTTTAACTTGCTCCAAACAACAGTTTACGAGGTGTGCACAAACCGAGGCAGCGAGTGTTTTACAACGTCACAGTTGTTTATTCTCTCTACTATTTGTGTTTCTTTTTTTAGTAATTTCTTTTGCTTGACTAGTGTCAGCAAATGATTTTGTTTGCGTAGAATTTCGTAAAAGTTATTTAAGACTGCTAATAATTCAGTTAAATACTGTAGGTATAATAACTGCGTTTTAGATAAACACGTTAAGTTATTCGAAACTAAAATATCTGAGAATTAGAACTTTAGCTTATGTGCTTCTCCAGACTGAACTCAAATTGAGTTCTGAATTTAAATCCGATTCTTAATGATCGAATTGAGCAACAAACGACCATACATCTAAATGTCCAAATGTCGAAACATCAAAGCAATCAAACATCAAAACAAACATCTAACGCTTTCGAAACATCCAAACATCAAGTCATACAAGCATCCAAATCATCATATTTCTATTGTTACTTAGTAAAACAAAAATACTGAAATAACTGATTTAATCTGCTCAGTGAAGGCACAATTCAATGAACGTTAACTATTGATCATCAAACATAAATGTATGAGAGTCGATACTGTGAGTGACAGGAGCCAGCAGATGGAATAAAATATATATAGAAGAATAAAAATATGTAAACAACCAAAAACGAAATAAAAAATATCGGAACAACCAAACAACAAAACATCGGCACAAACAAACAATAAAACACCAAACATCCAAATAACAAAACAACCACACCTCCAAACTATCAAACATCCAAACCTTAACAGCCAACATGCAAACAGCCAAACATCAAAAGAATCACTTTCACAATAATACTACTCGTAATATACAGAAACTAAACTCATCTAATCTGTTCAGTGATGGAATTATCCAATGAACGTTATCTATTCATAATGAAATCGAAATGAATGAGAGCCCGATACTGTGAGTGCGAGGAGCCAGATATTGCAGATAGCAAATTGGATCGGTATACTCGATTACAACTACGGATTACGCAAGGTACTGTCGACGACAAAACATTCAGTATAACACAGTACATTAAGTTAGTTGGAGTGAACATTTGTTTAACCTCGTTACACATTTTTGAGATGGCCTAAAACTCTGTTACACTGTTAGCATTTAACTGCTACCGACACCTATGTTTATAAGTATGTACTTGGATTGTGTTTGTTTAAACGGGCAAAGCTTTTGTCAACATAATTTTAGCAGTGGTGGGACTTTTAGCAGATTCCGCCTGGGGAAGTACCACACTTTTTCCAGCTAATCTACCGCCTAGCAGTAATGTGTTACTATGTTTTTATTATTTTTGTTATGTGGCAGGCATGTTGCTTACCATCAGACGCATGTCCTGCTCGTCTCGCCACTTTATACCATAAAAAAATTACTTCCTACTACGTACTTACGTAATAAAAAAACTAAAAAGCAAAAAACAAACACTCAAATCCAAACATCCAAAAATTGACATTTATAATAAATATTATATTATTATATACACTAGAAGGATATTCGTTCATCTAAATAGTTTATGCATAGTTGACAGACAGACATCACAGCAATGTTTGTAAAGACTTACAAAAAAATAGCTTAGGAAATGCCGTTAGAAGTGAAAACTTACAATACAGAATTTGATAGCTTACTTTGGAAACTGCACGGGTGTAACCGGAGGGCGTGGCCTGGTCATCATGGCATGGTTATCTAGAAATGCGTCAGCATTTCCCATTGGCTGACGCATTTCTAGATGGCCAATGGCCATGGTCCCGAATTTACTCGAATATTTCTTATCTTACCCGAGCGTGAGGCTAGAATTCAATTCACAAACCAAAACAAAATCTGTCTAGGCGCGCCAAAAGAAGATTTCACTACAAAAACATTTTTAGCGTTGGAGACTCGACTAAATAAATAAAATAAAAAAATGTTTTAAATACTTTCGAACGAAGTCTTGTTAGGTAGCTATATAATAATAACAATATAAATAAATAAGCCTTTTATTTCTTGCTCTTTAAGTTAGGTACAAAGCTTAAGTAAAAATATATTTTTTTGGAAATGAATATACATAACTAGAACTTTATGCAAAGTAATATATATATAATTTAGTGTTGTTATGTATGTAGATTTTAAAGAAGCTAAATAGTATTTTTCCAAATTGCAGATTTAGTTTGCAAAAACCCCCTGGTTGGGTAAAGGCCTCCTCCAAAGATACCCATGCCTCTTTGTCTTGTGCTTTGACTCTCCAGTTCAGACCAGCCGTTCGTCTGAGGTCATCTTCCCATCTCGTTAAAGGCCTCCCTCTGCATCTTTTCCCTATTTGGCCGCTCCAAAATGTTGCTCTCGCAGTCCATCTCTGGTCTGTACATCGCGCGACGTGACCAGCCCATCTCCATTGCTAGGGGGCATCTGTCGCTTTGGTGGTTTTCCTTATTTTTGAATGTCTTACTTTGTCAATCCTCCTTATATTGAGCATACTTCGCTCTAGCCCCCCTCTGACATGTTCTAATTTTAATACCTGCTTTTGCGGAGAACTTCCATGTCTGGCACCCATATGTCAGGTATACTTACTACTACTTGCTTACTTACTTGTTAGATATACTGGTAAAGAATATTATGTTTTAGCAAATACTTGAAGAACGTACTAATTCTGCAGCCGGATCTTAACATGACCGAAGAATATAGAATACAATCCAAAGTGCTGAAATCTGTTATCCTAAAACGACCGTAACGACTCCAGAAACAACGCTCAAAATGTCATAACAACTTCAAGGACTGTTCGTGTGTTAATTTCACCGTCTAGACATTACAATAAAACTAAAACCTACGTAGAGTCACAATCGTTTGCATGAACTTAAACTACTGTTTAACACTTCTATAACGAAATGTCTCCAGTTTCGACGTTTGGCTTATCTACCTTTTGGATATTCATTGGACGATAATATTTGTGCGAAATTGACGAAAAGTTAGAGTTAAATTTTTGAAAGATTTTCTATTGCTTTTGTTACAAAACTACGATTGTTGCGCTTTCTGACCCTGTCGTAAAATATGTTGTAAAAAATGCCAAACTCTTCGTGTTTTGCAGAGGTGGTAAAATATTGAAACTAAAGTTTGCAGTGATGTTTTATTACTGTTGTAACAAAAAACGATAGTAACGCCCTTTAGTGGTCTTTGTCGCAGAATTTATCACAGAAAATCCAGTTAAACGTTTCATGTTTTGTGCCTTAATATACCTGACAAGAAGGTTTATTTTGTTTTCAAACATACTCGCATAGAACTCATTGGAATTTGTAAACGATGCACATTTTTGGTCTTCATTTACGTAGATTCAATTGTAGTCTGATCTCTTTTTCCTCATCTTTTCCTGTTCCCATTCTTTAGAAGCGGTATGCGTTTTAGTTGATTATTCTAATAAAAAATCTAATAATATGTAACCTATTTAGCTTAACACAAACGTAAGCGATCCTACTAATATTATATCTAACTAGATGTCCGCCCCGGCTTCGCTCATGGTACTAATATAACCTATAGCACTCAGGAATCCCGTATATATCCAACGGTGAAAGAATTTTTGAAATCGGTTCACCAATTCCTAAGAATATCGCGTTCAAATAAAACACCTTTCTGCTACCTGCTACGCCACCTATTGAAAATTGGTTGTACTAGCTCAAAACAGAATTATTAGCCTAGGTAGAAATATACTTACACTAATCCGTGTACTTACATAACATACATATATAATGACGCTCAATCTTGACACATGCTGTCATGTCAACGCACGATAAAGGCACGGTACAAACGCTCTCAAAAAGGTTTTGTTACATCCTTCATTCATGCTCCGCTCCCATTGACAGTAGCGTAATATTATAAAGCCTACAGCGTTCCTGTTATATAGCCCTGTATTTTTTTTGCCGTGTGAGTTGTGTTGGTGTAACTTGGCCCCGATTGAGAGATAGTTAATTGCTATTTTTTGGTTCCTTTTGAACTTGACTCTCTCGTTGATATAGAAGTCTCCGAGTCCCAGCAGTGAGAACATTTAGAGGGCTGCATTATGCTGATTGATGTGATACTATTGATTTTAATACATAGGTGCTCCGTAGAAATTATTTGAGAACGAAGCTAAGCTTGCCGACCAACTGTCATGAGCGTGCGTCTGGTGCAGAAGATAGAGAAGTAGGTAAGCCGTATAGGCCAGGAGGTTCCGACTTCAAAATTGAACTCATTTTAACCGACTTAAAAAAACGATGGATCATGAAAAATATAATTTCATGGTGCTACTCTCCTAAATCTTATCCACTTTTTAGGTAATTTTTAAGCTTTTAGTAAATTTTTTAGTCCAATAAGAATAAGTACAGACATTTATTTCACTTAATGTTTAGACATATTTTTATCATTTTCTTTGCCATGAGTGTTTTGACGTGACAACGTCTTATAAATTGGTTTGCCGGGTGACACTTCAAGAAACTGCGTTACGCTCCGCTCACGTTATGCGCTCACAACGAGAACGAGTGAGAGGCACGCGTCCCTTCCACTCGGGCATGGTTAGCCCGCCTAAGAGCGAGAGAGACAGACATAAAAAGTGAAAGGCACGCGTCCCTTCCGTAAAATTATTTTACCACTCAAAGTCGTTGTCACGTAAAACTTTCGCCCGTATACCGACTTTACAGGCAACCAATTTTTTTTTTGAACAAAAAAAAGATGTTTAAAGATCTTGAGATCATTAAATATGACAAAAGTGAAAACTAAAATAAAAAAAATGGGTGCGTGTACTTATGTACGCGCGTGAGAAGTTATACTTCTTTTATTTTATTAAATTTATCGCCACCGAAAATTTATCCAATATATAACATTCGAATACTGTCAATACATTATCCAATCTTTCAATAATTTATTTGATTCTTGAGCTGAGCCAGCTGAGCAAAGTTGACAGAGAAGAGCGGCAACAGCGCGTTACCCGCGTATGTCACGAGCTGGCAACGTCGCGCGCCTTCGCCGTATAATTACTATTATGTATTCTATGCCTAGTAGCGGCAACCGTACGACACTATCTGTGTTCACTCACACATTGACATAAATGAACAAAAAATTCGATGTTATTTCTACTATTAATCTACAATTTTCTTCAACTAAATATGAAATACCGCAAACAAAGACCAATTTAAATGCCAACTAAAGTAATTTCAGTGTAAAATTATACTCTCGTCGCCCATGAATGGTCAAATAGATTAGTATGAAAATTTGAAAATCGAACCACCTTAAGCAGACGACTTCATACTGTTAATTTTGTGTCACAGGTGCGCGCGCATCTTAAAATTTCACTCTCATCATTTTTTCATAACACGCCTAAAGAAGTATAACTTCAAAAAATAACTGTTAAAATCTATTACGAGTAAATATAAGTGTACGCTGTTTACGGTGACACGACAGTGAATCGCTGAACGATTAAACTCCAAGAATAAATTTACAAAAAGACAGTGACATCGGACAGATAGATTTCTTTTACAAGCGTGACGCTGAGTTTCATTCACAGCCCGCAAATAATCTGTTTGTGGTGTGCCAAACGAAGTTTTCAGTTCAAAATGATATTTTGACGTACCTTAGTCGGATTGGGCGTAGTCTCTCTTCACTCGGCAGAGGCTAGTTTTCAGCGTCGGTAATATTTCACCATTTATCTGGATTCGCGTTCGCTGGGAGCGCGCTCACCGCTCACTCAGATTGTGAACTAAACTTTTGAGCGATGGAGAGTTTTAAAACCTACTATCACACTTACATTCAAACTAAATCAGTTATCAGCTTCTACGAGGATAGCGCGAATTGTTCTTAGCTCGTACTTGGTGCAAAAGTTTCTCATAGCTATCCAGAGTGGCAGCACGGGCAGTGTAATAAACATCAGTTTGCCAGTTATTCTACCGCCAAGCAGCAATGTACAAACTGCACTTTGTTCCGGTTTGAAGAGCAATGTTTCCAGAGAAACTAAATGGCAGAGAGATAAATCATCTTATATTTCTTGATAACGAGCGTTGTGCAGTGCTAGGTAAGGATTCGGACTCGTTTTTTTTTAAATATATATTATAAATATGAAATATACTCCCATTTGAACTTTGAAACACGCTGGTAATTTGATGTTACATACCTACAGACACTGTAATTTTATTTATTTGTATAGATGTATAGATACAGAATAAAGGACCGGAGACATGCATCTGATTCACCCATTTGAATATGAAGAGTTAAAATCACTTAGTATCACTGTGACTGTACTAAACAAGTTACCCAAAACTATAAATTATACCTCTTTTTACCGAAATTTCTCTGAAAATATTACCCTTCAAGCCAGAACAGAAAAATTCAAAGCTATGGGAAAACAAGTCTGCTATGAATAAACAAAATCAAACTTGATAAGATTAGTTCTCTCTTTTAAAATCTCATGTTTCACACAAATTTTTATCACAAGATCACAAAATCACTGAAAAAATATTTTAAATGTAACTTTTAAATGCAACATGAATGTATGTTAAATAGAAGTAAGACTGCCACGAGACAAGCCATCTGAGCAGTTGGACTACTTAGTAGGTCAATTAGATGTAGAACTACCATTGAAGATAAAACCGTAGTTATTCTCATTGTAACTTGTTTTCTTAATGACATTAAGTATTCCATAATAGGGATTATCCAAAGAGTTTAGATATAAGTACTACGTATAGAGTTGGAACAAACGCTTTACACCGAAAGCACGGATCTGATCGCTCTTGTGGATGTGCCATACTTTTGTCGCGGCACATCACTGTGTTGGCATAGCAAGCATACACGTCATCTGCTTACGATTGGTACAAACGAACCGTGCGGAAAAATCTGTTCTATTTACTTATTCTCGATCTTAGGTATTATCTATTAAAATTAAATTATATTTTATAATTATTATTTCCTATAAAATCTATATTATAAAACTACCCTGTACTACTGTGCGTTACTTCGAACAAGTTTGCTTAGCAAATATCTTTAATTCCAAATATATTTAACCTTTGCTAAAAAACAAAGAAAATAGCTTATATTTTTTTTTTGTAAAAAAAAAATTACGAGACGAACAAGTCATGTGCCTGATGGTAAGCAACATGCTTGCCACATAACAGCACAGTGACACACAGCTATTGGAACATGAAGAGTCCAAAAGCATTACCTAGCACTGCATTGCGCTCGTCACCCGGAGATCTAAGATGTTATATTGTTTGCACATTACTGCTTGGCTATAGAATAACTGGCAAAGGTGTGGTACTTCCCCGGGCGGACTCTGCCAAGAGTCCTACCACTACAAATACGCATTCTAAAAAAAATGTACACGATCGAATAGATGTATTTTTACATTTGAAGTTTAACACTTAACTCGCATGGTGTTAAATTAACTTCAGTGTGTCGAATTCAGGTATCAGCGTGCTCGTGTATTGTAAATGTTTAGGTAATCTGAAAAGACAGGGGTTAACCGACATCGTCATGTCGTTTTTTGGCTGTTGGTGTGGGCCCACATCGTTAAAACTTTACATATATTTTTCAAGCATGCTAAAATTACAGAATACAAATCATAAAATATTGTACGATAATAACAATAACCATAAAATTATAAATAATTTGACGATTATAATCCCAATAGTCGTGTCGGCAAACGGCATTATAGCGAAAAGTCTCGACCAACATCTCAAGAGACTTTCGCTAGACGGTTATGCTAAGGGCCAGCCAGATACAGAAGGCAGTCATCCTTGACACAGCGCGCATCGTTAGGAGGTTCCTCTCTCTGCAGCCTTAACCACATTGGGGTAGCTTGGGCCTTGCCCCGTTGCTGGCGGTTGTCTCGGCTTAAGTTTTTATGTTATTTTATTCAAATATTGTAATAACTTAGACTTAAGTAAATACGTGACCAAAAAAAAACTATTATAGTGGATTTTTTTCAAACAACACCATTTAGTCCCTAACTAATCAAAAATTGCACTATGGAAGCCAGATAACTAATCTAATATTCAAATAATGTTGTAGATTTATACATATTATACATAGAAACACCCAACACAGAACAAATATTTTTTTGTATTCATCACCCAAATATTCGCTTTAGGTATCCTATCCTGTTATAAAAGCGAAAGTAAGTCTGTTACGCTTTCACGCGAAAACTACTAAGCAAATCATCATGGAACTTTGAAAACATATTTTTAGAGGCATACTAAAAGTAACATGAACCGCTTTTTATCCTCAGGAAACGAGTGTATTAGATAATACACGTGTGAAACTGCAAGGCACTGCTAGTAACATAAAAAGAAGAAGTATAATTTAATTAAATTAAAAAAAGCAATTATCATTTTTATATTGTTTTATTCGGAGTAATCAATCCAGGGAAAGTCGGACGGAAGACGTGGAGGTTTCCGGGGCGCTTTCTTTGGTACGGGGGGGAGGAGGCTGGGTGGAATCGGCTATTTCTTCTTCTACTTCTTTTGCTACTTCCTGAGACAACACGGCTACCACCCCGCACAGTAGAACTACCACTGTGGATTATATGAAGAATTTACTACACTAATATTATGAAAGACGAAATGGACAGATGACCTCACAAAAGTCGCTGATCGCTAAAGTCGCTGAAGTCGTGTTGCACAGGACCGTTCGTCGTGGAAATCTAGGGGCCTATTTGGAGGCCTATGTTCAGCAGTGGACGTCTTGCGGCTGATGATGATGAATATTATGAAATAGCAGCGCCCGTTTCCGTTATTTTTTCGAGATAAAAAGTAGCCCATGTTTTAATAAATGTTAGTTAACTACATACCAAATTTTATCAAAATCGCTTCGGCCGTTTAGACGTGAAATAGTAACAAAAATTTACACATTTTTGCGTTTATAATAGTAGTAGAATGCCAATGTTTGTATGTTTAAGATGCTTGGATGTTTGTTACTCAATCACATCGGAATTTCTGAACGGATCTGGTGTAAAGTTAGAGCTTACTTAAATTTTAGGCTGGAAAAAACATAGGCCACTTTATACCCCGTAAAAATAAAGGGAGCATTCCCGTTTCAAAAGGAATGGTTTGTGTTCGGTAACAACACATAATATTTGTTATGTTCTTAGCTAAACTATTCGTATTATTTCTACAAGATGATCAATGAATTGCACCCGAAGTGTTAAATTTGCTGTTTACTCTTTACAGACAGAGACGTTTTGCGTCAAGGTTTTGCTGTAGTGGTTGTTTGAAATTTTGAACAGCCTCATAGAAAGAGCAGTGCCATTCGTGTCTCCGTTTTTACAGATTTTCCTACGCAGCGCATGAGATATTTCAAAACTAAATATGGTTTTGCGAACCATCTTATAGCTCACAATGGAAAGCAGACAGGTTTGACTGTGGTTTGTTTGTTTTTTAAATTGACAGATACTTCATGGAGAACATCATCATCATCACAGATAGAGACATAAAGTTCGTTTTTTGTAGTGGTAGGGCTCTTGGCAGAGTCCACCTGGGGAAGTGCCACACCTTTGCCAGTTATTCTACTGGCAATCAGGAATGTGCAAACAATACTGTTTTCCGGATCTGTGCGTTTGTGTGTTTCACTGTGCTGTTATGTGGTAAGCATGTTGCTTACCATCAAGCACATGTCCTGCTCGTATCGTTACTCTTTATTTAAAAAAAAAAAGTTTTGTATTGGACAGCTACATTTTTGTTTACTCTTTAGGGTTGCCACCATTCTTGAAGTTTAGAATTTGTAAAGTGTATATCTGGCTGTGTGGTCACTTTAGTGGCAAATTATACATAAAACACTCAATAATTCATATGTCGTGTACTTACATGCTAAAAGTTTCATGTTGAATTGGAATTTAGGTCTTGTCGTAGGTATTACTAAAATAAATCAGAATTACAAAAATAACAAATGTAAACATTTATTGCAATATGAATTTTGGATAAATTTATGCTCAGCATTAGCTTAAGTAGCCTTTTTGTGTTGTTCTCACTAGTGGGTCACAAGTTTTTCTATTAAATCAAAAGGAGAAAATCGAGGGCATAATACACCACGCTCGGCAACTACGGATTGGTGGGGTTTTATCCTCCTCAAAAGATGTATTGCTTGGATCACGGATTCTTCGCAATCTTTTCCTTCACCAATAAATATAAATAAATAATAATTCTGCAGTTAAAAAAATAATCATTGGTTCAGGGATGGCAGCCCACTACTCACAATAATTGTGAAATTGGATGACCTCGTCACAAGGTCACCACGCGGCATATGTTCACAACTAGATGTCCGCCGCTTTACCTGTGGTACATTATATAGCACTCATCGGGATCCCGTACATATTCAACGGTGAAAGAATGACTGAAATCGGTTCAGTCATTCCTGATAATATCGCTTTCAAACAAAAAACCTCTTCAGCTACCTGCTACGCCGCCTGTCGGAAATTGGTCGCACCAACTCAGATTTAGAAACAAATTTAATTAGCAAAGGTGATGTGTGAAATCTGTGCCAAAGGTTTATATCAATGACGCAATCTTAGAAACATGCTGTCATGTCGAAGCACGCTACGAAAACTCTCAAAAAAGAATATTTTCCCCGTTTTGGTTATACTTATGTTATTTTGTTTTTAATAGAAGCGTTATGTTTTATAGCCTATATCCTTCCTCGATAAATGGACTATCCAATAGAAAAATAATCTTTCAATTCGGACCAGTACTTCCCGAGATCCTAGCGTTCAAACAAACAAACAAACTCTTCAGGTAATATTAGTATAGATTAATGAAATGATTTTGATAGATTTCATTGATTCATTTATTATCTTCGAATCATACTACAAAAGTTATTATTTTATATTATTATTAATATAATGTACGCAAAGTTTGGATTTTTTTAATCTTTGCTTTTCAGTCACGTCAGAACGACCTATCCGATCAGAAATTTGGAACGCAGGTAAAAGATACTACGAGTATATCTGGAATAGCACAAAATAAGCAGACGGTCTGCTTAGCATTCCATGGATTCACCGTGCGGGTGCCGGGTCCATCGTGTGACAGAGAGAGAAATCCCGAGTAGGTCCCGAGACTAACACTTGAAAATAACCGAAACGGGAACTCGTCTCTGAAACATCGTACCTGAGCATAAATTTAAAATGTTAGTACAATGAACATTTTTGAAGTATACGAGTTCTACTCACACGGTCGCCGGAAAAGTGGTAATTATATTGATAAATTAATTAATTCCTTAATTTCTAAACAACAAAATCGATTTGTTTTCTATAATTACTAACAGTATACCTGATTTATTTTCTAAATCGAAACAAGAAATAATTCACGATTGTGAAATTAATTAATTATTAATTACAGCAAATGAAAAGAACATTCGCAATTAATGTTCTAGGTAGCTTAGCTACTCTGTATTTATTTATTTATTCATTCAATGAGCACACAATGTAATAAACACATCTTTGAAGGGTTCACATTGATGACACCCGCTTACTGATAGGTCCCCGAGGTGATCACGGTGTATCTCGGGTTCAGATGCGTTCTTGATGGGGGTGTCGCTACGATCCTATAGAGACCAGCAAAAAAATTCTGGGTAAAAAAAGGTTCACGGAAAATGCGAGAGTGGTCACGTTTTATCGCCGTAATTAGTAAAGATGGGACCCCGCAGAGTCGGTAGAGACGCCACACTAAGCGGTTCCTAATTGAGCCAGTGTGCATGGCTCATACTATCTTTTTCTACTTCAACTAGCCCAGGCTATCACAGAAGGCCAGAGAGTTTACATATACTATGTATAGAGTTAGAACAAATACTTTATACTGAAAGCATAGGTCTGATCGCTCTTGTATTGTCGCTCTTGTGGAAGTCCTATACTTTTGTCACGGCACATCACTATGCATAGCTAACATACACCTCATCTGCCAAAAAAAGTATAACTTCACAAATGAACATCCATCAATATTTATTTATGGAAGTTTTAGATCTAAATTGTATGTTTTGATAATAATTTAATGAGACTCAAATCATCTCAAGTAGAAGGCAGAAGAATAATCCCACGTGGCTCCATCATAGTCCTCATAGTTTTCAGCCCCTGTTTCCATCCTGTTGAGTGGTATTTCGACAGAGAGTCGGATCTGGTACCTGTCCAGTTGTCTTGGCACGATCAGGTTCAGTCCTGGATTTGACAAATGTACACTTCCACTCATCAGCGCCACCACTACGAAAAAAAAGTTGAACTAAAACGACAATTAAAACGTTTCAGGTCATCTCATCTTCCTAATATTATGAACGTTAAAGTTCGTTTGAATATGTATAATAATGCGTTGTTTTTAAACTTTTTTTTTTTTTTTTAAATAAATAGTGACGAGACGATCAGGACATGTGCTTGATGGTAAGCAACATGCCTGACACATAACAGCACAGTGACACGCAGCTATTGGAACATGAAGAGTCCAAATCATTACCTAGCACTGCACTGCGCTCGTCACCCAGAGATCTAAGATCTTATATCTCTAAGCCCAGTAATTTCTCTGGAAACATTGCCCTTCAAACCGGAACACAGTAATGTTTGCACATTACTGCTTGGCGGTAGAATAACTGGCAAAGGTGTGGTACTTCCCCAGGCGGACTCTGCCAAGAGTCCTACCACTACTAAACTTACGAGATTTGAACACATATAGGTACTTAATATAATTAATTCTGATCACGATAAAGTCCTGTATATAGTGTTTACATTATATTAATGTATGTTTGTTGCTCTTTCATGTAGAAACTACAGAAGGGGTTTGGATGAAATTTGGTACAAAGATAGATAAGTAATGGTGGGAAATAATAGAGAGACTATTTTTATCGTGGCAGAATAACGGAAACTACACTAATGAAACCGCTGGGCACTGGCAGTGTATCATTGTACATCTTATACCTTTAAACGAGCAATTCTTGTAGGCTATGAATCTCCGAAACGGCTCGAACGATTTTCGTGAAATTATGTTTCAAAATTTTGAAAACAGGGAGTTTCGGCGACGATAAATCGATCTAGCCAGGTTATCTTTTAAAAAAACTCTGTTTATGCGCGTTTTTACATAAATATTAGAATGCGACGGTAAATTTCGCAACGTCGCGCGACAGTATATGTCGCGACCGGCTTAAGACCGACCGCTATGCGTTGACGAGCCTGATCTGCCGGCAGCGAGTGGGGGAGAGACCTGTTGTAAGTAGGTCTCTTGAGTACGTGCCCTCTCGTTCCGACAGGCGCTGGTAGACTCGTCCCTGGGTTCACTTTGCAACCGCTGTGGGACAATCTTCGATCTTGACCTGGACGTGACCTTGACTTGACCTTGACTTGATCCCCGGCGTGACACTCGGTGCAACACTCGGCGCGACACTCGGCGTGACAGTCAGCGTGACACTCGGCGTGACAGTCGGCGTGAGACTTGGAGTGACAGTCGGCGTGACACACGGCGTGACAGTCAGCGTGACACTCGGCGTGACAGTCAGCGTGACACTCGGCGTGACAGTCGGCGTGACAGTCAGCGTGACACTCGGCGTGACAGTCAGCGTGACACTCGGCGTGACAGTCGGCGTGAGACTTGGAGTGACAGTCGGCGTGACACACGGCGTGCCAGTCAGCGTGACACTCGGCGTGACAGTCAGCGTGATACTCGGCGTGACAGTCGGCGTGACAGTCAGCGTGACACTCGGCGTGACAGTCAGCGTGACACTCGGCGTGACAGTCGGCGTGACACTTGGAGTGACAGTCGGCGTGACACTCGGCGTGACAGTCGGCGTGACAGTCAGCGTGACACTCGGCGTGACAGTCAGCGTGACACTCGGCGTGACAGTCGGCGTGACACTAGGAGTGACAGTCGGCGTGACACTCGGCGTGACAGTCAGCGTGACAGTCGGAGTGACACTCGGCGTAGCACTCGGCGCGACAGTCGGCGCGACCGTCGGCGTGTCCAACGTGCCCTTGACGATTACACGACGACAACTCGGCGCGATCCCGACGTTCGCTCGACGAGACCCTCTTGGCCGGATCTTGAAAGGGAGCTGGGAGCGGGGTAGTGAAACGCTGATTCTTGAGTCTTCCTTTTATTTTTCTTCCTTTTCTTCCTAGTACTGAAGCCGCTGAGAAGAGCATGCTCCGAACAAAATCAAGATCGCTAAGGTACCCCCTTACCTTTACCTAATAGAGAGCCCCGTATTTTGAGCCCTCTTTTCGGTTCATTTTCACTATGGAATAGTCACTATTTTGACCATAACTTTTGCATTCCTGGTCGTAGGCTAACCAATGACCACTCGAAATGTAGCCTACGACCAGTTCTATAAATGAACCTAACATCCTAGGGGGTACCTTAGCTTACAATTTAGCTATTATTAAAGAACTAGCTATTTTTCCCAAAATTGCCTAAAGTTAGGTTAATAAATTGACACCCTACCTAATATTCGACTAAAACTAAACCAAAACTATATTTATTAGGTGTGCCCTACCTAACCCTAACTATATAAGCCCTATTTACCAAACAGTTATCCATAATTTTATAATTATTACAATTTTACCAAAGTGTTATAAAAATCGCTATAACTAGTTATGCACATAGATGTGTCGATCGACAACATCCTCCCCTTCGTGCGCAAGCACCATCTTCTGGCTCGGCGATCTCACCGGCCGGAAGCCTGTTGCTCGTCGTGTCGATGCTGCCGTTGCTCGATGTCAGGAACCTCGTGCTCGCCGCCCCATGGAGGCACCAACACCACGGCCTTGGATGTTGCCCGCCGTAGGATTCCGCCATTCGTGCGGACCACGATGTTCCGTGTTTTGCCACCTGGTCCAGTGTAAGTGCGGACCACTTCTTCTTTAGGTACCGTCTCTCTGCGCAGCGTGGAATCCACGGCGAGGACTGCATCGCCACGGTGTAGGCGCGGCAGGCAGTCGTCTCGCCGAAACAAGGCTCTCCTTCGCTTCTTACGCCGTCGACCCACTTTGACAATAGTGGGACCAAGGTAGTCGACGGCCGCACTCGATAAAGGCGGCTCTCCGAAGCGATGTCCCTCTCCTTGTAGGTCCTCTGCTGTCATCGCGTCGATCTTCTTCAACTTTGACGTCTCAGGGTGTCTCCCCTTCGTGAGCGTGGTCAATGAGCTCTCGGTCTGTCTTTTTTCAACAGTCATCGGGACTTCTTCTTGAGGCTTCTTCTTCTTATTTTTTCTCGAGGATCTTCTCCGCGCAGGATCCTTTTTCTTATTATTCTCGCCGTTGTCCAGCTTCTTCTGGATGTCCTTAATTTGGTTCTCCGTGGACTTTTCTGACGTTTCTTTATCTCGGGCCAAGACGTGCGCGCAGGATACGAGGTTGACCGGTTTCGTTGCCCCCGAGTCGCATCCGTGTAATACCCATCCTAGATAGGTGAGTGATGCGACGGGCTGAGTCTTCTTCCTCTCCGCGTTCCCCTGGAGACAATCAATTCCAGTTATCTTGACCGATGAGTAACATGGGCCGTTCTTCCTTGTAGCAGAGTTGCTCCGCGATCTTGTCTAGGTGAGAGTACATCTTGACCTTCTCTTTGTCTACTGCTTGAGGTGTCAGGCGAAGTTCGTCTATTGTTCTGGCTCCGGTGATGGTCCTTTTTCGTGTTTGATGAGCTCCTCGAACTTTCAAATTGAGCTTCATGGATCTCTTGTTCGACAGCAACTTTCCTCCAACTGTTTCAATGGTGAGTTGCTCTTGAGGTCCCTGTAGTCCCAGTTGTTTGGCTACGGATGAGTCGACCAGTGTCACCGTTGAACCTTCATCCAGCAGAGCCAAAACCTTGGCGCTTCCCTTTGGCCCGTAAATCTCAACTGGTACCATCTTTAAGTAAGCCTTCTTAGTCTTCGCCATGTTGACCTGGAGCACGTTGTTGGTCACTTCCTTGCCATCCGGTTCTTCCTTCAATCCTTCAGGTAGCCGATCTTCATGTAGAAGCTCATGGTGCCATCTGTTGCATACTCTGCATCCTGGCTTCTGGCAGTCTTGCTTCCGATGTCGCCCTTGCAAGCATTTGAAGCATAGCTTGCTACTAGTTGCGATCTTCCAGCGTTCCTTGATCGAGGCTTCAGTAAACTTCTTACAGTGGAACAGACGGTGGCTTCCTTGACAGTGTGGACAGTTTTCGTTATCATCCCTTTGTTCCACAGCGGCATGGGTGACTTCTCTCTTCCATCCTTGGCTTTTGGTCACGGCTTCTTGTAGTGCATATTGACTGCACCGGTCTGCCTCTCTGTTCAGGAACTTGCTCAGTTGGAGTAAGTCTGGATCTTCCGTATCAGCAGTGAAGTCAAACCACCGGAACCGTATGACCGCAGGCATTTTGTCCACTACCGTCTTCAGCATTTCCGGCGACTGGAGATACTGAGGCTTTCTCAGACTCTTCACTGTTGCCACGATGTTGCTCACTCGACATGCAAAATCGCACACGTCTTGAGCACTCTCCGTCATCTTTGGCAGCCTTTTCAGTTTCTCCATCTCTGCCAGCACTAGTCCATCTGGTCTTCCGTATTGCCGGCGCAGTGCTTCGATGATGTTTTCAGGTGTATTGTCAGAATACAGTAGACATTTGACCGACTCTCGCGCTGCACCCTTGATGGACTTCCTCAGCCGTATCATGTTTTGGATTGAAGAGAAGTTCTCAGCCGTATCTTCATATGCCCTCTTGAAAGCTAGCCACTCGCTAGCGTTCCCGTCGAACTGTGGGGAGATCGAACATGTAGCTAGGTGTTGCTGCATTTCTCGATGACAACTTGATGACGTCCCGTAGTGCTTCAGCGATGCCTTTAATTTCAGCAGAAGGTTCGGCGATTTTTGTGGCTGTCTGTGCTTTGCCGGGCTTCTCCGGTCCTGACACTTTCCCTGGCAGCCTTTCCGTCGAATCGCTGATCCAATTCTGCACCATCTCTGTCCGATCAACTGGTACGCTGATCACGGAATCATCGTCGTCTTCTTCCAGTTGAAGCATCTCCAGTTCAACCTTTGCCAACCCAGCCGCAGCTCGTGCCTCTTCTAGCTTCCGTTTAGCTAACTCCACACGTGCTTCCATCTCTCTTTTCCTTCTGGCTGTTGACGCTACAGACGACGCCTTTGATTTCTGTAGCTTCTCGGAGATCTTCAAACTTGGGCTTCCCACCAACGTTCTATCTTCCTTGGTTGTGGCCCCAGTCGTAGTCTCGAACGACGTCCCAGGCGGGAAGGTACCTTCTGTTCTAGTACCGGATGTCGTGTCGGACTCCATTGTGGTGCCACGTGATGCTCTCTCAGCCGGCGTGCATTCTTGCCCATCAATTCCCCTTCTGGCTTCTTGTAACGGGCATCTTGATCTTCGTTTCCACTCGCACGATGATCACCTCGTCCGTTGTCAAAGCGCAGATGTCTTCAAGTCTTCACTTCCTCGACGAAGTCCTACGATAGTTGCTATGGCGTGAATCCGGCTCGAAGGACCAGCTGTCGCGACCAGCTTAAGACCGACCGCTATGCGTTGACGAGCCTGATCTGCCGGCAGCGAGTGGGGGAGAGACCTGTTGTAAGTAGGTCTCTTGAGTACGTGCCCTCTCGTTCCGACAGGCGCTGGTAGACTCGTCCCTGGGTTCACTTTGCAACCGCTGTGGGACAATCTTCGATCTTGACCTGGACGTGACCTTGACTTGACCTTGACTTGATCCCCGGCGTGACACTCGGTGCAACACTCGGCGCGACACTCGGCGTGACAGTCAGCGTGACACTCGGCGTGACAGTCGGCGTGAGACTTGGAGTGACAGTCGGCGTGACACACGGCGTGACAGTCAGCGTGACACTCGGCGTGACAGTCAGCGTGACACTCGGCGTGACAGTCGGCGTGACAGTCAGCGTGACACTCGGCGTGACAGTCAGCGTGACACTCGGCGTGACAGTCGGCGTGAGACTTGGAGTGACAGTCGGCGTGACACACGGCGTGACAGTCAGCGTGACACTCGGCGTGACAGTCAGCGTGATACTCGGCGTGACAGTCGGCGTGACAGTCAGCGTGACACTCGGCGTGACAGTCAGCGTGACACTCGGCGTGACAGTCGGCGTGACACGAGTGACAGTCGGCGTGACACTCGGCGTGACAGTCAGCGTGACACTCGGCGTGACAGTCGGCGTGACAGTCAGCGTGACACTCGGCGTGACAGTCAGCGTGACACTCGGCGTGACAGTCGGCGTGACACTTGGAGTGACAGTCGGCGTGACACTCGGCGTGACAGTCAGCGTGACAGTCGGAGTGACACTCGGCGTAGCACTCGGCGCGACAGTCGGCGCGACCGTCGGCGTGTCCAACGTGCCCTTGACGATTACACGACGACAACTCGGCGCGATCCCGACGTTCGCTCGACGAGACCCTCTTGGCCGGATCTTGAAAGGGAGCTGGGAGCGGGGTAGTGAAACGCTGATTCTTGAGTCTTCCTTTTATTTTTCTTCCTTTTCTTCCTAGTACTGGAGCCGCTGAGAAGAGCATGCTCCGAACAAAATCAAGATCGCTAAGGTACCCCCTTACCTTTACCTAATAGAGAGCCCCGTATTTTGAGCCCTCTTTTCGGTTCATTTTCACTATGGAATAGTCACTATTTTGACCATAACTTTTCCATTCCTGGTCGTAGGCTAACCAATGACCACTCGAAATGTAGCCTACGACCAGTTCTATAAATGAACCTAACATCCTAGGGGGTACCTTAGCTTACAATTTAGCTATTATTAAAGAACTAGCTATTTTTCCCAAAATTGCCTAAAGTTAGGTTAATAAATTGACACCCTACCTAATATTCGACTAAAACTAAACCAAAACTATATTTATATTTATTAGTCGCAAAAGCTTTCTCGGTTCTTCGATGGTACTGCCTGACCCACCCAGAGAGTCGCGCTGCAAACAGTGGAACGAGAGCTATCCTCCCCCGCAAGATTATGTGGCCTCAGCTGAAGAGCTGGCTCCAGGTAGCAACCTAGCGTGGCCCACGTGGAAGTCACTAAACCGACTCCGGACCCAAGTGGGCCGCTGCAAAGTTAATATGGCGAAATGGGGTTACTCTGACGAAAATAACATCCTGTGCGACTGTGGTGCCACTCAGACCATGCAGCACCTGCTGTCATGCCCGCGGTGTCCAACCAGCTGCACCAGAACCGACCTGATGGAGGCCTCGATACCAGGAGTCACAGTTGCGGAATACTGGGCAGCAAAAATTTAAAAGACTCACACACACACAAAAAAAAAGACAACATCATCGACACGAAGAAGAAGATTAGGTGTGCCCTACCTAACCCTAACTATATAAGCCCTATTTACCAAACAGTTATCCATAATTTTATAATTATTACAATTTTACCAAAGTGTTATAAAAATCGCTATAACTAGTTATGCACATAGATGTGTCGATCGACAACAGTATATTAGCTCTGTCGGGAAGATGGGCGGTCATAATATGGTAGTTCCGTGTTCGATCCCAACCGGCCGTCTTTCCTTTTTTTTAAATGAAGAGTGACGAGACGAGACGGACATATGCCTGATGGTAAGCAACATACCTGTCATATAACAACACAGTGATACGCAACTATTGGAACATGAAGAGTCCCAATCATTACGTAGCACTGCACTGCGCTCGTCACCCAGAGACTTAAGATGTTATATCTCTAAGCCCTGTAATTTCTCTGGAAACATTGCCCTTCAAACCGGAACACAGTAATGTTTGCACATTACTGCTTGGCGGTAGAATAACTGGCAAAGGTGTGGCACTTCCCCAGACGGATTCTGCAAAGAGTCCTACCACTACTAAACTAAGTAATATATAATTAGATTTCGTCTATTGAACCGACATCTACCGCTAGTAATTGATTCGGCATTGTCGTTTTTTTTGTATACAGTTTACATAATAAAAAATCTGTTTTTTTCTGTTGATTCTGAAGAAGACAGCTTTACTCTTCCTTCAAAATCCTCTTTTTTCCGTGATGATCATCTGTAAGCTGTGCTATCCTATGTACAAGTTATGCTTCGTTGGGTGAAGTATTACGAGTATAAGTGTTTTGTAAGAAAGATATGTCCATCGATATTTAGGTTTGAAACTGTTTTATTTAGCTGACTCTGTTCGTTCTATACTTAAGCAACCTAAAAACTAGTATTTTTTCTTTTTCAGACAAAGTTTTTGTTTTGAATCCTGTCACTTACAACTCTGCCAAACTGCACATAAGTTTGTTAAGTAATAATTGTTTCGTATTAATGGCTGACGCCATTTTGTTCGTTATAATATATTATTATGCCCTTCTTCAACCTTTTGATTCATCATCATCATCATCAGCCTATCTTAGTCCACTGCTGGACATAGGCCTCTCCCCATGGCTCGCCACTCAGCCCTATCCTCAGCTATACGTCTCCATCCACTGCCTGCTGTCTTCCGTATGTCGTCACTCCATCTAGTCTCAGGGTGTCCTACACTACGTTTGCCGATTCGTGGTCTCCACTCAAGAACACGTCTACTCCAACGGTTATCGGTTCTGCGACAGATATGACCGGCCCATTGCCACTTCAGTTTGGTAATGCGTTGAGCTATGTCGGTTACCTTGGTTCTCTGACGGATCACTTCGTTCCGAATACGATCCCTCAGAGAAACTCCAAGCATAGGCTCTCTCCATAGCTCGCTGCGCGACTTTAAATTTGTGGACCGCTTTGACTGTCAGTGTCCAAGTTTCGGCACCGTAGGTCATGACAGGTAGGACACACTGATTAAAGACTTTTGTCTTTAGACATTGTGGAATAGACGACGAGAAGACACGACGTAGTTTGCCAAATGCTGCCCAGCCCAGCTGAATCCTTCTCATGGCTTTTCAAACCTTTTGATTAAAGTTATGAAAAAGTAAAACCATTTTTTGCCGTTTGTAATGTGTTGTATGTTTGTAACACAATATTTAGGGTTTTCTTTTATTTAATCTCCAAGAACTACAAAAGGAGGAGGATTTTAAATTTGACCGTAATTACCTTTCTTTTTAATTTAAGCTTTAAAATTTAAAAACTCGTTTGAATGCAAAAAACTTATGCAGTAGGATATGCTTTAGAATAAGAAAGTTATTTACTCCAGTCCACACCATCATTAGTGTATCGTGACAAGTAAAGTAATCTAATGTCACACCCAATCGTGGTTCAGCTCACGTATTTTGTTCTTTCTTTTTCTTGTCGTGTCAGTAATTCAATTTGGACTGCATCTGATTTTTTTTTATTATTATTTATTTACCTCTATTTTTTAAAGTTTGTCGTTTTTTTTCTCTTCTGGTTATTTATACTGTGTAGTACTAACTACACAGTGTCTGAGCAGTAAGAGACTACAGAAACTCCAGCGGGGTTTAATTCGCAGATAAATTTGAGAAGGTGATCCATAGCCTGGGAGCGTACCCCACAGTCGCACTCCTCAACTAGAGGGTCTGCCAGACCCCATTGTAATGCGCGCAACCAGACGAGCGACGACCGGCGGGTTCGAAGCGGCAATCTGCTGTCGTTGACAGTGATCATCAACCATCCGCCTTAACGTCCCGCGTACAAGAAATGGATATGACAATTGACTGCAGATAAAACTTATTTTGAGCTTTTCCGGTACCATACACAGATTAGAAAAACATGTTTATTTTTAATTACACATATTATGTCTGCAACGGCATACTTGAGTTCGAAGTCTATTTTTAAGGACCTCCGGATAGGTCATTGCAAACCATGCCGTGGTGGTACTTTATACAACGCGGTGGATTTACCCCCAACAATATTTTAACATTCCATTCCAACACTGATGTAGACCACCACCAAGGTCTCTCTCCGCACGTTAGGTCACGGTTATGGTAGGTTATGGTTGGTGATAATTGAGTTTGATAAGTCATGTAACTTAACTTACAGGGTCTGAAATGACGGAAAGGTCTTTGCTACTCTCAAATAGTCGGTATGCGAGAATTGAACCACTTCTTTTTATCATTTATGAGTCACATATTTTTTCGATACACTCAGACGTGTGGCAAATCACAATTTGAAAAAAAGTCAATTGGCGTAAGCCGTGAGTGTAGATAGATAGATAGAAACTCTTTATTGCGATACAAAAAAATTCATATATTACAAATAAATACTTATTAACTAGTGCCACAAGTGTACTTACAATATTTTAAATACGGTGAAATACGGGTATTCTGAAGTAACGCTAAGCTATGCCAGGTTTTACATTTTGCTTAGGTATAGTAAATCAGGAAACCCCCTCTCAGACAACGCATTCCCCAGCTTAGACGTTTTATATTGAACTATTCAATGCGGTTTCACCTGCGTAGTTCTCGTTGCCGTTATTTTCCCGTGATAGAAGTAGCCTATGTGTTCTTGCAGACTACAATCTGTCTATGTTTCAAATTTCAGTCAGATCCGTACAAACGTTACGAGATGATTGAGCAATAAACATCTAAGCATCGAGATTTATATTATAATAAGATAAGGTAACATATTGAATATGATAAAATATATATACACTTCATGTCTAAAAACTGTTATTTAATTATAGTTTACTATAGGTGCTGTAATATATTAGCGACAGCTTTCTTCCTCCTTCCTACTACTTCCTTAACGTTTTTTAAATATGGCAATAACTCGGTTATGAATGCACATAAATTCTAAAAACCTTTTGAATTTATGGTCAATCATGAAACGATGTCGCTATTTAACAGCTACGAGCAATCCGATCACTCTAGATACTCACGCGTTACGAGACTAACGTTAAAATGTAGTTTCATCTTCAACCGGGTTTTAACTCTGGAAATTAAAAGTAATACGTACATACACAATTAAAAAAAACTGTCGCATGGATTGCCGATGGAAGTGACAGCAAATAAGTTAGAGTTTTAGTTTTAGTATTAAACAGTAGTCACTACTAATGTTGCACAGTAGGTATGTACCTACATCAACACAAACTCACAAGAATTCACCCAAAAAAAAACCGGATGGTACATAATGTAATACATTTTTGTGCATAATTATTAGCACCCTTCTCTAAATAAACTACAATTATTTGAAATTTCATACTCCACGCAGTTTTCGTAGAAAGGGATACAAAGTGTTTACGTATTATAACACATTTGCTTGTAAAGGGTGTCTTATTTCACCATCTTCAATAACGTAATGTATCTCAATACATACTTGTGCGGTAATGTAATGTAAAATGAACAAAATCAGGTTTATCAAAATGCTTCATCTAAAACGAACGGTACTTTTTAAATTTTACCAAAGAGTTTTATTTCAGAAAAGTTGTTAACATTTTATGAATAAAATAAAATTTGGGAGATATAATAAATATAAAGAAAAAGAAATATAATAAATAAACATTTATGTAATTCTTTAATTTAGTGAATTTTGACCATAAATTACAACAATATATCTGTAACAAAATACAAAAATATTATTTTCTTTATTAGTAATACTGGATGGTTTTGTGCCTTTTTAGGGTTCCGTACCCAAAGGGTAAAAACAGGACCCTATTACTGAGACTTGGCTGTCCGTCCATCCGCCCGTCTGTCACCAGGCTGAATCTTAAGAACGGTGATAGCTAGACAGTCGAAATTTTCACAGATCATGTATTTCTACTACCGCTATAACAACAATACTAAAAACAAAATAAAATAAATATTTTTCGGTATTATATTTCTCGGTATACCCCGAGCAAATGACCTTGAGTATTTCTTACCTCATCGCACACCGCAAGAAAGAGCAAGAGAGAAACAGTAGGATTTCTCGCTGTTTTACCCTAAAATTTTAGAATAAACGCTATATAAAATCAGATTTTGGTCGTATGAAAAGAAAATATTTCTACCAAAATGTTCGTAATGGAATTGCCTATCCGTTGGTGTAAGTACAAAATCCAAATAATGGCGGGATTTCGAGAAGATGCATGATAATTACAATTATTTTTATTTTTATGGTTTCGTTGTGAGGTGATTATATTATATTATAAATATAAAGTAAACTACCATTTTAAAGCTAAGAAACTGTAGAAATTTGATGTATATTGATATTTGTTTTGGCTAATGAGTAGAAGTTTTGCTGGGGGATGCCCCTTAAGGGTGGCTTCCATTCAACAAACTTGATTTTTACCATTTCTTGCTCTATACCAATAACAGTGACAAGTAGACGTTTTAACTATTCACAGAATACTTAATTCTACTTATTCTCTTCAAAACATAATAAAACAAAATAAATATTATAAATTCGCCGTTTATTTGCTAATGCTACGGAACCCTTCGTACGCGAATCCTACGTACACACTTGGCCGGTTTTTTATATTTTCGCTGCATTTTTTTTATTTGAAAATGTCGTCTAGTGGTTTAAAAGGATTAAGAGTAAACAGCTCTGAAAACCATACAAATAAAAATTGGTTGTCTGTAAACTCGGTTGGTTTACGGGCGATAGTTTAACGCGACAACGGCATAACAAAACATTGATAGATGCGGCGCAAGCGTACAATGAGCGTAACGGGAAATAACGGGACGCTTTTTGTGCGTGCAGCCGGCGGCGGCGTTCATCGGTTTATTAGACGTTGTCACGTCAAAACTCGTTTTGCTCGGGAACGCGCATTTAGATATCTATTTCTATACTAATATTATAAAGCTGAAGAATTTGTTTGTTTGAACGCTAGGATCTCGGGAGGTACTGGTCCGAATCGAAAGGTTTTTTTTTCTGTTGGATAGTCCACATATCGAAGAAGGCTATTATAGGCTATAGAACATAACGCTACTATCAATAGATGCGAAGCATGAATCAAGAATGTAACAAAAACCGGAAAAAACATTCATTTTTGAGTGTTTTCGTACCGTGCTTTGACATGACAGCATGTGTCTAAGATTGCGTCATTGAATATAAACCTTTGCTAATCAAATTTGTTCCTAAATCTGAGTTGGTACGACGAATTTCCGACAAGTGGCGTAGCAGGTACCTGAAGAGGTTTTTTGTTTGAAAGCGATGTTCTCAGGAATGACTGAACCGATTTCAGTGATTCTTTCACCGTTGGATATGTACGGGATCCCGATGAGTGCTATATAATGTACCACAGGCGAAGCCGGGGCGGACATCTAGTAGATTATAAAATTAGCAGAGCACTCGGAGTCATATAACTAAGTTGGTTTATTAATGTAATGTTCCTCAATATAATGTCTACTCACGGGTGCAGAAACTGATGCATGGAAACAAATGACGGATTCTTGCATTTATGTCGAAGTTATTATTATGATTAGAAATTCTGTTCCAAACGTGTTAACCTTAATTGAATCAAAACACTAATGAAACAAAGCATGTCCAATTACTTGTGCTACTTTTTTGCAAGATTTTTGAAGTGAAATCTTTTTATGGCGTGCCATAGACAGACTTTTAGTGGGCTATGAAATTAATTCTAGTGTCACGCTCGGAAATGATAAGAAATCATCGGGTAAACTCCGAATCTAGGCAATGGAACGCGTAGAAATGCTGACACGTGGTCAATGGCCATGGTCCCGAGGCCATTGAAATGCGGCATTTCTCGATGGCCATGTTCATGGCCACGCCCTCCGGTTTTACCCGCGTAGTTTCTAAAGAAAGCTATCAAATTCTAGAGTTATAAATTTTCACTTCTATCGGTGGTTATTATGGTTTCTATGACAGCCAATATGTTTAACTATTGTTGGCTTATAATAGACCGCCATCTTTTTTTTTATAATTTAGAGTTATGAGACGAATTGTACATGTGCCTGATGGTACATCGTCACCCAGAGATCTAAGATATTATATCTCTAAGCCTAAGATTTTGTTCTACCCTCGAGTTGAAAGCAACAAGATTGCAATCAGTAGGATAAGCCCTCTAAAAACTCGGGCTACGCGTTCCACTGCCCAGATTTTCTGGCCACAAAAGTAGATTCGAACCTCCTCGTTCGAGTCTTTGAAACGTCCACCATAAAACGATGTCGCTTCTTCGACCCACGATCAACGATAAAAAATAAAGCAAGGTGGTATTGGATCACGTAGATCAGTTTCATACTCTACGAAATGTATCTGTTATCTAAGAAAAAAAACCGTAAAATAGCTTTTTGCCAGCAATTATGTGACGGCGTTCGAGACTTTTTTTTCGACAATAATATTAAAATGACAGGACAATAATAATAGTTCTATAGCATGCAATATATTTTACCCTATACATTTATTTACACATACATACCTACTTAATTTAAAACTACACGCCCGCGCTGTTATGTTACCTATCTATTTCACATTTATTTTGCCGTCCACAAGCTTAAATGCCGTTATCTAACATCGGGTCGATTTGGACATTTAAATGGCACTACAATCAGAAAAAAAATATCTATCGATCTGTGTAACCCTTGTTTCTCTATGTTTGTTAGTTTTTAAGATACAAAAACTAAAAATGCCTTTAAGTGATGTCATTTTGTATGGTTCCAACGCTAAAACACAGTTAAATAGCAATACACAACTAAAAAGCGGCTAAGGTATTTTAACGTTACTTTTGGCTGAAATTTTCATTTGATTTTCCACTACTTAATTGCCGTTAACTGACTTTTGTACACTATTGTGCCGTTACAGCACCTTAGTATTGTCAAGCTTAACTTAATTTGTAATTTACATCGATATAATTAAAGAAACGAAGATGAGGTATGCTATAATCTAAAAACAACATAACGTGGCGAAAATTTGTTTGAAAAAATTGAAAATTGAATTGTCAGCGAACATACACAACTCCTTGTTGCGACTGAGACTAAATCAGGAGACGTCACCTGATTTTGCATCGCCATAGTAGAAGCGCGTTTGCCGCTTCTGCCGTTTTTAAGAGTTCAATGGTAATTTATATTGTTTTTGTCCAACACTAAAAAACCGTTAAGCTTGAATACTTCACAAAAATGCAGTTAAAACTACTTAACTGCTTTTTAGACTAGTAAATACATACGTATACAATTTTGTAAACTTACAACAGAAAAAATCCAAAAGCTACTCTGACTATTTGATATTCATTATATTTTTTTTACAATTACGAGACTAAAACGCAGTTATGCCACATTATTTAACTAAATTGCCGTTAATTACATACGGTATGCGAAGGAAATCAAGTGCAGATGAAGAAGACGCTTTCGTTCCCTCCAATTTGTTACGATGGCTCAAAATATATCTATGTGATTCAAACTGGATATTGTATAGAAAAAAATGCAAATGATCCTTATGTAAGACCATGTTCCGACTCTTCCAGTGTCATTGTTACATTTGTGACGCGTAAATATCTTACAGCACTCTTGTTTCTTTAGATTTTAATGAATCCACAAATCTGTTTAATGATGGTTTGATGAAACCAAGGCCTGATGTCACCATCAGGCCCTGGAAGATGGCCATAGAAACTTTGTAATTAAACGACATAACGCCGTCGAGTTTGGGCCATGAGCCAGACTTTTGTGAACAACGTATCAAAATATCGGCACAAGTGTATCAAGATACCATTCTGGACAATGTAGTGAAGTCCCTTAAGAAGACCATGTTCAATAACCAAGAATGGACATTCCAGCGAGACTCGGTGCCCGGTCTTAAAGCTCAGTCTACGCAGTTCTAGTTGGAAACGTTCGTTTCGGACTCCATCAGAGCTGAAGACTGGCAGTCATCTTGTCACAATCTTAATACGCTGGATTGTGATTTTTGGTGAGAATTACGGCATGATCTAAAGGCCATGATAATTTGGAGTCCCTGAAGGGCAGTGAAGAATTTTCCCATAGAAAGAGTGCGTGCTTGTATTGATAACTGGCCTAAACATTTAACGGACTGTATTGCAGCCCACTTCGCACGAACTTTTTTAATCTTTATATATAAAAATGTTATGTTGGTTTGTGTACGCTTCAAAAACTCGAAAAGTTCTGCACCGATCGAGCTGAAATTTTACAATGGTATATAATCCGCATCAAGGATTGTTTTTATCTAATTTTTGCATGACAATGTTCCACAGCGAAGCGGGGCAGGGTACAGCTGGTTTTTAATAGTTTTTATGTATTAAACTAACACGCTGTAAAAGTAATAATTGTTATTTGCAATACAAAAAACTATTTTTTTCTTTGTTTCAGCATTTATGGCGAGTTTAGGTATATATTACATAATAGATATATATTTTTAAATATATATAGATAGATATTTGTTTTTGGCATTGGATAGTGTTTTTTATTAGAAGCTTCTGGTCATAATTTTAAAAAAAATGTGTGATCATGTCGATTCACGGGCTACCAGTACTGCTTGCAAGCTGAGTTTCATCCTCGTTTTCGGTCACGTTTCGTGTCTCCATATTCTAAAAGAAACCTACCTGTAAGTACGTTGCAAAGTACTTTAGCAAGGGACAAGCAAGACATGCTCCTGATAGTAAGTAACACAACCGCCCATAGAACTGTGTGGGAACACAGGGCCACGCAGCTATGCGCACTCCGATAACACAAATGACTGCCCAGCAACACACTGCGCACAAAATTTTATTCAATACTCGAAATTTATTAAGAAATTAAAGTAGCAAGACTAAAATTAATTGTTTTATTTGGAATTAAGAAATAGAAAATTACCCTTCATACCGAAATGCAATGTTTGCATATTTCTGATTTGAACCGATTTCGAAAAATGTGGAGGAGCCTCAATAATTCTAGTGTAGGTACCCTTTTTTTGGCATGTATGTTACGCGAAAGCTTCTATTGGTAAAAAATCATTAAAAGATTACACCAAAAACATACATAAAACTTAAGTTTTTGGTTATGACTAAAACTTCAACGAAGTGGCAAAGAAAGTGAAAAAGTGCAGAATATATTGTATATTACACAGCTCCGCACTTTATTTTTTTAACTAACTGTTATCCGCGACTTTGTACGCGTGAAACGTTATATCACAGATCAGAAAATAGTTACTTCGTAATTATATGTTATTACAGCAATCGCAGCAATCGTAATTTGAATCATCGGATAATACATTCAGTATCTACATCAGGAGGATGAATTGGTTTCTTTAAGGTAAACACCACGTCAAAATTCCCTTCGTTAAAATGTCTATTAAAACGCATTTTTAATGCCTTGTATCGGCTCCCCGAATTTGGCAATAAGTCTGCCATCTTGAAACAGTTGCAATTCAAATGGAAATATTTCTCCAGCTGCTTTTAAGTTCGCATGTAGTGCCATAAGTATGCAGCATGCTTATATCAGTGGCTAGATAAAGGCGTTCCGTACCGTAAGCACTCCCAGTTCGGTCCATAGTAAAACACCTAAATCTTAAATGAATTAGTAATTGGTTTCTTATCAAATTTGGTAGTGTCTGAATTTAATTTAAATTGAAGTCGGTATTTCTTGTTTGGGAGAAATTAAATTATTCATAAATTTAGTTTGCTTAAAATTCTTACAAATTCTAACGGTTACATCGCGTTTCAAATTAAAAAAAATATTTAACGACAGTTAAGGTCAACCCGTACAGTAGCGCGTCACCCACATGGGTTCGATGGCGGATATAATTCATCAAATGAAAAAAAAATATTTACCCTCAAAAATTTTGAGGTTAGTTTTGGCAATATAAATCATAAATAAGTGAAGGTTTATCAACTAAAAAGTTTCGCGGCAGCGGAACTGAAAAGAAAACGATAAACAATTGAAATAAATGAATAGAATTTGTCTTAAAATTTGGTTTTAATCATAGGAATTTTTACATATTAGTAAGATTATACTCGTAGTAACAGCTTACGATCGTTTACTAAACAGCAGTGTTTTTCAAACTGTGAGTTTCAACCCATTTCAAGCATTCTTCGGGGACGCGGGCTGAAAAAAATAGTCGAGGTTCTTATACAACAAAAAAATGATTCGCCATTTTGTGGTGGCGGCCATCTTGAAGCGATATTAACCAAACATAGCTAAAAACATCCGCACGGATATCACCTTCGAATAAAAAAAACCGCATTGAAATCGGTCCATTCGTGTGAGCTCTACGGTGCCACAGACAGACACACACACAGACAGACAGACAGACAGACAGACAGACAGACAGACAGACAGACAGACATCGACGTCAAACTTATAACACCCCTTTTTTTGGTCGGGGGTTAAAAACACAATTTGTGTGAGAAGGATGTGCTTGTTATTATTTAAAAGTTGATCAAATTGTGGTGCTACTTTTGAAACTTTAATAATCAAATCGTTTTCTAAACGCAGTCTATTTCTCTTTCTTGTTTTTAACCGACTTCAAAAAAGGAGGTTACTCAATTCGACCGTATATATGTTTTTTTATGTCTACCATTGAATAAAATGTCAGTTCACGCAAGTATGAAGTGGCAATGGCACTAATAATTTGAGAGCTTCCCTTGCCAGCTCTGGATATTCGTGTATTCTTTTTATCCAAACTACGTCGACACTTTGTGAATAAAATTCCATTTTAAGCATGATATCGAGGGCCAAATTTAGAAGACATTATTTCATTTTAGTGGCGACATCAGCCAAATCTATTAAATTCTCCAAAAAAGGGCTTAAAATCCATCTCCTATTATTATTGTCAGCTTCAGCGTGCAAGTCTGGTAAGTATACTAAAAGTTTATCTCGCAAAATATGCAAGCTCTGTATCTCTATGCGTGAAATAAATAAATGTGCCAAACTAGGAAAAAAAATTACTTAACGTATAATATAGTCATTTCATTAATTATTTTTTTTGACTTTCTATGAAACTGGGGACCGCCACAATATTATAACTTGTAAGGGGGTCGCGAAATCAAAAATATTGAAAAACAGTGCTATACATGAAATAAGTTGATATTTCCCGAACTGTAGAACCATTGTGGCGGTAGTTCTAAATAATAATAGCCTGAAGGCCATCTCTGTGGTCGGAATGGAAACGTAGTATGCTTAGACGCAGGAATACTCAGCCGGCCTTTTAGTTCCATCTGAACAGAAGAGAACTTTCGCGGTGATGATGACAAACGCTGTGCACACGCATCTGGACCAAAGCAAATACACGCGTATACACACACCGCCGCATACACTGTGAACAAGTACATGTTTTAGCAAAAAGCTTGTAAAAGTAGGGATTGCGATTGAGTCAAAAATATGTCAACGGCGGACCCTCACCATCATTCATCGCATTATTCTACTGCGGGCGTAGCCGGTGGGTAGTGTTGGATGAAAACTCGCAAACTTTGTAGTGGTAGGGAGAGGAGTACCACACCTGGGAGTACCACACCTTTTCCAGTTATTTTACTGCCAAGCAGTAATGGCCAGACCTCTGGGTGATATGAGCGCAGTGTAATGCTAGGTAATGATTTGGACTCTACATGTTCCAATAGCTGCGTGTCACTGCGCTGTTATGTTATGTTACCATCAAGCACATGTCCTGGTTGTCTTGTCACTCTTCATTTAAAAAAAATACACTTGCACGCAGCAGCAGTTTAAAAAAACCTAGAAATTTGGTCGAGGGTCTTAGTCAATTTTAAAATGAACCCGGTTTCTGTTTTTTTTTAAATAAGTAATGTTAACATAATTATTATAATAATCTATGAAATTCTTAGCGCACCACAAAAAAGCTTATTTTTCATATACCTCGATAACTCAAACCTCGGTAACTTAAAAACCTCTACAACTTCAAAAAATAATATGTTCGCTTCCCATCAGAGCCCAAAACCAAAACCCTTGATAACTTAAAACCTCTATAACTTAAAATGTTAAGTTAAAGTCCAAGGACTTTAACTTATCGAGGTTCTACTGTACATGGAAACAGTCAAATAATACCTACACAAACATAAACAGCCCACTAAATGTTCACGCTGTTGCGGCGGCCTTCTCTGGTAAGGAGAGAGGCAAGGCCCATAATCCACCACGCTGGCCTAGGGGTGGGTGGATGACATATGACCTCGGAAAATTCTAGGTATATGTCGGTTGCCTCACGATGGTTTCGTTCACCGTTTTTAAGTTGGGAGGATTACGCACATGACTTTGAAAATATAATGGTGTGCGTAGGGTTTCAATTTCGAGCTTCAGATCGGCACGGTCATCATTAGAATCGAGTAATCCTGCCTTAATTTTAATTATAACGTAAATTGTATTTACTTACGGGTTGTAAAAGACATGTATATCTGTAGCGGTTGAAAGCTTCCGATTTCAGACCTTTCTGTTGCTGTGTCTGTTCATAAAACGAACTCGAACGAAGAGATAAAAAGTGATCTGGATCTTAATTATGCATTTCAAACATGTTTTTTTAAAATATTTTAGCATGTATTGTTATTAGAATATATTTAATGTTTATTCTATTTTAGTAAGTAAGTAGTTAGTAACTTATTAATTTTTGTAGATTTAAATTTGATATTTATTTGATTACTTCCGTCTTTCTGTGGTATAACTCCATTTCAATCCCGCGGTTGCCTGGAATATAAGATGCCGATAAGGTCGCTATTTGCTACTCTTTTTTAAGTTATTTGTTTGTAATGTTGTTTTATTAAGTGAAAGTACCTGGGTGACCGAGCTTTGCTCGGTTACTTAGATAAATACTGATATTCTCAAAAAAAAAATGAACTTGAAAAAAAGTAAGACGGCCGGCTGGATTCGAACCCGGACCTACCATATTCTGACCGCCCACATTCCCGACTGAGCTAATACACTGTCGCGCGACGTCGCGAAATTTACCGTCGCATTCTAATCTTTATGTAACAGTTTTTCATTGTCTAAAACGCGCATAAAAAGGTTTTTTTAAATAAAAAACCTAGCTAGATCGATTTATCGTCCTCGAAACCCCCTGTATCCATAATTTCATGAAAATCGTTCGAGCCGTTTCCGAGATTCAGATTATATATATATATACCTATATACCTACAAGAATTGGCCGTTTAAAGGTATAAGATAAAGAGTTTTCAGTTTTCCGGAATGAACTTGGCTGGCCACACTGCCGTGTGTCTAGATCACATACCTAAACCTTTTATACTGTACTTAGTACGGTGGTAGGTTAGAATTTACCTAGATCGAAATAATTAGCTTTTATTAGTACATATGTTTCCTTAATTGTTAATGTAACGGTACGTTGTACTTATAATGGACATTTTATGGCTGAAATTATTGAATCCGTTTTTAGATTGAAATTCCAAAATATACGAAAACTCATTTAGCTTTCTAAGCCGTTTGAAAATTATTATTATATTCATATTTTTATAATTTGACGTTCATAATGTTCCCATGTACCAAATCATATTTTTCTTTTATAAAAAGTACTAAAATTTAAGAATAATAAATAATTTTAAAATGATTTTACTTACTTTTTTACAATAAAGTGTCATAACTTCATATTTTAAATATATTTTTTTGTATTTTTAAACTACAAAGTACCTATTCTACTGAAACCAGCTTTACAATGCCCGCAGACTGCTGCATATTATTACTGCATATGTTTTATAAGTTGTATACATATCGAGCTTTTACAAAACAAATTGATTTTTTTACAACCTGATTTTACCGGCTTTTCTCTCCGAATATTGTTTTTTTTTGCGTTAATACACTACTTGAGCGAAGGTGCGATATATATGCGTTTTGAGGTTTTCTTCAACAAATTTTTCACGAAGTGAAGTCGAATTGGCTTTGTGGAGAGAGTCGCCGGCAGATACTAGTGTAAATACTTCTTTGAGTCAATTTTAAGTTTCAGCCTTTAATTTGTGTAACTAGTCAAACAGTCACACGTTCCAAACTAATTAGTTAGATTACGAACAATGAACAAAGTTGCTTCATTACCGAACTATCGTTTATACACCGGTACCTGAGGAGGCTGGAACTTTCTGGAACGTTTACTGACACGAGTCTTACAAACTTTACCCAAAATACAGAGTTTCTTAGATCAGCTGTAACTAGGCTTCTCGAATCATATTCTAGACATCATTCCAACAAACGTTTTACGATTATGTATGTATGAACGTGCTGATATTTAACTCAGTGAGACCAAATCTCAAAATAACAAAGATGTGAAGGTGTATCAACTCTGAAATGCTGCTCCCGTTATATTCCAAGAGCTGGCAGCAAAATTTCGGTTACATACCCATTTGAAGTCTTTTACAAAATATATTTTCAAGCTCCTGGCAAAGTGAAAACCACGACTAAATCATCTGGCTTATTTTATTTTTTTATTCTTGAAACAATAAATTACAACGTATAAAAATTGCTTATTGATTCAAACACAAAATATTATTCTTGGAAGACAAAAAAACAAATTTTTGGGTCCATTAAATTTGGCCCCGCCTGTGTGTTGGGAATACTATTAGATCTATATGACAAGCGTTCAGCTTGCAAAAATAGCTATTCAAAATTTGCTACCAGCTCTCGGAATATTTTACCAAACACAGATGCGCTCTTGTATGGAGTACTGTTCTAACCTTTCGATGAGTCGTCTAAGTATCTGGTGGAAGACTTGAAATCAATCGAGAAACGTGCCAAAAAGCTCATAGGCAAACAAAGACTTCAATGAACCTCGTAAAATTGCTCGTTACTAGGGGTTTTCATTTCGGAGAGCTTACAACCGGTCTGCATTGTGTAACACTACCTAGTCCTTATTTTGTCATACTAATCGTGGCTCAAAAAAGCGACTGTTTCATGGTTGAAGTTCCAAAGACACGAACGAAGAGATTTGACTCTACTTTTGTGATAAGAACGTCTAGGCTGTGGAATACGTTGCCTGAGTGGGTTTTCCCCGATGGTTACAATCTTTGTGTCTTCAAATCGAGAGTGAATCGGTTTCTTCTAGGTAAACACGCTCCATCGTAGACCGCATCGTCGCTTAACATCAGGCGAGATGGCGGTCAAGTGTAAACCTATAAAAGTTAAAAAAAAAAAAAAAAACGAGTCAACGAACAGTTAGTCTAAAGAGTAGAACGAAAAGGTTTGACTCCACTTTTGTGACAAGAACGTCTTGGGTGTGGAATGCGTTGCCTCATTCGGTTTTTCCCGATGGTTACAATCCTAGCGTCCAAATCCACTTTCAAATCTAGCATAATTGATGTTTATAGGTAGCCACGCTCCAGTACCGCTTCGGCTGAGGCTTTAGGTTGTTAACATGTTAATGACGCGACCACGTTAGATTTTCTGTACAAACAAACAAACAACTAAACGTAGTTTTTTATGTGCCTGATGGTAAGCAACATGCCTGCCATATAACAGCACAGTGAGATCCATCTGTTGGAACACGAAGAGTCTAAATCATTACCTAGCACAGCAATGCGCTCGTCATCTAGCGATATAAGATATTTTATCTCAATACCCGGTAATTTCACTGGAAACATTGGCCTTCAATCCGAAACACAGTCCTGTTTGCACGTTACTGCTCAGCGATGAAACAACTGGCAAAGGTGTACTTCTGTAAGGCCTACTTCTCCAGGCGGACTTTGCAAAGAGTCCTACCACTACTAAAGTAAGTAGTTAAAGAACATGCCACTTCGATATGATTCACAAAACAGATGATATCAAATCAATGCCCGCATTTCAGAAGTTGCTCAACTTAAATCGCTTTTAGCTATAAACATGCCAAGTGGGAGCAGTGGGATCCACCTGTCTAACTCCTGTAATAATGACACATGGCCTTGCAAGGCCCTAGAACAGCGGGGTCTAGGGACCTGATTAATGAAGGTCTAAAGTTTCAGATATTGGAAAATAATTACGAAAATATTGGCTGAATGCTACGCTTTTTGGGTTTTTGGAGTTTTTAATACCTAACTGAAGGTCTGTCTGTCTGTAATCTGAAGGTTGCCTGGAAGAGATCGCGTTCAGTGATAACGCCGTCCAGTGTTGCACTATTTTATAATGCCTTGTATTTGTTTTCCTGTCAAAGTCAAAGTACTTTATTCATAAATGTACAATTTACACGCCAATTAATAATAACAAGAAAGAGCATACAAATTGGATACATTTTCAAAGTTTGAAATTACCACTTTACTGTATTACAGTAATTATTGTACAGAAAACTGTCAAGCATTATACGAGTATAATATGTCTTTATGACAATTGTACTGACCCATGTCAAATTTATTTCTTTACCTGTTTCTTGTATATGGTGTTTCATAAAGAATTTCAACCTGTGTATTTCCCCTGGTGGACTCTCCAAAGAGGACTACCACAACAATTGTTTTTTATTATTTAAATTAGCCACTTCACAGACTCCGGGATCCGTGATCTTTGTCATTACAATTATCTTTTTTTACACATTTCTTGAATAAGGAGAAAATAGGAGGGAGTTGGGTACATTTAAAATCTAATTCTAGTGCTCGTCTACAACTGTCCACAACAAATGATTAATTAAATTACAATAATAAATATTGTTTTTTAACTATTCAGAGTAGAAGGAAAGTTGATATTTGAGCCGTGTTATGTAAATACAATAGTCAAAGTTACCTTGCAGTGTGGAGAGACACATTCCCAAACTTTGTGAAGTTCCGTAGTTTTCCTTTTACCGAAACGGGAAAGTTTGGAAACCACATGACTGCGGGATCGAGAGTAATCACAAATTATCATATCTTAGCTGCTGACGCGAATTAGGTCGCTAGAGTTGGAAAACGTTGTCGACATAAATTTAGCCGGATATTTTTTTTACCGATAATAGGTCTGTATTGGATCGCCATCTTGTGATGATAAGCAATAGTGTAATAACAATAGAGCATAGAGCGCACTTTACTTGGAAGAAACTAATATTCCGTCGGACTGGAAACACCCAGTCTATTATATCCGAGCAACACGAGGCTACTTTTCCAAGCTAGTGTTAGTAAGCTAGCAGGCAGCTTGCTTCGTGTGGACAAAATAGCGTTGCGTAACGTTGTCTGCACGAAGCTAGAAGTCCTAGCATGCTAGCTTGTTAACACTAGCTTGCTATCCTAGTTTGAAAAACTAGCCTCTTGTCACTCGGGCATTAGGAAACACTACTACTAGATAATAAAAAATGTTGTACGGCTTAGTTGGTAGTTCGATCCCCACCTAGTGCAAACATTTGTGTGATGAATACAAATATTTGTACTGTGCCTGGGGATTTTTATGTAATAAATAAATAAATATTGGTGGACAATTCACACAACACCATCTGACCCCAAACAAAGCTTGTGTGATGGCAGCCAGATAGCTGATATAATACTTATATAGTTTTAAATACATACTTATTATACATAGAAACACCCAGACACAGTGCAAAAATTTGAATTAATCACACAATATGAATAATAAGTGTGTATTTAGAACTATCTAAGTATTATTATCAGCTATCTGGTTTCCATAGTACAAGCTTTGCTTAATTTGGGGTCTAAAATACTACGGAAGCAGACACTCGTCTTTACATATACGTAGACCGACTGATCCGGCAAACTTCGCATCACCAATTTTTTTAACCCGTTCAACATTGTGTTAAAATCGCGGAACGCTGTCTTTTTACTAAAACAATATATTACTTCAGCTATTCGCACGTAAAAATCCGTTTAAAATTAATCGATCCGTTTCAAAGACTATCCAGAACAAACAGACAGAATTGTGTATTCATCTACATTTAGTAAAAACCTGTTAGTTTGGCATTAAATAGAGACCTAGTTAATTCAACTTTCGAATAAAACGACAATATCAACAAAATCGTTTCATTATTTAGGGAGTTACAATAACACATTTACATCACATATCAAAACACGTCGAGGACCATGAGTAATAGACAAATTTTCGTTTTTCCCATCTCTAGTGCAAGTTATAGTTCGTAGAGACAACAGAAACTATCGCATTCTCGAAAGCAGTCCTTATCACAGAGTCGGCCGTTAAAAAGTTTCCGCGGAGCTTTGACTTTATTTGTTTGTTTGTATCCAAAACACGTGTCGTCTTACAAATGTACTGGCTCTGCTCTGGGTGTCATTTGCTGTAGTACTCGGTATCTTCAAATCGAGTGTAAATCGGTATCTTCTGGGTAAGCGCGCTCCATTGCAGACCGCATCGTCGCTTGACATCAGGCGGGATGGCGTCAAGTAGATACCTACAGAAGATAACAATTTATTGTCCCCGAGACCCCAAAACCAACTTCAATTAAAATAAAATTCAGACATATGACCAAAAAGAAGCTATGACACTACGTCGCGTCTTCTAAATAACAGAAAATAGATAAACTTTAGTTTTTTGTTCTTATTTCAGAAACCACTACACCGATTTCAATTAAACTGAAACCAGCTCTGAACTGTGAACTACTAAAAAATAAAAGTGGTCAAGTGCGAGTCGAGCTCGCCCATGAAGGCTTCCGAAGCAGCGAGTAACATAATACAAAAGTTTTTGTAGTTCGTTGTTACTTTAGTCAGTGTTTTAACAATAGTCAATTTATGACGTATTAAAATAAAACTACTCACTAGATATCACTCAAACCAATTTTTGTGGATAGCTCACATGGTAACATACATCATACACTTATTTTTATTTTTGTCATTCTCTTATTTTTTAGAAGTTACAGGGGGAACGCACTTTGGAAGAGAGTCCCTCTCGCAAACTATTCAGTTGAGAAAAAATATATGTTAGAAACCTAAAAAAAAAAATTTGAGTTTCAGTTCTATGTATGGGAAACCCCTACAATTTTTTGTTTTTTTCTATTTTTTGTAACAAAATCTTAATGCGGTTTACAGATTACATCTACTTACCAAGTTTCAAAAGTATAGCCTTTATAGTTTCGGAGAAAAGTGGCTGTGACATACGGACGGATAGACAGACAGACAGACAAACTTGACGAATCTATAAGGGTCCCGTATTTTGCCGTTTGGCTACGGAACCCTAAAAACGATTAAAATCGATTCATAATCGGCAGAGCTATCGAGTAACACACATACAAAAACCGAACTAAGACACTCATCCAAAAATTCAACTCTCATATAGACAATGGCACCTTATTATTATTCTATTGTTCGTGACTGGCAACTGTAGCAGTAAACACAAACAGCCCTCTAAATGTTCCCACTGCTGGGACTCGGGCACTTCTCTTGCAAGGTATCTCCTTGGCCAAGGCCTTAATCTACCACGCTGGTCCAGTGCAGGTGAGTTCCACGTGATCTAGAAAGATTTGGATATATGTCTATACTCTCGCGATGTTTGCCCTTATCGTTTGAAGTTTATTTACGAACATGACTCCGAAAACACAGTGGTATGCGATCGACTAGGCTACTAGACCAACCGTAGCTGTTATCTGGTAAAATAGCTCCAAAGTCTGTTAAAATGATAAATATTTTTAATGCTCTTATTTTCTAACCTATTATAGAATTCATAGCTAAATTTACATAAAAACAACAAACAAATGCTTTCTTAGACGATTACTTGGCACAGTAATCATCTTTTCACAGAATTTTCGATTCAAATTTAATTTTCCAAGTCAGTGAAATTGAATTTGAAAAACCAATTTAGGTTTAGTACGCATCAGCCTTTGTAGCGTTTTTCTTCAAAAGTCAATAATAATGATGGATCTGCATAAGTACTTAAATATTAGATAAAATACAGTTTAAATAATAACAACCAAAGAACATAATCTCATACACTAACTAGCAGTACCTTCGGTTTTCACGCTAATTGTATGTGTATTTGTATGTTTAGATATTAGTATGTGTGTTGGTCAATCACGGAGGAACGTCTCAACGGATCGGGTTGAAGTTTGAAGGGCAGTTAGATTTTAGTCTGAAATAACACAAAGGCTAACTTTTGTTGTTTTTCATTTTCCCGGAAAAAATACAGGATCATGTGGGACGATGCAGATGAAACCGCGGGCAGTGCTAGCATGTAACTATCAACTAGCGGTGGGCGATTATGAATGATCGGCATAATCGACTTATTTGTGATTATTTATTGGGACACGTATTTTTTGTTTCATACATAAAATGTTTAATCTGGAGACATACTACATCATACTTTTGGAGAGGGATTTCTTTCGTGTTGTGACGTCATATCTTCATAAAAATTATTTAAAGAGATGACGTCACTTGAATCTTCAAGCACTAAATCAAAATAATTGAATAATCTATCTGTAGGACTACATTAATTTTGGTCATCAAGTCTACTCTCGCAGCTTAGACAAAACCTAAAAGTGGGGTAAAGTGGGGTAAGATAATATGTATGTCTACTGGAATATAGGAAGCTAGTTATCTAGTTAGTAGGGAAGGTTAGTGCCTGGTTAATGATCTGCGGCGAGCGCTGGTATAACGAGTCAGACGGACGCAGGCTGCGGCGCGCCCAATCAGCGACCAGCATACGGTTGGACACAGCGGAAAATACTCAATCTATGATACTAGTATTTTGTACCAGACTGCCAAAAAAAAGAGGGTTATGTTTTTCGAGTGTATGTATGTATGTCTGTATTAACTGTGGCCTCCTGTAGCCTAAACAGCTTAATGGATTTCGATGTATGACGTATCGATAAATTCGTCTTGATCACGGAAGTGTCATAAGATACATTTTGTCCAGAAATTCCTACGGGTACATGTTTTTACTTGAAATTTCCCTGCCCTATAGTATTCAGGGTCCTCGACCTTTGTCTTTTGAGTTTTAGCCATAGCAACTTGGGTTAGGAGTACAAAAAATCCCTATTTTCCGGGAGGAGTAGGGAACATTTTCAGCCCAATTCTAGTGCTCTTTAAGCCATCTTCTCCCGCGCAGACCCTCTGACATGACCACATTTCTGTTCCTGAAGACCATCTGTAAGTTTATATCTGGATGCGTCGTCATCATCGTAGTTTAACGTTCGCCGGACGAACCGACCGATGTCGTCGTAGATGTCATCAGCGTGGAATGTGAAGATCCCCGTATTCCGTGATATTGTGACTACTGCGCGGGGCACGCGCTCATTCAGATATTGGCAGTTTTGAAATGAAATCTTCTTTGGCGGATTTGAGCTCTTTTTAGTACCGGAAAATCTTGACGGTAGCAACATGCTGATGTTAATTGAATATATTTCTATTATCACGTACTGCTCTGATAACGGACTGGCATATGCGCAGGAGCCCGTATACACGTAATACACATAGTATATATAACGCTATGAATTTTAAGTGCTAGTTACGTAATTAATTTTTTAATTTTCTTACTGCACTTTGTGTACTGTGTCGATCGCGACCCGCCGCCAATTAACTAAACATCGATTTGTTAACGCGCCCAACACGGCGCGGCGTAACGAGGGCGCGACAAACATTCGACAAACACGCGACCAACATTCGACAAACGCACCGCAAACAGGAAGATACGTACGTACCTATATATCCCGAACCTTATAGCAGCTATTTTAAAATGTTAGATTGTAAATTTAGTGGAAAACTAATGCTACCTACCCTTTTTTTATCAATTCACGAAAATGGATGGAAATTTGGAACACAGATTTTATTATAGTCTAGCTAGCCTGGTGGCATGGTTGGTAGTAAGTCTGTCTGCGAAGCCGGTTGTCGTGGGTTCGATCGGCACCCAGTGCAAATGTTTGTTCGATGAATTCTAATATTTGTACTGTGTTTTCTATGTGTAATAAGTATGTGTTTAAAAAATATTTTCAGTATTATTTCAGCTATCTGGCTTTGCAAGCTATGCTTAGTTTGGGGTCAGACGGTGTTGTGTGTAAAATATCCACCCATATTTAAATGCCTTTGGCCCTTTTGCCGTCTATCTACCTCTAAACAGTAATTTTGAACCATTACTGTGTTCCAGTTTGAAGGGCAACGCCTACAGTCAAATAACAGGGTATAGAGAAAATCTTATAAATTTTGGTGACGAGCGCCGGATAGTGCAAGGTAATTTGGACTCTTCATGTTCTAATAGCTGCGTGTCACTGTGATGTTATAGACAACTATATTACTTACCATCAGGCATATACATGTCCTGCTCATCTCGTCAATATATTATATAAAAAAAACAAATTGTCAGTCATAGGAACTGCCGGTAGAAGTGAAAGCTTATAACTCAGAATTTGATAGCTCACTTTGGAAACTACGCAGATGAAACCGGAAGGCGTGGTCATGACCATGGCCATCTGGAAATGCTGACACATTTCAAGATTGCCAAATTTAAATGCTGGCGCATGTATAGATGATGCATGTAGAGATAGGCTAATGGCCATGGTTTCGAGTTCATCCGAAACTTTATCATTCCCGAGCGTGACACTAGAATTAAATTCACAGCCTACGAAAAGTCTGCCCGTGGCGAGCCCAAAAGAAGTTTTCACTTCAAAAACATTGTTTACATTATTTGAACTTAGATAATATAGTTTTTTTTATAAGTAGTGACGAGACGAGCACGACATATAACATCACAGTGACACGCAGCTATTGGAACATGAAGACTCCAAATCATTACCTAGCACTGCACTGCGCTCATCACCCAGAGATCTAAGATGTTATATCTCTAAGCCCCGTAATTTCTCTGGAAACATTGCCCTTCAAACCGGAACACAGTAATGTTTTCTCATTGCTGCTTGTCGGTAGAATAACTGGCAAAGCTGTGGTACTTCCCCAGGCGGACTCTGCCAAGAGTCCTACCACTACATACCTAGATAGATAGATAGATTAACACTTTATTGCACTTAACAAAACAAACAATCTTAAAGTATGGCAAATGGCGACCTTATCTCTAAAAGCGATCTCTTCCAGGCAATTATGGGATGGAAAAGAAGTTAAAGAACTTGTACCTACACCTTATCTAGGCCTATTCATCTCCCTCGCAGCTGTTTGGTTACCGCGTCATGATTCGACTCCAGGGACCCACAATACAAGCATCAACTCTCGACAAAGGAACAAATTGGCACCGCTTGACATAAAGGCGGTGACGTCACACACCCGATACACTTGCGGACAGTAATACGTTTATTTTTGTGCAAGCGTCTCATACAAACATGTCAATGATATAAAACCTCGCAGAGGCTGTTTTAGTCTTTATGACCACGAAAATAATAAATACATAAAATGTTCCTATGTCGTGTGACCTTTTCTCGTACGAACAGAGTTATATGTAGTATTGAATATTAATATGTTGAATAGTGTTGAACTGCAAGAGCTAGTTTTTAAACTACAAACTTATCAAAGTCCACAAAAACATCCTGCTGAAGCACAAGACGTTGGCGTAATTGTGCTCACCAAACATTTCACACGAACATAGCGCAACTGGATAGAATCCAGAAACTAATAGACGATGAATAAGATGACATTTAATATGATACAACCGATTGAAAGCTAAAAATGAAAAAAGAAAAAGAAGACTTTATCAACTGACTATTAGTATCATTGCATAAATTCAGACCAATGGAAACTGTGTTACCAGACATATTTCATGCCTCTAGAAGAAAAGCCAATTTGTATGGGTCAACTTTTAAAATATTTTGTAATACCATATGTTTCCTGCAGACACCCATAAAAATGTTGTATTTGTATTTGAAGAAAGTTGTAGTAAGTATTAACAGATTACGTTTGAAAGACCACAGACGTTTCATCGTGAAAATACTAGCAAATATATTACGTTTGCTATCTATGTCTACTTGTCTACCTTGCAAAAGTCGGTTATCCACGTAGTAATCATAAAATCCTATCGGACATAGCTTAAGATTTTGGATAAATTTCTAACATAGATAAGAAACAGTCATAAATTATATCAGTAACAGGTTTACACTTGAAAGCGATTTCACCTGATGCGGGCTACGATGTACTCTCGATTTGAAGACATCAGGATTGTAACCATCGGGAAAAATCACGGGATTGGAAAATCAACCATGAAACGATGCCTCAATTTTAACGATGTCGAACTTCGCAAGTCGAAACTGCAAATTGATTTTATGATATTAGTGTGACGTATAAATAGTAGATAAAATATCTATATAACATGAAAGTTTTGATACTGTCTTCAGATTGTACGAAAACAACATCTAGTAAAAATACTGCCTCTAGAGTTGGCAGCGCGCCGGAGAATACCTACTTTTTGTTATTTGGGGATAAAAGGTTTACTAAATAAAGCTGTTACTGAAACTCGATTTCTCATGTCAGTTTATTGTCCAGAACAACTTTTACGTGGACCGGTGGCACAGATTTAATAATAGTCAGTTAAGCTGCGTTCACACATACAAAATTGCCGCAAGAAGTTGCGTTAAAATGTTTTCACAATTTTATCCAAACAGTAAACATTACATAGCTCAGGTTTAAAGAAAAAAGCATAAGAAAATTGTTTAAAAACTTCTAAAGTATTGTTACTTGCAAAAGGAAACGAGACAACTGATGAATGTGTTGCCATAAATCAATTTTCCTGCCAATATTATGAATACAATGGCAGTATGCTAAAGTAGTTTTTGGTTTATTAGGTCTTAATATAGGGCCAAAGTATTCCGGTCTTTTCACCTTTCATTACTCTCGATTGATAGCTACTGTTCTATACCAATCATTTATATTTTTATATTCAGGTCATCTTTTCACGTCTTTCTAGGTCAGTTTGATGACCGTTGTTGAGTCGTAGCTAGTTATTCTAACCCATTAGTCTTGTTTGAAAGATTTGTGTCAGTTTTTCAAAGCTACTTCGCTCAAGTTGTCTTGCCAGTGTAAACGAGGTTTTACGACTGAGTGAGCAAGGTGTGACGTAATATTATAGATTTTATAGGGCGTAAGATATTGTGCAGATTGTTAAGGGTTACGCGGAGGCGTTAAGGGCGCGAGAGGTAATGACGTGAAATGCCTATAACGTATGAAGCAATTTCTAAGGATTTTTCAAGAGTATATTGGTATAAATTGAGAATAATGGCGTGTTTGTTGGACGTCCTTTGTGTCAATCGTTGTCTAATTAAATCTATTACTAACCCATGATTTTTAATTATCAATCCATGTCTATTGAAATCACAGTTTTATTCATACTGTGTCACGTTTCACAAGGGCGACAGTGCCGTGCATTTCCCTGCTTTGTTTGTTTTTCTTTTTAATTGTATTGTCCATGGATACTCTTACTTGACAACAGTGTTGTATTCACATTTTTGGCGTTGATCTATACACAGACATGCTCCCTTTCTTAATCTAAGCCATACAAGTACAATTTATACGTTAATTTACTTCATCAGCATCAGCCTATCTTAGTCCACTACTGGACATAGCTCGCCTCTCCCATGGCTCGTCTCTTAGCGCTATCCTTTGCTATACGTCTCCATATATTGCATGCTCTCTTCCGTAATCGTCACTGGATCCAATTTACTTAATGTCAATGTATAAAGTTTTTTTTCTAAAAAAATCAAGCTAGTTCATTTGTTTCTATACTGCTCCAAACACAGACAAATGACATACTCATAAAACCCCTACTTTTACATTGATCACAACACACATAAATCACAACAACAAAACCACATAAATCAGACAATACATTTTCCACCAAACATTTCCTCATTTTCACCCAAAAAATTACAACGATTCCACGAATAATATTCATCAGCACGTCACATAAAGGCCAAAGACCGCATTTGCATTCGTTCCGAAGCAAAAAACAGCCTTAAATCTTTCAACTGGTATTTATTAGGTTGTTTCGCTCCTAAATATTATGGAAATTAGGTGTTCCGCGAAGCGAAATGACAAGAAATAAATTGCGTAGTACGCCCTGGCCGACCGGATAATGAAAAAAAATCTGGTTTGGAAGCTGTACAGAGCAACGCATTCAGGTGGGCCACCATACTTGTGGGCTCTCATGAGGATCCCCACTGCTGTAGGTAACTTCAAATCTTTTTTCACATAGAGTTAAATACATACTTAGCATAAGCAGCCCACTAAATATTCCCACTTCGCACTGCTGGGACTCAGGGCCTTCTCTTTTAAGGAAAGATTCAAGGCCATAATCCACCACGGTGGTCCAGTGCAGATAGGTGGATGACATATTATAACATCTAAAGTTTCTAGGTTAATGTTGGTTTTCGCATGATATTTTCTTTTACCACTTTAAGTTAGTGGCATTACGCGACTTCGAAAGACAGGTGCGCGGGAGGTTTGAACCCTGTTTATTTCCGGATCGGCAGTCGCTGATCTCCAAACTAGACCACCTAAAAATACGATGTTCTTTATGGAACAAAAAGTATCCTTGTCTTGCAAAATAACACAACAGCCCATTTTTTGTTCCCACTGCTGAAATTCAGGGACTTCTGTCGTAAAAAAATAGTGATGTACTTAACAAGAAAACATTTTTATACTTAGGTCATAGGTACATAACAAAACGGTGGCAAAGGACATAAGGCGAGACGATTTACAAAAATAACATTTTTCTCTGTCGAAGACCCTTTACTTTACCATCACAATGAATTCAAAAACAAACCTTGCGCTCCCAATCAACTTAAAAGCAACAATTTAAAAAAACAAACTCAAACAATACCATTGAAAACGAAAAAAAAAGTAAAAACAATCGCGTCTCCGCCATTAAGTCTTCTAATAAAATCGTATAAAAATTCCCGAGAAGGAATGAACCAAATGAACGAGAAAAGAACGAATGAACCACGAATCTTTGTGCAGCATGTCAAACTTATAGCTTCTATAAAACGCGTCGCTGCAATCGAATTCAGAGGACAACCAGTTTCAGTTTATTATAGTACTAATATTTGGTCGGAGGGCTTGGTAAGTTTGTTCGTTTATAATTGTTGCATAGAAAGATCTGGCTAACGAGGCAGAGAGGTAAAAAGATTGCGGCGAATACGAACTGAGCGGAACCGCTGGGATCGAGGATTTATTTTGTTGTGAATTAAAACTGTAAGACTTCGTTTCGTGAGAAACCTGGGGAAGTCCATGAAAATGTGTATTATTATATTTAATACCAGCTGCATTCGTGGAGGGAGCCGTGGCTTACCTAAACTACTAGTAGGGATTTTACTGCCTTAATGTACATTTTTCGAAAACTTTAATGTCATATTTGATTCCTCTACTAATATTCCTACTTTTCTGTTAATATATTAAGTGCGAAAGTTTGGGAGGTTTGTTGCTCAATCACGTCGAAACGTTGGAACGGATCTGGTTGAAATTTGGAATACAGTCCTATGATGGTATTTAATAATACATAAGCTACTTTTTTCACGAGAAAATAACGGAAATGGGAACTGCGCATGTGTTGGCAACAGAAGTGTACAACAGACTACCAAAAGAAATAATAACTTGTGATAATAAATAATTTGTGGGTAGTAATATATTATGTAATTTTTGGCGAGAATTAGTTGCCTAGATAAATCGATTAGATTTTAAGGCAACTTATGTTTTTAGAAATATTTGTACTTTTATTAAATAAATTAAAAAAAACTGCGTCCTCTAGGGGATCGTGTAAACATAGATTGAAACACTGGCTTGTCGAACAGGCATTCTACAAGTACTCGGAAGTGATGAATTTGAAATGTACGTAATACGATAATTTTTATTTGTTGTCTTTTGTTTTTAAACGTGAGTTTACTATGTACTTGTGACATTGTGATTGTAATCGTTTATTTATTGTCTGATATTTCTTTTAATTTATTGTATTTAATGATTGACATGGTTCTTTTAATAATTCTGACCTAATTAATTTAATTAGTAGTGTCGACTTGAGATTATTTGGTATCAGTTTTTAAATAATTACATTTTGTGGAATTAATAATTTTTAATGTATCTATTTTACTATTTAATCTTGTGGCATGTAATATCTTTTATGAATAAAAATGCTTGTGATTATGGTGTCGATCTCGACACTCCCATCTCCCTGCATAGCGATAATGCGTAAATGCATTTTCCCCACAAAAAAAAGAAATCTTATGCGTATTCTTATAATTATGTGTGCTTTGCGTTACTCGTAAACAGCAACAACAAACTTAGTAGTGGTAGGACTCTTGGCAGAGTCCGCCTAGGGCAGTATTACACCTTTGCCAGTTATTCTACCGCCATGTATAACTTTGTATATTGCTATTTATCTCATCGTGCACTCTTTTAATGATTTTTTTTCTTTGTTGCAGGTATGGACCAACATTTCAAACTATTGGATGGTTAAGTACTGTCCTACAAATATAAAATGAAAAAAGTGCTATTCCAGTGATGCCAAAAGATGTTAAAAACCTGTGTATTTTCATATTCATTTACATAATTTTGGATAATGATAACAGGGTTGCGAATTGTTTTTTCCCGTCTCAAAGAATGTCAACATGCATGTTATGAGTCTTCGTACGTACAGACAGACGTACTGTAACGGTTCGACTCAACCGTTCCTATAAAACTATAAAAATAGACTTGCCGTCTCAAGGAACATTTAATTATAGAACGGCTGTAGTAGTAAAACGGAACGCTGTCGCGGACCAATCAACAAACTTCAAAAAATTCAAATCAACCAATAACGTGAAACAACGCTCCGCGTCATAAGGTTATAAAAATCAACTCACGGATTTCACGGAAGACGGCATTCCAAGTAATTTTTCTGATAAATAAAATTAAATAAACCAAAATACTGTTCGAAGGCTTAAAGCCATAAGTGAAAAGTGAACCCCGTCGGGTAAGTGTTCCAGCGCTGCTGCCTTGCTATAGAAATGCTCACGAGTGTAATTGTGTAAATCTATTCTGATACCGCCTATGAGTTGTACTAATTATATGCTCATCGAATTCGTTTGTCGATTATTTTACGAACAGACGTCTCGTAGAGAGCGATATTCGTGTAAAATCAGCAATTACATTGTTATAATGGAACGCCGGGGTCAACGGCCGGGCAAATTCTAGAAGTCAGAATTGAAGGCCATCGACCTACTTGTAATAAGAAAAGTAAATTAAGGAGGTCAATTAATTTATCATTTTAAAAAAAAAGTTACAAAAAAATATAAAAAACAATTTAAATTCACAAATTGAGCTGAGGTCAGGTGTTCAATTGTTTTTACTTATCTTAAAAATTTATCAACGCACTTCAGCAATTTTCACTACAATATATTTTTTGAATACCTATAAAAGTTAAAAAAAATATTGGAATGTTTGTAACAGCATTATAAAATATAAGCTCTGGTAGTGTTGCATAAGTGGGATTTTCCGATGGTTACAAATCTTAATAAAAACATATTTATACAGAACAATAACAAGAACAAAACTAAAAATTTCAATTCCCCCGACTAACTCGGATTTGTAATCTGTACAAGATTGTACTTGTCAAGTCCTTTCGTTTGTTACCCATGTTGAGGAAGTTGTGCAAAAAAGAAATGTATTGCGCTATTTTGTGATGGTGGGGGCCATCTCGGATTTGAAATTTGTCATAGTGTATAGTATTCTAATAGTCAAGCCCTTTTATTTGATACCCATATTGAGGTAGTAATGAAAAAATGTTTGTAATTCGCTATTTTGTGGCGGTGGACATATTGGATTTGAAATAGTGTATGGTATTCTACTAGTCAAGCCCTTTCATTTGATACCCATATTGAGGTAGGCTTTGAAATTATAAATTTAATTACTTAGAAATATTTTATCCTCCATTTTGTGGAGGCGGCCATCTTGAATCGATGTTAACCAAACATAGCTAAGAACATCCGCACAGAAACTAACCTTCAAATAAAAAAAAACGCATTGAAGTCGACCCATCCGTCTGAGCTCTACTATGCCACAGACACACACACGCACATGCAGACGGACATACACACAGAAATACACCCTGACAGACAGAGATCGACGTCAAACTTTTAACACGGCTTTTTATGGTCGGGTGTTAAAAATAGGCAGATTCTCTTGGTTTAAGGGTTTTGGTTCACACTCTTTTTGGGTGTTTTGCATCAACTCAAACTTAGATAATCAAACTAAAACTCTATTTATTGATTTTTAAGCTCTTTTGAGACCATCTACTATTGACACTATTCTTAAGAACCTAGGCAAACTCTACAAAAAACATATTTAAACCACCACTAACATTTTGGATATTATAGCTATTAACTTTCATAAAATTTCCGCTATAACATTTCCTCAAGAACCAACAAGCTATCACTTTGGACCCTTCTAAAACTCAAACAAGTACCTATCGACCCTTCCATTACCACCTATACAATACAGTATATATAACTGTATAAACAGGATAATCTCCAACGCTTTTCATAATTGAATGTTCTAAGGAACACGGCCGTTATCATGCCTATTATAACCTCGTTATATACTCTATTAACGATATTAACGGATAACGCGATGAATAGATTGATACAGTGATTTTCAAAGTTTAATGGATCACGCAATTTAATTGACTGTGCTGTCCCATACTCACCATTTTTTTTTGATATGCCATTATTATGAAATCGTGAAATTAATATTAATTACAATAATCAATGACACAGTATGCTTGTTATAAAATTCCAATGAAAAGTAATAGTAAGTAATGATTTATGATCTCGATTATACCAAATAGACGTAAAGAATCATTACTACTTTATATGATAATTATAAGCATAGAATAAACAGCGCATTAAATGTTTCCGCTGCAAAGGATATTTTCTCACGAGGAAAAAATTAGAACCATAATCCACCATGCTTGCCCAGTGAAGGTTGGTGGATAATGCAAAACCTCGAAAAACTCTTGACTTATGCCGGTTTACTTATGGTGTTTTTTACCATTAAACCAGTGGCGATCAGAAACTTGTACAACTTGGATAAATGCTGAGAGGTGCAGGTGGGATTTAGGCTTACGACTTCACGATTGGGAATCGTTCTTCATACGTTATCATAGCTTTTTTAATCGTGCTCCACTAAATGTTATGCAATACGGAATAAAAATTAAATTAAAAATAGAATAACGCACATTTCAAAATATGTGAAGTATTTCTGGCTGGTCTAGTGGCTTAGAGTTGGTAGTACATATGCCTGCAAAACCGTTGGTCATGGGTTCAATCCCCGACCAGTGCAAATATTTGTGTGTTGAATACAATTAATATTTATACTGTGCCAGGGTGTTTTCTATATATAAAATGAAATGAAATGAAATTTATTGTACATCTAGAAACATATTTTGTGAAGTCTTAATTTTTAAAAGGTTAGTAATGATGTGTGTGAGTGAAAAATTGACTTAACTTTTGGGAACTCTGTCTCCCACACTAGGTAATTTACCTGTATCGTGGGATGCAGTGCCGTCCATTATGAAGTTGGCGTTGTATTTCGTCCTTTCCTTCCAAAGTTCTGCTGTGACTAGGCCGTGTTGTTTGATGATTGCTGACCGGATGAAAAGTTGTCTAACCGACAGCACTGTACATACCTTGAATAATTCATCTGTCGGAAATAATTTTGGTTTGTTTTCTTTAGAAATGCTTTTTGAGCTATGTCCTACCTTACTAAGTACGTTTTAGCTGCAGTACCCGAAGACTAAATGCAATATGACAATATTGATTGAGCCAAAGCATAATATATTTTGTGTCGCAGTTGCTTAAAAGTAAAAATTATTTTCCGGACTCTACCTGCCAGCTTTTTAATACGGCAAGACCAGTTCAGGTTTTCATCTATAATCACTCCCAAATATCAAATCCCTACAGTCTGCCCTACATTTCCGCACATACAGGGACCAGTCATATCACAAGTGGATTTGTGAATTTTGAGCTCAAGTGGGTGTTCTGGTTTCGTCCTTCTGTCAATAGCGAACGTCATGTATTTGGTTTTTAAAATAATAATTTAAAAAATAATTATGTATTTATAAATATATACCTTGCATATAATATGTTCTCATAGTTATTTACGGCTGAAAGTAATGTAATACAATTAAAAATAAAGGTAATGAAAATACACACCTACGTGTATTATATATTTTGTGGATTAGCACATAAACTATTTTAACGCGTAATTGTTTTCAAAACCACAATACGTACTTATTATAAGTCTGTAAGCCTGTGCGACAAAACGTAAACTAATTGTACAGAAGGTTAAAAGGTCTGGAGGTGTATTAAATATTAATACGGGTTCGACCGTGTCGCAACCCACACTTTGAGAGACGCTGGATTAACGGATAACGGATTGACGTAATAGCCGTTTGATGAACACAGATAACGTTCTATTCACAATGATTAGATGGTTATTATGGCAACATGGATTCATTGTTCGTGCTCAATGAAAAGTATCATATCAGCATAGACTAGTGGCCCGCCCCGACTTCGTACACGTTAAACAACCAAACAATACAGTTATAATCAGAAGTTCATATGATACCTTTTTCTTGCAACTTATTTTACAACACAGTACGCAACCAATAATCCTTTTATCCGAAAAGACAGAAACCGACTTCATTTTAAGATTAACACTATTGTTAATAAAATAGCATTAGATGCTCTCGCTAAGAAGGCCATAATCCATCAAGCTTGGCATGTGGGTTGGTAAATGGTACATGAACTTGAAAGAAGTCTTTAATAGACAGTGTTGGAACAGGCCGGTTTTTAGCCCTCGACCAAAAAAGGGGTGTTATAAGTCTGATTTAGATTTTTTTATTTGAAGGTTTTTTTTCAGCTGTGTTTGAAAAATATCGATTCAAGTTGGCCGACTCCACAAAATAGCGGACCAAATATTTCTTCACAATCTACCTCAATATGGGTATCAAATGAAAGGGCTTGACTAGTAGAAAACTATGCACTATGAATAATTTCAAATCCAAAATGGCCGCTACGCAAAACACGTATCTTTTTTCAAAACTCGCTCAACATGGGTATCAAATGAAGAGCTTGACTAGTAGAATGTTGTACAAATCCTAGGTGTTGTCCTTGTATTTGTTTTCTTTTACTGTTAAGGGTAGAGGTGACAACAAAATTGGAAGACAAAATTATTATTATTAGAAATACAGCCAGAGTTTGCACCCACGACTTTTATACTGTGAATCGCATCTTCTAGCCTCTAGGTCATCTTGGCTTCCCTCAGCTTAATAGCATATTGTAATCATCGTCAAGCGCAGCCTGAAGATGTCCACTGCTGGACATAGGCATCTCCCATAGAACAAATAAATAAATAATAATAAATAAATATTGGTGGACAATTCACACACAACACCATCTGACCCCAAACTGAGCAAAGCTTGTGTGATGGCAGCCAGATAGCTGATATAATACTTATATAGTTTTAAATACATACTTATTATACATAGAAACACCCAGGCACAGTGCAAAAATTTGAATTCATCACACAAATATTGGCACTGGGTGGGGATCGAACCCACGACCCTCGGCTTCGCAGGCAGAGCTACTACCAATTAAGCCACTAGGCCAGCCAATAATACAATGACCGGCCTTGTTCCACCTCCGTCCACCGAAATCCCGTGATCAAGACAATATCATCAGCCCACCGTGTGGGGGGCCTTCCTACACTGCGTCTGTCACTACGTAGTCGTTATTCGAGAAACTCCACAGTGGTTATGGGTCTGCGATTTATATGACTTGCCCATTGTCACTTCAACTATATATTAAAAATAGGTAAAAAATAAATACAAATTTATAAAAACACTGCGGGCTATTTAAGCTTAACATCTTAATATTTGGAAAAGTTGTGTTGCGAAGAGTGTGGCGTATTTCTCTATGAAATTTTACTTTGGTTCAACGCATTTTTAATTGACCAACGATTTTCTTATTATGTTTGTTTGGTTGGTAACGATCTTGTTTATGGTTGATCCATTCGATTTAAGTTTCAGCCGCATTTGCAACTTAAGTCAAGACTATGCTTTAAAAAGTAAAAGTAAATTAAAAAGTAAAAAATAAATACAAATTTATAAAAACACTGCGGGCTCTGGCACCAGTAACACAGTTTTTCAACTAGTTCGGGTACCAGACAGTCATTTTTAAGTACAGTTTTATTAACCAGTGCACTAAAAAAACTTGCTAATTTTAAGAGATAGGTCGGTGACCATGGTTTATCTGCGGATTTATTCGTTTCGGATTTGATATGCGAGCATAGCTCTCTCCATTGCCCGTTGAGAAACTTTGAGCTTGTACATCATAAGGTCAATAGTTAGCGACCACGTCTCAATGCCATAAATATGTCATCACTGGCAACACACACGGATGTAGACTTTCGTCTTGAGTCTTTATGCTATTTTTGATGTAACAGATTTTGTAAAATAACGTAAATTCTAAAAGCTATTTTCGCGTGCTATTTTAGTAACACGATGCTAAGAGGTTAAAAGTGTTCTGCTTGTAATGTTGGCGAGCGTGTTTAAGATAATCACCTGTAGAGCCTCTATTCAGGTTGCAGCAAGCTACTGCGTAATCTGAGAGACGAGTTTAAAAAATTCGAAAACCTTTATTGAAGCTTAACTTCTAAATATTTGGAAAAGTTGTGTTGCGAAGAGTGTGGCGTATTTCTCTATGAAATTTTACTTTGGTTCAACGCATTTTTAACCCCCGACCAAAAAAAAGGGGTGTTATAAGTTTGACGTCGATGTCTGTCTGTCTGTCTGTGTGTGTGTGTGTCTGTCTGTGGCACTGTAGAGCTCAAACGGATGGGCCGATTTCGATGCGGTTTTTTTTATTTGAAATTTAATATCCGTGCGGATGATGTTCTTAGCTATGTTTGGTTAATATCGATTCAAGATGGCCGCCGCCACAAAATGGCGGACAAAATATTTCTTCACAACCTGCCTCATTATGGGTATCAAATGAAGGGCTTGACTAGTAGAATACTATATACACTATAAAAAAATCACATCCAAGATGGCCGCCACCACAAAAATGGTGTATTATATTATTTTTTTCACTACTACCTCAATATGGGTATCAAACGAAAGGGCTTGATTAGTAGAATACATTGCACTATGACAAATTTCAAATTCAAGACGGCCGCTTCTACAAAATGGCAAAATACATGTCTATTTTCACAACTCCCTCAATATGGGTATCAAATGAAAGGGCTTAACTAGTAGAATGTTGTACAGATAACAAATCTGAGGTAGTCGGGGGTTAATCAAAATTTTTAATTTTGTTCTTGTTAATTGTCTTATTATGTTTGTTTGGTTGGTAACGATCTTGTTTATGGTTGATCCAGTCGATTTAAGTTTCAGCCGCATTTGCAACTTAAGTCAAGACTAATCATATGCTTTCGTAGTATTAATGATATATTTTATATTATGATGATTATATAGCTTATAGATTAGATGTCCGCCCCGGCTTTGCCCGTGGAACATATATAGCACTCATCGAGATCCCGCACATATCCAACGGTGAAAAAATTTTAGAAATTGGTTTAATCATTCCTGAGAATTTCGCTTTCAAACAAAACACCTCTTCAGCTACCTGCTACGCCACCTGTCGGAAATTGGTCGTACCTACTTAGAGATTAGCAAAAAGGTTTTATATTCAAGAGGTACGTAATCTGTGACATTCAATGACGCAATCTTAGACATATGCTGTCATGTGTCATGTCAAATCACGAAACGTACGTAAACTCTCAAAAAGGAATATTTTTCCCCGATTTTGTTACATTCTTGATTCATGCTCCGCTTCTGTTATAGTAGCGTTATTTTCTATAGTCTATAGCCTTCCTCGATAAATGGACTATCCAATAGAAAAATAATCTTTCAATTCGGACCAGCACTTCCCAAGATCCTAGCGTTCAAACAAACAAACTCACAAACAAACAGTATAGATATGTCACCTTTCCTCGCCTATCCTCGTTTGTAGGTGATTTGTGATTGAAGGAGATTTCACTTACCAATAAAGCTGCGATTTTAACACAGGACGACATCAGTACTTATCTATACTCTTTACTAATATTATAAAGCTGAAGAGTTTGTTTGTTTGTTTGAACGCTAGGATCTCGGGAAGTACTGGTCCGAATTGAAAGATTATTTTTCTATTGGATAGTCCATTTATCGAGGAAGGCTTTAGGCTATGAAAATAACTCTACTATTAATTGAAGCGGGCATGAATCAAGAATGTAACAAAATCGGGAAAAATATTCCCCTTTTGAGAGTTTTCGTACCTACGTTTCGTGCTTTGACATGACACATGACAGCATGTGTCAAAGATTGCGTCATTGAATTTCAGTAATCTGTGCATTGAATATAAACCTTTGCTAATTTTTTTTTCTAAATCTGAGTTGGTACGACCAATTTCCGACAGGTGGCGCAGCAGGTAGCTGAAGAGGTTTTTGTTTGAAATCGATATTCTCCGGAATGAGTGAACCGATTTCAGTCATTCTTTCACCGTTGGATTTGTACTGGATCCCGATGAGTGCTATATAATATACCACGGGCGAAGCCGGGGCGGGCATCTAGTAATCTATAAAATAAAATAACTCATCAATATCGATTCAAAATTGATGGAGCTATCGCGGAACATTCAGGTACAGGTACGTACAGAAAAGCATACAGTCTAAAAACCTAAAATTTTTTTTGAATGTGTATAAAACTTTGTTGCTCCTAAACTCCAAAGCTAGTCCGTGACAGTCTCGGCCGTAACTCGGGGGGCGCTCTAAAAGCGTCGCAAACAGCTTCCGACGACAACTAACTTGGTTACCCGGTTTTACACTATCTACGTCACTGGAAACACTTTGCTACGTTCATGATTAACCAAATTCAAAAAATACAGAGGCTCTCATTGTTGATATCTCTATATATAAAAATGTTATATTAGTTTGTGTACGCTTCAAAAACTCAAAAAGTTCTGTACCGATCGAGCTGAAATTTTAGAATGATATATAATCCGCATCAAGGATTGTTTTATCTAATTTTTGCATTACAGTGTGCCACAGCGAGGCGTGGCAGGGAACAGCTAGTACTTATATATAATTTTTATTTTTGTTTGCTAGGGAGGCGAAAGCGGTCTACTGTATATTTGAAGGACAAAAGTAGCTTGTAATGGTTCGTGTAATATTACATATTACACATAGTGCGGCTCACCAGTTTGCGGCTGACCACACTGCCGTGTGCCTAGATGATATCAATAAAAAAAATTGATTGTGTGTAAAATAGGATGATTCAAGGACGTTAGTGTAACGTGACAACGTCATAACAAAACATTGATAGATGCGGTGCAAGCTTACAAGTGTGAGCGTAACGGGACCTAACGGGACACTTTTTCGTGCATGCACGATTCACGAGGCACGAGGCACGAGCCGGCGTTCATCGATTTATTAGACGTTGTAAGTTCCTAAATATTATTTATTAGTAGCGCCCCGCGGTTTCGCTTTGGTAGTTCCCCATTCCGTTATTTTCTCGTAATAAAAAATAGTTTGTGTGTTTCTTCTTCGCCTTCTATTCTAAGCCTTTACAGATACATAATAATAATAATGCCAAATTTCATCCAAATCCCTGTAGTGGTTTTTGCGTGAAAGAGTATCTAACAAATGCATACATATTTCCACATTCTTACAAAATCCCGCGTTCATAATAAACATTTCGTGGGATTTCATTGATAGTTTGTTTATCCTGAGCGGTAGTAACGATAATATCCATTTGTTAACAGTTTTGAATCAATTTTTCACATTAATCCGTAAATATATTCCAGCCATAAATCAAGTACAAATCGTCATGCAATTCAGCAGTGTGAAGTACAACAGCGCTATCATACCGTGGCGAACTTTAAAAAATATCGAAATGAAATGTTTCAAATACCGAACGAAAAAGGCCGAAAATACGCGACTAAAAAGGTTGCAAATATCGGACAAAAAAGGTTGCAAATATCAAACCGACAAAAAACTGTTTGTAAAACTGCAGATGCGTTCCATTCCTGCTCGCAGTCGCGCGTTAGGGCTTAAAGCCACTACGGCTTAAGTAATCTCGTGACTTAATCGGTAGGTTGAGACGTAGGAGGTAAATCCGATTCCTACCTAGGACAAACATTCATGTTGTGATGAATATTTTTTCAAGTCTAAGTTTTCTTTCAAGACATTTTATGTCACTTAAATAAAAAATTTAAATTCTGATAAAGAACACGCACCGCAATGGACTGTGGTGGTTAAGATCCAAACATTTTGTAAAAAAAAAAAATAGGTTTGCAACTAACTGTCACCTGTGTGTTGTTTGATGTTAATTGTAGTACAAATTTTAAAAGTAAAAAAAATATAATTAAATTTTAGAAGAATAAATGTTTAATTCATGTTACACAATGGATTATTTAAGTAAAACCGCTAGAAGAAAAACGAGACGCGCGTAGAAGAAGAAAGGCCAAAAAGTATTGTGTAAAAAATGTTTTTGTATACCTAAATAAATAAATGAATAAATGAAAAAAGTCACCTTAGGCATACAAGTGGCATCTTTCATTTATAAACTTGTCTCTCCTACAAGAACAAAATAAAAAAAAAAATTTAACCCCCGACTACCTCAGATCTCGGATTATCTGTATAACGTTCTACTAGTCTTTCATTTGATACCCATATTAAGGGAGTTGTATAAAAGAAATGTATTTCGCCGTTTTGTAGTAGCGGCCATCTTGGGTTTTAATTTGTCATAATGCAAAGTATTCTACTAGTTCTTAGGGTAATAACCATTATCTATATCCAACGCGGACAAAGTCACGAGATACCAGTAACATACATACATATATAGTGGTGGACAATTCACACACAACACCATCTGACCTCAAACTAAGCAAAGCTTGTAATATGGCAACCAGATAGCTGAAATAATACTTATATAGTTGTAAATACATACTTATAATACATAAAAACACCCAGACACAGTGCAAAATATTTAAATTCATCACACAAATAATTGCACTGGGTGGGAATCGAACCCACGAGCCTCGGCTTCGCAGGCATAGTAACTACCCACTAAGCCACGAAACCAGTCAAGTCCTTTTATTTGATACCCATATTGAGGTAGGCTGTGAAGAAATATTTTGTCTCCCATTTTATGGAGGCGGCCATCTTGAATCGATATTAACCAAACTTAGCTAAGAACATTCGCACGGATATTAACATAAATAAAATCAAATAAAAAAACATTGAAATCGGCTCATCCATTTGAAATCTACGGTGCCACAGACAGATAGACACACACACAGACAGACAGACAGACATCGACGTCAAACTTATAACACCCCTAGTTTTGGTCGGGGTTTAAAAAATAAGATATATTTCTCTGTTGAAAAAAAAACAGTGTAATGCATGTTAACCTCAAGGATTCAAAATTCATTTCCGCGCAGCTTGGCGGCGCCACTGTTGTGGATCCATTTGCACTTTGTTGTATTGGATCAGAAATAAATTTCATTTCACTGCCTCGCCTCGCCCCTGGTGCGGAAACTGGCGTTATGTGGGCACTTCTAGTTTGTTAAATTGATTTTATCTATTGTTGTCGAGTTTTTGCAGTAACCTCGTGGCTTATTTGGTAGTAAGTCTGCCGACGAAGCCAACGGTCGTGGGTACGATTCCCAACCAGTGCAAATATTTGTGTTGTGTGGTAGTGGTGGATTTTGGCATTGGTTCTCTCTTTGTGCGTGAATGCATCGACTCCCGGTATTGGCACCTTAAAAGTAGCAGGCTATACTTATGCTGCTTTACTAAAATTATTTTTCACATTTATGAATATACGAGTAAAACAACTCTATAAGGTAACTTACGCAACCAAACTCGACCAAAGAGAAACAATGGCCAATGGGAACTGCTGACACGTTTCTAGATGGCGAATGGCCATGGTCCCGAGGTTACCCGAAGATTTCTTATCATTGCCGACCATGATGCTAGAATTCAATTCACAGTCCATGAAAAATCTGTCTGTGGTGCGCCAAAAGAAGTTTTCACTTCAAAATCCTTTTTTATATCCACTATCAGTATTTAATATTCTAATAAACCTAACTAAAGCGTTGAACAGACTCGCCAAGTCCTCGAAACTGTACGTCCAGCAAACGTAACACAAGTACTAATAAAACAGAAATTAAATCGGAAGGCTCTCGGACTGTCTCTTGTGTAAACACCATTACAGAACGACCAACTTATTTGTACAGTCGGCGAAGTCAATGCACTAACATTATTGCTTGAATTTCAAAAGACATTCCATAGCTCTGCTATGAATTTTTGATAGTAGCGCCTCTGTTCAGCTGTGTAGGTGATGTAGTTTCTGCACGTGAAGTCTTCCCCCTTTTGGCTACATCACTTCGCCCCCCCCTACCCTCCTGTGTGTGGAGTTGCCATGTTGAAGTTTTATTGCGCTAAGCTATTTTGTGAAATTGTGGAAACTGGTTTTAAGATAAAATTTTAAAAATGTTTTGAAATAGCTGTAGAAACTACTCTTCATAATCCCTTATATTATAAACGCGTAGGTAAGTTTGTTACGCTTTTACGCAAAAACTACCTAACGGGTTGTCATGAAACTTTGTACACATTTTTTGGAAGTATATATAAGAAGTTACATATATGCTACTTTTTTCAGAGAACATAATTAGCTAAGGAACATTGTTTTTAAACTTTCGCGATTTGAACACATAATGTTTATAATGTACAGGACTTAATCACGATTTAATTCATTGTTTAAATACCTCGACGTTTCGGCAGCGTTACAACCGCCGTGGTCACGAGAAGACTGAAGAAATTGCGGGTCGTCTCATCGCGAAATGAGGGGATCTAGATCTACCCTCATTTATTACTATTATTTCTTATATTGGTAACTAAGCCATAGAATAGATAATATAGATAGAACGGACACTCCCCACCCCCCGCCAATTTCAAGCTTCCTCACCCCTCAGGCCGTTTCGGATACGCCAGGAGCACTCAACGAAGGGCTGGTATCGAACATCTAATTCCTAACGAAATATCATCATGGTGGGTTGTTGTGCTGTTTACGGCTGTCCGTCAACTAAACGGGACAAGATTAAAAGCTTTATTTAATTTCCTAATTATAAAATAACGTAAGATTAGAAACTTTTCAATAACGTTACTGTTACTTTATAATATTACAAGCTTTGCTTAGTTTGGGGTCAGATGGTGTTGTGTGTGAATTGTCTACCAATATTTATTTATTTATAATAACGAAGTCGTTTTTTTTACTCAAAGTTCGTAACTCACACAGCCAGTAACTTATGTGCCCAAGCACGGATTGATAATGCCTGGAGGAATAATTGTAGTGACAGAATAAAGTTTCCTTCATGGGTAAGTGTAGAATAAAATGCGAATGTGTACCTACTAACAGAAATAGATATCTAGGTACCTGATCTAATCTATCATCGGTTTCGTTTCATTTTACGCGGCAATACAAACACCCACAGATTTCTGAAACAATTTAGAAATCTGTGCAAACACCCTATTAATTAGAATAGTATAATTTGGCTCCATTCTATTTATGTAACTCAACATTATAGCAAGTTCATAGATTACGTCACCAGGTGAACTCAAGGGGCACAACTATTCAATAAAACAGTTCAGTAGCCCTAGCGCTAACGCACACATTCACGCGTGTGTACGAACGACAGCTGCGTAGTTGTGTGAAGAGTAGGCAACTCCACAGCGGCGGTTGTATGGAGTTTTAGTGGAGTGTCCGGGGTGTGACTAAGCGTACAATTGCTGAAAGGATCAAAGAATATTATGAGCTTAGGAACAACTGCAGAGCATAACTACTACTACGTACAGAGTTACTGGCAATCAGCCTGTATCCATTTAAGGGCATTTTCTGTATATTCAAGCAAACAACTATTGTTCTACAACTTTTGTTAAAACTCAATACATATGTCAAAAAAAGTTTATGTTGTCCTCTCTAGCACTGCTTCACGGCTTCTTAGTGTTAATTCACTTATGCACATATTTTATAGAGCCTTAAATAACGCACACGCTCTTGTTACGAATAGTTCTATGCTTTAAGATCCGGTCAATACATTTTTTCTATATTTTGTATGATATTTATATTTGTATAAAACATATATACGATTTTTTTACTGTTGAACAAAAGCCGCTATATTGAATGTATTTAACCTCCCCTTAAAAGGATGGAAGTTGATTACTAATAACCCTGTATATCTAACATAATTTTAGACAAAAGTCCACACCCCACACTCGATGTTCAAGTGTCCTCGGTCGATCTACTGTCAAAACCCACTCAGGCAACGTATTTCACAACTTAGATGTTTTTATCGCAAAAATAGAGTCAAACGAAGAAGTCGTTTGATTCTTTTGAACATCAACCATGGAAGGATGTTGCTTTTTCGAGCTACACACAGTCTGATAGAAAATAGGGCAAGGTTTTTGATATGATGATATTTAATTATTAGCGGCTTAGATTCTTGCAAGTGAAGGAATAAGAAAAGTAAAAGAAGAAGAATATTCAAAAATTTCAGCAACATTCAAATTAAGATCTTCCAAATGCCTCGTCATGCGCTGTCCGGAATTCTGAAAGCGTAACGAATTAGAATCTGCTCCTCTGAGCTAACATTTACAGAGGGCTTTGGCCCATCGTTACGCGGCAAAAATCAACTAATCTATTACGTATACGGGCATTAGTTATCGCTTTTATTGCTTTCTTGTTTTCATTTTTTAACTGAATTCGATAAAAAACGACTTCAATTCGACTTGATTACTTCGAAACTTTGCGGTCTCACTCTGGCATGGTGTGTTTAGTTAACTGTTCTTATATTATGATATTTTAATTTGGTTTTTGAATTGATTCATGGATAGTTAAATTGTCACACTAATATTCTACAAGCAAAAGTGTGTGTATGTTTATGATTTGATTATGTTTGTACTGTTACGGCAAAAGTAATTAGATCAATTAATTATGCATTAAGTACAATACCTGGTTTAATATTATATAGGCTACGTTATAGTCCGTTAAAAGTAGTGTATGTTAAGGATAGCTACATAGCCTATGATATACTGATCTGAGTTTTTTATAAGACAAGATAAACATTAATAACATAGTTACACATTAATACCAAACTAAGCTGCAAAATATAATTTCAATCAAATATTTAAACAGCGAGTTATAAATGTCTCGTCTTTCATATTTTTATTACAATGTAAAAAAAAATGTATGGACAAAATATAAATAAAAATAATCTTACAACCATACTCTACACATTCATCATCAACATTTTCAGCCTGTATCGGGCCACTGCTGGGCCGGACCACCCTTCTTACTCCTGTGTCATTGATCTTTATCCTGCGCTATTCTCATCCACGTAATCCTCGTGATAGATCTGACGTCGTCGACCTATCTGGCTGGTGACTCTACACATTTGTATCTTATTATATCCCCCCGATTCGTTAATTTGAAAGTACTTAGTACATCAAAATTTCATAGTAAGCACGATATGTAACCGAAGAATATTATTTACAGTTATTCCATGCCGTTCATTCTACGTTGTTTTCGTTTCTTTTCTGTGATAGAAAGTAGCATACTACGAGTATGTGCTATTCCCTACTATAATCAATGTTCGAAGCTTCAGGTTCGAAGGTCCGTTCATGCAATTCAACTTAATTGAGCAACAAACATCCAAATATTCGCAGATTTATAATATTTCTAGGATAGTCAGAGGCGTCCACGTCGACCCGAGTTACGTCAGACTGACGTCACGCTGCTGTGACGTCAGCCCGGGCAAGCAGTTGCATGTTTTTCACAATATTTGAGAGGTTATTTATCGACGTCGTAAATTGGGATTTTGTCATTTATTTTAAACGGCATCACAGGAAAAACAATTATTGTTGCTATTTCACCTATAGCCGATAGTTTAAGGCTAATCTGAATAAAGTTTTATACGGCTTTTGCAATGGACCCCATACTAGGCAAAGCATGTATTTTGGGTACCCTTCATTTAGTTACCAAGTTTTTTCTTTGTTTCTCAAATTGCAATTTTTTTGAAAATTTTAACTACATTTGGCCTTATGGTTGGTATTAAGTCTACTTGCTGAGCTGAAGGTATTCTTCCGCGAACCTCCTCCTCGTTACTGAGCCCACCTCAAGGGCATCACCCTACCACCGGTGCATAAGAACATCCACGGCTAGCCAAGATCTTCTCTTCTCTCCGTTAGGCCCCAAGTGCCGAACTTGATCCCCTAGCAGCCCGAGCCGAGACCGTCGTAACGCGTCGCTCTTGTGGAAGTGTCATAGTTTTGTCGCAGCCAAGTCGCGACACATCACTCTGTTGCCATATCTAATATACACCACATCTGCTTACGATTAGTACAAAGAAACCGTGCGGAAAAACTTGATCTACCACCTCCACCGGCTAATACAGGTCAGTTAGAAAAAAGATTAATCAAATCTATTCAAACTGAAAGTAGAGTTAATTTTAAGACAAAATTAATATCGATCGTAGGTAAATATACTTTTATGAGCGTAACGTGTGTTGTGTCAGTAACATAACGAAAACTATCCTAATTGTGAGTTATGTGTCTTGTAATTACGGGGCTTCTGCAGTTGGCTCGGATGCCCCTGGGGCTAGCAACAAATGGTAAGAGTTTATCTTTGCTATTTTTACCAATTTTTAGGCTCACTCACTTAATTCTAGATTTTGGGTAGGTATTTGATATAACTCGCGTCAGTAGACCAACACAATACTTAAGGGTAATTTTGTCTGTCGAAGTTATTTTGACGACACATACTTGAAAATTTATTTTCAAAGTTAACTTTACGGCAATCATAGTTTTCCAACGTTTCACTCAAATTTAATTATGGTACACATAAATGAATATTGCATTTAATATGATTCGGCAGTTGGAGTAGACACATAAAACCAAAAGTACATCAAAATTAGACGTTCAGGGAAAAATTTAGATTACCAGTAAAGAAATTGTAGAACGATGGATAAGGTACATAGAAATGTATATAAAAGAGATGAACTAGAAAAAAGCGATATAGGACAAGAAGATAAAATAGAAAAGGATGATTTTGACCCAGATATACTCAAATAAAAATTTGCAAAGTAGTAAGTAACATTTAAAACGATAAAGCAGCAGGAATTTATGGCATACATATATAAATGATTAAATATGCTAATTGCAATCCGATTAAAAACGAGTTATTTGAGCTGGTTCAGAAAATGTACTCAACAGGAAGAGTTCCTACAGATTTCCAGACCAGCAAACTAATCACATTGCCCAAGAAGGCTAACACACTAAAATGTGAGGAACATAGAACACTTAGTTTAATATCGCAAGCAAGTAAAATTCTAATTAAAATCATCCAAAATAGAATAAGACCGTTAATTAAAAGTTATCTGGGACTGGATCAGTTTGGATTCAAGGAGAATAAGGGAACAAAGGAAGCAATACTAGCTTTAAAGATAATAAGAGATAGAAGAATGGGCCTAGATTTGGATACTCACATAGCATTTATTGACCTGGAGAAGGCTTTTGATAAAGTTAATTGGAAGAAAACGCTGAACATATTGAAACAAGCAGGATTGGATTATAGAGACAGAAGAATTATATTTGAGTTATATAAGAATCAAGAGACAGTAATAGAAGTGGCGGAAGAACAAGGAAGGGCAAAGATAAGACAAGGAGTTAGGAAAGGGTGTCCACTTTCACATCTGTCAGATTTACATCTGGAGTATTGCATTGTATGGCAGCAAATCGTGGACCATGACTCAAAGGGATAGGGAAAGATTAGAGGCATTCGAAATGTAGTGTTGGAGGAGAATGGAGAGAATCAGCTGGAAGGAAATGAAGAGCAATGAAGAAGTTTTGAAGATGGTAGAGGAGAAAAGAACAATTATTGGAAACAATAGAAAAAAGAAGAGGGAAGATGTTGGGACATCTGACAATTTCATTAGAACAATAATGGAAGGTAAATTAGAAGGAGGAGGAAGAGAAGTAGACCTAGGAGAAGTTACTTGAACCAAGTGAAGGAGAAGAGAAATGTAGTGTCGTATCAGGAAGTCAAGGAAAAAGCGGAGTGTAGAAGTACATGGAAGGAACTCCACCGACAAGAGCGGCGCTCTTAAATTATGAATGAATGAGTACTAATAATTTCAAATTTTTGTGATTTCATTCAAATTAATCTAAACATTTTGATGTTAGTAACATTGAATATTTTAAAAATTGTGTTTAATAAAGTTTAATTTAAACGGACTAAATATTCCCACTGCTGGGATACGCTCAGTGCTAGTTGGCGGATGACGCATGACTTCAAAGGTTCTTAAAACACAAGAGCGGATCCAAGTTTTGGGCCAAAGACGTTATTAAGTCACAAGAGCGTGCCCCAAGCATGAAATGCAGTCTTCCATGATAGTCCTCCTCATGAGAGTCAGATGAGGATGGAGGCTCTGGGCCGGGAGGAGGCAGCTTAGGCAAATGGCAATTAGGCAAACACTCGATGTCGAGTCGATTACTAGCGGAATCCCAACCGGTAGTGATCGGCTCTACAGACGAGCACTAGAATTAGTTTTTAAATGTACCCAACTCCCTCCTATTTTGCACTCCACTCCACTCTTCTCCACTCTTCTCCACTCTTCTCCTTATCCAAGAAATGTGTAAAAAAATAAATACATAATTGTAATGACAAAGATCACGGACCCCGGAGTCTGTGGAGTGACTAATTTAAATAAAAAAAATAAAAAAGTCTAAGAAATAAGGTGTATGCGACTCAACGTCGGGTACTCTTGTGGCCTCTTGGACCAGCTGGGTTAGGTCTAACAATAAAGCTAGCTTTCTCGTTTCCTGCCCAGCGTGGTCAGTGTCCCGGTATGGGAACAGCCATTCCTTATGATGGCCGTTAAAATCCCCCAGTAACACTAATTGGGCTGAAGGGTACTTCTGTTGAGCCGCGTCCGCCGCCTCACTCAAATAATCCATAAGCCTAGTTGTCTCCTGGTCACCGCTGTGCGACCGATATACACAGGCGTAGAGAATTTTGTCTATGTCTGTGTCTATCAATACCCAAAGGACGGAGAATCTTGTGTCCTCTAAGTTACGGAGACGCCGACAGCAGATGTCGTCACAGGCGTACAGGCACACTCCAGCATGGGGCCGAAATTTGTGCTCCAGGGTGTAACCTGGATACGTTAGGTACGCCACATCCGACGGACAACCTATCTGCGTCTCCGTAAGAAACAAGAGCGACGGCTGCTCAGTCTCGAGGTGATGGTGGACTGCTGTGAGATTTGAGTGCAGACCTCGGATATTCGTGAGGTGCACTTTAATCGACAAGGCGTGCAGCCGCTCTTTACCTATTCAAGAACTACCAATTTTACTCTATTATTATCTAGTATATTACATTCTCTTTGTTATTATCTACGTTACATAATTATACAAAAACTGATTCGGCATTTATAATAATCCAATGATAATGGAAGCAAAATAATATAGTCCCTAAATAATAATACATTTTTACAAATACATTATTTTTTTCTAACAAAATTAATGACAATGGAAAGCATTATATTAATACATTTAGCTATGCTACCAATATCCACGAATAAATAAAAGCTTTCAAATATGAATCTAGCATATCATATAGAATCTAGCACAAATAAAAGCTTACAAATCTGAATCTAAAGTAGTTTAGCACCTAAACTACTTTTATCAAAGTACAATACGAGAATGGGAACTTCTTGGGTAAAGTCGTGGGCCGCTGCAAATATTAAATAAAAAAAAGGAATTCAGTAATCAAGTTTTATTTTAAGTTGAATTCAATAAATGAACAAGGAATACGTCGTGTTTGCTTTGTTGTTTATATTGACCCATTACAATGATCACCGACGATGATGAGACAATAGTTGGGAAGACCGTCAGGCAGTTTAACACTCATAAGATCACCATTCGGTAGACTATCATCCGGTAGACCAACAATCACATATTGTGTGCGCTTCGTTGGCACCGGTGGCGGCGCCGGCGCAGGGCCCGCTCCCCGTCCCTCGCCTCCGCACACACACGCCACCACGCACACTGCGAAAAACACGATCATGTTATGTCACGACAATCTTATTATAATATTTCACTTACGTTAATCATAGTAATCATAATCTTTATTGCGTTAATATTATTTTCAACACACTTGCTCATAAAATGGCTCCAGTTTCACCGCAATCAGGCATATAATGACACTTATAAACAAACTGTGACTTTTTCGTTACTATTACTCACAAGTAAGGTTTTTTTATTAGTTGCGTACCTTTGTTTTTAAAAAAGTTTCGGTACAGAAAAGATCCTGTTTAATATAACAAATGCATAAATGTAGCTATTATTGTTTGCTCACTTCATGCAACTTTGAATTGAGTTAGATAAATTTAACCTGTACATGTTTACAAAATAAACCTTTACTCAAATATTAATTTTTATTTTCTGTGTATTAAAGAAACCTTTAAATTCCTCTTAATGAACGTGCCTAAAATACTATCTGCAGTAAAACAAAAAAAAAAGAAACCAATTTATTATTAGTCTGTGGCTGGTCGCCAATGTTGCGCATTTGACATTTTGACAGATGATTAATTTCTCCCACCGTAACGAAACATTTTTAACAACTCGTTATTACTTTATTATTGAAAAAATATTTCTTTTATTATTTTATTCACAAGTGTGTTGTAGAGGCGAGGGTTTTAATGCAGCTGAAGGCGGTAATCACCAACATTACACACTTGTGCCATAATCTTCTATTACATGTCAAGTATAGGTATAAGAATCAATAAATTGTAATGTTATTTGATTGTGGTATTATTAAAAAAAAAACAATGTCATCATAAACTAACTGTAATATGTTCCCATAATGCTAAACAGATTAGACCTTCTTCAGTTATTTGAATGTACCTACTTGAGTATCTATAGTTTGAACTCAAGGAACTCCTTGAAGCTATAGAATGTCGATCGACAAGCCAGCACTTCAGGCGAGACTTGAAGCAAGCCTGGCTTGGACCACCAACTGCTGCACGTGGCAGCTTGTTGTACACGGTGGGTCCTATGATATAGGTGAGCTTGTCAGACTTCGATAGTTTCCTGGGAACTGGTTTTAGCTGCCCTGCGCGTCGTATTAGGTACGCAGACCGGTCTTCACATGCGGTGGACAACTGTAGGTTTTCCCTCACATACAATCCTACATGGAGAACGACTATACAGGGCAAAGTAAGAATCCCTAGGTTTTTAAAATGCGGTAGCAAGGATTTGTCCCTGCTGATGCCCCACGGCCCTTTACATTGACATATCGACTCTTACTTACAATACTTAGCACGAAGCTAAAATAGTTAAATTAGCACCGAGTTCGGGTAGCTTCAAAAACCGATTAAAAAGCTGGCTTATCGATCAAACTTTTTATAGTTACAGCGAGTTTTTATATAGTGATGGCAAACTCACAATAAAATTGTAAAAAATTGACATTGTTCATTACAATTGTAATAAGTACATATATTTTAATTTTTGACACTTATTTGTACGATACCTATTATCGTACAATATAAAGTTCAATTTAAACTTTAAAAATGTATACTCTTTGTATACTCTTATTTTGTTTTTTTATAAAATTGACGTGTAAATTGTACATTTATCAATAAAGAACTTTGACTTTGACTTTGCTTGAAAAAGCAACATCCTTTTCTGGTTCACATAGCTACTGCCGCAATCACAGGGAATAATGTACACCCTGACTAAAGGGTCCCTGTCCTTTGGAGAGCGTACTACTTGCCTTAGCTACCTGAGTGGGCGGAAAATTGTCTTGATGCAATATCTTCGGCGTAGCAAGTGTCCAATATTATCCGTCACTCTTTTATTGTATGGCAGAAGTAGCCGCCCTCTCCACTAAAGCCCGACGCGTCCTTGACGATGCATTTGCCACCTGTTGCGGCTTAACACGCCTTTCAAATGATTTAACTCCTTGTCTAGGTATTCTGGTCCACATAGTCTTAAGGCACTTTTAATAAGGTTTGACGACTACCAGCCACCCGAACAAGCCGGTTTCCGAAAAGGCTATAGTACCATAGACCACATCCATACGCTTCGGGAGAATATACAAAAAACCGAGGAGTATAATCGGCCACTATGTATAGCGTATGAGGACTATGAGAAAGCCTTCCATTTCATCGAGACCTGGGCAGTGCTTCAGTCTCTCCAGCGATGCCGCATCGACTATCGCTATATCGAAGTGTTGAAGTGTATTTACAACAAAGCCACAATGTCTGTCCAATTACAGGACCGGTGCACAAAACACATCCAGCTACAGAAAGGCGTGAGACAGGGAGATGTTATTTATATCTCCGAACCTGTTCACTGCCGCGCTGGAAGATGTTTTCAAGCTACTGGACTGGAACGGATATGGCATCAATATCAACGGCGAATGCATCACTCACCTTTGGTTTGCCGACAACATAGTCATTGTGGCGGAGTCGCTAGAGGACCTCGGTGCTATGCTCAGGAACCTTGTAGCGATCTAAAATAAACGCATCAACAGCTTTTTTTTTTAACTTTTTTAGGTTTACACTTGACCGCCATCTCGCCTGATGTTAAACGATGATGCGGTCTACGATGAAGCGTGTTTACCTAGAAGAAACCGATTCACTCTCGATTTGAAGACACAAAGATTGTAACTATCGGGAAAAACCCTCTCAGGCAACGTATTCCACAGCCTAGACGTTCTTATCACAAAAGTAGAGTCAAATCTCTTCGTTCGTGTCTTTGGAACATCAACCATGAAACGATGTCGCTTTTTCGAGCTACGAGCATTCCGATAGAAAAATGGGCAAGGTGGTATTAGATCGTATAAATCAGTCGCACACTCTCCGAAGTGTATCCGATAAAAAACCGATAAGCTAGCAATTTTCCGGCGATGTTCGAGACTTTGCAGTCTTTTTCGCACGAGAATGTCATTGCCTATGAGCCTTTTGGCACGTCTCTCGATCGATTCCAGAGCTTCCAGCTGATACTTAGCCGATCCATCCCAAAGGTGCGAGCAGTACTCCATACAGGAGCGAATCTGTGCTTGGTATAAAGTGAGCAACTGTTCAGACTTAAAGTACCTTCGCACCTTTGAGAGGACACCTAGTTTTTGGCAGCTAATTTAGCCTTAGATTCGATATACGAGCCAAAGTTGAGAGTCGATGACAAAGTAACGCCCAACAGCTCGAGATGGTCGGATACCGGCACGGATACACCGCGAAAAGTAGGAGTCTGTTGGAAAGGACTCCTTTTTGCGGAGAACAGACGCGCCTGCGTCTTTCCCTCGTTAAACCTGACCAGATTGGCATCGCCCCATTTAGAGACTGCCTCAAGGGTCAAATTTAAACGCTCGATCAAACTCTCTCTCAGTACCTGAGTTTGTTGCCTATTGGCTCTCGCGCTCGATATGTAGCTCTCTACAACGGTGCTATCATCTGCGTACCCAAAGATACCGGGCTTCAACAGATCGTTGATATGTAGCAGAAAGAGTGTCGCAGAGAGCACCGACCCTTGAGGGACTCCGGCATTAATAGCCATTTGATCCGACGAGCAGCCATCAATGACCACTCGTATGGATCGATCCCTCAAAAAGTCCGATATCCACGTTATAAAACCTGGAGACAAACCATAAGCTGAAAGCTTGCTTAAAAGGCCATCGTGCCAAACCCTGTCGAAAGCCTTCGAGATATCCAGGGAGACTGCAAGTGCTTCCCGTGTTTCTCGATAGCTTCACTCCAGATGTGAGTGACGTACGCTAGAATATCCCCGGTGGACCGGTTTCGGCGAAACCCGTATTGCCGGTCACTGAGGAGCTCGTTCGATTTTAGGTACGCCAGGAGCCTGTGGTTTAAGACACGCTCCATAGTCTTGCAGAGTATGGACGTGACCGAGATTGGCCTGTAGTTGGCAGGGTCAGCACGACTACCTTTCTTGGGTACTGGTTGCACGTTGGCAAGCTTCCAAGACTTCGGTACTTGCCCAGTTTCGAGAGCGAGTCTATATAGGCGCGTCAGTATTGGAGACAACTCAGGCGCACAAGCCTTCAACACTACGGCAGGAATACCATCTGGGCCACTAGCCTTATTCACGTCCAGATTGCGTAGCACTTTGCGAACCTCCATTTGGCGAATATGTATTTCTGACATAGAAGTCGGACAGCCAGGTGAAGTAGGAGGTGTCACGCTACCAGCATCTAGACGCGAAGATTCCGCAAACTGAGATGCAAACAAGTTTGCCTTCTCCATTGCGGTGTGAGCCAGTGTCCCATCAGGTTTCAGCATTGGAGGCAGTGAGGGGCGGCAGAAGTTCGATTCGACCGATTTAGCTAGGGACCAAAACGCTTTGCTGCCCGCAGGGTACGAAGCTAGTTTGTTCCCTATTCGACTAATGTGGTCAAAACGAGCCCTCTGAAGAACCTTTTTGCATGCCTTAGCAGCCTTGTTGAACGCTTTCTTCTTCTGGTGTATATCCTTTGCCCTACGCTGTCGAGCATCAACCCAAGCTAGGTAGGTCTCATGTTTAAATGCTTCAGCACTTTTACATTGAGAACCAAACCAAGGGCGAGCTTTGCTGGATAATGTGACGTCGGGTATGGAATGAAAAATTCCATAGCCGTTCGTATTACATTAGTCACAGCATCCGCGCAGACTGAGGGATCACCAGAAGTGAAGCACAATGCCTGCCATGGGTAAGATGCAAAGAAAGAGCGCATCTCGTCCCAATCTGCTGACTTGTATCGCCACATCCGCCGGTTGCCTCTAGGGCTGGGATCAGGCGGATGGTAGACATATACTGACTTCACCAGACAGTGGTCGGAGCTGCCTAACGGCGAAGATACCACCACGGAATAACGGTCTGGATCTGTTGTCAGCAGGAGGTCTAAGCAGTAAGGTGTATGCGACTCAACGTCGGGTACTCTTGTGGCCACTTGGACCAGCTGGGTTAGGTCTAACGATAAAGCTAGCTTTCTCGTTTCCTGCCCAGCGTGGTCAGTGTCCCGGTATGGGAACAGCCATTCCTTATGATGGCCGTTAAAATCCTCCAGTAACACTAATTGGGCTGAAGGGTACTTCTGTTGAGCCGCGTCCGCCGCCTCACTTAAATGATCCATAAGCCTAGTTGTCTCCTGGTCACCGCTGTGCGACCGATATACACAGGCGTAGAGAATTTTGTCTATGCCTGTGTCTATCAATACCCAAAGGACGGAGAATCTTGGGTCCTCTAAGTTACGGAGACGCCGACAGCAGATGTCGTCACGGGCGTACAGGCACACTCCAGCACGGGGCCGAAATTTGTGCTCCAGGGTGTACCCTGGATACGTTAGGTACGCCACATCCGACGGACAACCTATCTGCGTCTCCGTAAGAAACAAGAGCGACGGCTGCTCAGTCTCGAGGTGATGGTGGACTGCTGTGAGATTTGAGTGCAGACCTCGGATATTCGTGAGGTGCACTTTAATCGACAAGGCGTGCAGCCGCTCTTTAACTTTGCTTCTTTTGTTTGTACCTTTCATGTTTGATTTGTTGAGAGAGGATCGTTGAGGAAAACGGCAGTAGAACGAGGCCACACACTACTGACCATTGGTCACAACACACAACACAAATACACCAATGGGGAGCTAGCCTGGAGACTGCGGGGACGCCCGAGCCCCCCAGGGATGTCTATCTGGCCTTGTCATCCGGTCGCCAACCGGCAGGATAGCGCATCCGGGATTTTTCGCTAGATGGCGGGGCAGCCTTTCATGAGTGGCTAGCTCACTACTTGGGCCCCCAACTATCTGCGGTCGGTCGCGGCAACCGTGCCTCGGATCCCGCTACCCTCCATGACTAGCTTCCCGATGTACAGTATTGGTGTGTGACAGACCGGTCTTGTAGTTATGCAGCAACTGTTCTGACCCGTTTTCCTCTAATGGTGTCACTAGACTACACAACGGAACACGGCTAGGCCGCTTGGCGTCGTGTCTTAATCTAGTGGGTGGTAACCAACCACGGCCGAGGCCTACCACCGGTAGTTTGTCACCTGATTAGCACCACCCAGGGACCACGTGCGGGGTTTCAATATATAGGTGCTTCCCCACGGACGAAGGTGACTTGGTCCCCTAAAAGCTTCGTTCGGCATACTGAAGTGGATCTCCGCGCGAACACAGCAGGCGATCCTCGTCCTCGTGATTATGATGCGTTCGTTACTGCTGCGGATATATTTATAGTGAAGCGACGGCACGCCGGCCCGTTGCTGGAGAATGTGCGCGGTACTTCGCGCAACTGTGCCTATATGCCAACTATTTAAAATTATATTTGTCGAATGGTAAAATAAATATTATTCCACTATAACCACTGTTTTACTTACGAACTTAAGAATAAGCAAAAGGGATGGGACGGCTGTCCAGCTAAAACCTCAGTAGAGTATCCCAACAGGTAGGTTTGAGGATGAATATGGACAAGACGAAGGTCATGTCAAATGCTCATGTCTCACCTGTACCAGTGCGTGTTGCCAGTGATGTCTTATGGAACTGAGACGTGGTCCTTCACTGTGGGCCTCATAACGAAGCTCAAAGTCACACAGCGAGCTATGGAGAGAGCTATGCTCGGAGTCTCTTTGCGCAACAGAATCCGTAATGAGGATATTCGCAAAAGAACGAAAGTGGCCGACATAGCTCAAAGAGTAAGCAAGCTGAAGTGGTAATGGGCAGGCCATATCGCTCGCAGAACTGACAACCGATGGGGAAGAAAGGTTCTCGAGTGGCGACCACGAACCGGAAGACGCAGTGTTGGACGGCCTCCCACTAGATGGACAGATGAACTCACAAAGGTCGCTGGAAACCGCTGGTTGCAGGTTGCGCAGGACCGTTCGTTGTGGAAATCTAGGGGGGAGGCCTATGTTCAGCAGTGTACGTCTTGCGGCTCATGATGATGATGATGAATAAGCGTGCGTGGTGCTGAGGCTAAGTATGCGGGGATGGTGATGTGAATCGGCACTAAGATACTTATCTGTATGCGTCGGCTTGCGGTAGACCGTGTGCGATAATTGTCCACTAGAATCTCGCATCACCAACGCATCCAGAAAAGGCAGAGCGCTATTCCGTTCACGTTCCACCGTCACCGCAATACTCGGGTGAACACTGTTTAATTGTAACAGCAACGGATCAATCTGGTCTTTGCGTACAATTGCGATCACATCGTCAACATATCGCTACCAATGTCTCGGCTTAAATAGTGAGCTTAAAATTACTTCCTCTTCAAACCACTCCATGAAAATATTAGCTACTACCGAGGCAATGGAGGAGCCCATTGCTACACCTTCAATTTGTAAGAAGTGGTCCCCCTTCCACACAAAAAAGCTTTTAGTAAGTGTGAGTCGCAATAGCTCTATGTACTCGATAGGTATTTGAATGCACTATAATAGTACCGTAATAATTTCAATGGAGTCATCTATCGGTACATTTATGTCAAGTGATACAACATCGAAACTCACAAGTTCTTCATCCTTACCTAGCTGAACCCCTTCCAATAACTGCACAAAATGCGTAGAATCTTTGACAAAGTTTTCCCGACGAATGGAACGAGCATATCCGACAAGAAACACGCTGTTTTGTAAGTAGATAAGTCTATCTGGCGTACAATGGGACGAAATGGCCACTCAGGCTTGTGTATTTTCGGTAGCTTTATTCGGTAGCTAGGATTTAGAGGGCGTAGGCTCTTATCATATGTAGGTCGTCCGGCAGGGTCTTCAAGATTTTGTTGAGACTGTTTGTGACGCGGTTGGTAGGGTCGTTAGCAACTTTTTTGTTTGTGTTACTGTCACTCAACGACTCATTGATCTTCTCTTCATAAGCCACATTATCAACGATAACAGTAGCGTTACCTTTGTCTGCCGGTAGTACCAACACGTCGTGGTTGTTCCGAAGGGTGTTTAACGCGTCCAACTGAGATTGTGGAATATTAGATTTGGGTAATTTGCTTTTTCTCAATATTAACGACACATCTTGTCTTAACTTGTTACATGGCACCGGCCCACCGGTAGAAACGCCGCGTCTTGTTAATTTAAACCTTAATTCCTGTTTATTGAGTCTAAATTTGCTCCACCGGGCCTTCTTTCTGATCCATAAATTAAGCACTCGGCATCCCGGCAACTGATCCTATTCTGTACAATAGTATCCTCGATACTGGATATGATCGTCTCTACCGGTACTTTCCTCGGTGTTGGCACAAAATTCAACCCCCTAGCTAGAGCTGTCGTTACCTCGTTTGACAAACTTTGCGATGATATGTTAATGACCACCCTGTCTATAGATATGTAGATAACAGTAAGTTTACTGTTCTAGCTCTGTTAGACTTCAGTAATGCTTTCAACGCCGTCAATTTTGTCATTTTGCTAGCTTTACTCCGTTCCAGTAACATATCTCCACCGGTAATTGATTGGTTTCGTAGTTACTTGCAGGGACGCCGGCAGCGGATTCGCCTAGAAGATGCCTTTTCTTCTTGGTGTAATACAACAGCCGGAGTTCCTCAAGGCGGCGTGCTGTCTCCTCGTCTCTTCGCTATTTTTATTAATTCTATTTCCAAGTACATTACTTCTTCCTACCACCTTTACGCAGATGATCTTCAAATTTATATCCAAGCTCCTATAAATGAATTGGACACAGCTAACACCTGGTATAGTGTTTGATGGGGTCCCTATTCCATTTAGTAATTCTGTGAAAAATCTTGGAGTCGTTTTTGATCGTACTCTATCATGGGACTGCCATATCAAGTCAATCAGTGGTAAATTATTTGAGTCCGGCGGCTCTTTAAGGCGCCTCCGTAATTTTTTACCCACTGCCACTAAAATTGCTCTTGCTCAATCCCTCCTTCTCCCTATCCTGGATTACGCTGACGCCTGTTACCTTGATCTTAGAGAGGACCAGCTAGACAAACTTGAGCGACTCCAAAATTATTGTATTAGATTCATATTTGGTTTACGCAAATATGATCACGTTTCTCAGTATCGCTCCCAGCTCAAGTGGTTACCCATTCGTCTTCGTCGGAATGCTCACATTCTCTCTTTTCTGTATAATATTTTGTTTAATCCCTCCACTCCCCGGTACCTCAAAGAACGCTTTACCTTTTTACATGATCACCATCAGCTTCCTTTAAGGTCAAAAAACAATCTTTCTCTTAGGACTCCCTCTGCTCGAACTGAAACTTTCTATGGAAGGTCGTTTACTTGCAGGGCGACTCAGTTGTGGAATAAATTACCTGTTCACATCAGACTTTCTCCTTCACTAAACACTTTCAAAAAAGATGTGAAACAATTATATTTGTCGAAATAGTAGACTTGTTGTTTTGAGTATTGTAATTACAGCTGTTATTGTATATTTATATTTTATTATATGTATATATATTTTATTTGTGTATATTTATTTTAAAAGTATTTATTAGTTTATGATACTTTAATATTTAAGTATTAGAATTATTGTATAAGGTTGTTCTATTTTTATTATAAATATGTTTTTCTTTCCATTATATATTTTTATTACTATAAGTATGTTTTTTGTATTTCTTATTTGCGCACCTCAAATTCTGACTTGACCACATTTTGTTTTCCATCCTAAGGTTGCCTGGAAGAGATTGCTTTTAGTGATAAAGCCGCCCACTATCGCACTAATTTACTATTTTTTTTTGTTTATTTTTTTGCTTTGTATATTTTTTTGGTGTGTCAATAAAGAGTATCGATCTATCTATCTATCTGTCTATTTGAGATTCATTTTGCATTGTGATGATATGATCAGTATTTTTAGTCAGACGCTCTTATTTGGCAACTTGCACTTTTTCTGTACCCATCTTAACAGTTTCCGCACTACTGAAAGTCATTCTATCCAGGATTTCCCACAATTCAGAGCTCAGACAATGAGACAACTTCAGATGTGAATAGTACACCTCATCAGTTATAATTTTTATTTTTCGGTGGTTGTCGCAATTACAACAAACGTTCTCAACAAAATCGTGAAGACCCTGTCGGACGACCTACATATATGATAAGAGCTTACGCCCTTGAAATCCTACACCACCGAAGATTTACGGGCTACCGAAAATACACAAGCCTGAATGGTCTCTTCGTTCATTGTAAGCCAGATACTCGCCTACTTACAAAACAGCGCGTTTCTTGTCGGATGTGCTTGTTCCATTCGTCGGGAAAACAACAAGGTTTTTTGTCGGATGTGCTTGTTCCATTCGTCGGGAAAACAACAAGGTTTGTCAAAGACTCTATAGGCCAAGCACAAATTGCAAGCCTGGTGTTGCCAAATGGGTAACACCAGGTCTTATTAAAAGTCCAAGCAATCTTTACAACTTATACAAACTAAAGACATACTGCAACGACGATGCCACAAAACACTATGATATTCAAGATAAGAGATATTCAAGTATTTTTAGAAATGTATGTATTCGAACAAAAGCAATATTTATTTGGGATCAAATTAAAAACTCCTATAATATGATGAAAATCACGCGGAAGATAATAAAGAATGAGTCTGGAAAATTAAAAGTCGTGAAATGATGAGCGCACGGCATCGGCGAAAAAGTCAGTACGAAAAAACTGACAAAGTAGATGCTTTCAAGGTTTATTTTGCTGATATTCCTTTAGAGACAACAAAAGACCTAACTTCGTCGCCCTCTCTTGCAGAAAAAGTGTTGACAGAAAATGTTGAGTGTGAATACTAAAACCGTTCAAAGACATTAAAGTTAAAAATACAAAGGACTTATGGTGATTATCAGTTAAGGTACTTGAGAGGATTATTAATAACATTGTCCCATATTTAGCAGAATTATTTGAGGAATGTATAAAAAATGGTACATTTCCTGACATGATGAAATTTAATAAAGTGATACCTGTTTATTACCTGTCTATTACCTGTTTAAATCTGGAGACAAAAATGAACTTGGAAACTACAGACCCATCTCGGTTTTTCCTTGCATCAGCAAAATATTCGAGAAACTTGTTCTCCAGCAACTTTTATCTTACTTCAATATTAATAATCTATTACATAGTAACAAATTAAAATCCACAAAAAGACGTTCCACTACCGATGCAGGCATTGAACTAACTAATTATATATTGAAAGCCTGGGAAGATCATCATGACGTTCTGGGAGTAGTTTGAGACTTATTAAAAGCTTTCAACTGTGTTCATCTTGACACTCTTTTAAAGAAACTGCAGTTTTATGAGGTTTCGAAACCAGCTCTAAATTTCATTTTTCATATCTTAAAGACCGTGTACAAATAAATAGCTGATGTTGAAGGTGTGCAATCAAATGCGTCGCCTATGAGAATGGGTGTATCACAAGGTTCCATACTTGGACCTTTTTTGTTTTATATAAACGTTAATGATTTACCTATTATGATAAAGTGGTTTATTCCCTTTATGTGGTACGTTATGTAACTTTTAAATTGTACTTGTACAATTGTACATATTTATTTTATACATGTATTTATGTTATGTGGGTATAGACATATTTTGTTTATTTTTACGTGAATAGTTTTAGTTACTATTTGTTTACATTATGTATTTATGTATAAAATTATTTTATAGTTTTTAGTTCTTATTTTTATTTTATTTTACTAAGTTAGGGAATCTTACAGCTAGGTACAAAAAATTATAACATAATAGGTCCAAAAGGCCAATTATAAAATTCCACTTGTAAATAAAAGTAAAGATTAAATAAATCTAGTAGACTTTTAACATAAAAACAAACATAAAAATAGCAAAAAAAAAGGTTTAAACAAAACCACATAACACATTGTATCTAAACAAAGTACTCCTGTGTTAGAAGTCTCTTGCATTGTTTAACAGAAGTATTAAATACGTCAAGATCATGTTTTGCAAGCAGACTGTTGAAACTCCGGCTCGCTCTCAGCAGGTAACTAGTTTGCCTGTAGTTAGTGTTAGCTAAGGGTATAAAAAGTGAGCACGGCCTCCTCCTAGGATCAGCTGTCACTCTGAGACCTACTCGCTCCAGCAGCTCAGGGCAGTCCACTGCACCGTTAGCTATCTTCAGCAAGTAGCCCACATCTGCTATGTCACGTCTTATATACAAAGGAAGAATGTGGAATTTACGACAACGGTTTCTATAGTCTGGCAAATAATCTTTGATTTTAAATTGCAGATGTCGTAAAAACCGCTTCTGAATACGCTCAATGCGCGATCGATAGACATCATATCTCGGGTTCCATACTTGCGAAGCATATTCTAAGTGACTACGTACATACGAACAATAAAGGATTTTTATGGTTTTAATTGACTTAAATTCAGTTGACAAACGCAAAATGAAACCTAATGCCCGTGATGCCTTATTGACAATAGTATTAATGTGCTCATCAAAAAGTAACTTACTGTCAAAAATAATGCCCAAATCACGAATCGAACTAACTTTTGTGAGATTTAAATTTTTGAGTTTATTAATTAATAATTTAGGGGTTGTGGCTTACGACTAAACGCACAATAGTGACATTTGGATACGTTGAGGTCCAATTTGTTCAAGAGACAAAATTCATCAAACCGATTGAGATCTTCCTGCAGCAGCTGTGAACATTTGTGCGAAGCAATTGGACATAATATCTTCATATCATCTGCGTATAATAATACTTTAGAGTGTTTAAAGCATGAAGATATATCGTTAACAACGAGAGTAAATAGCAGTGGACCCAACAATGATCCTTGTGGAACACCTGATGGGACTCGCATAGGTGATGACGTATAGCCGTTCAGTACTACTGTCTGACATCTATTTTGTACGTAGGACGTAAACCACCTATACAAATTACCTCGGATACCTACTGCTTTGAGCTTCCGTAAAGTACTATGTGATCTATTCTATCGAAACATTTAGAATAATCGGTATAGACAACATCTACTTGTGATGGTTTGGACATATGCTCAGATAAGAAGTCACTGCAGATAATCAAATTTGATGTGGTAGACCTGCCTCTTAAAAACCGTGTTGAAGTGAGCTAAGTGTGTGCTTTAACGACGCATAAAGCTGCCTGTATACTATTTTTCTAGCACTTTAGCAAACAGACATAGCTTGGAGATGGGCCTATAGTTCTCAACTCGATTTCTAGGTCCCTTCTTATGTATAGGTGTAATATACGCAGATTTCCATATCATAGGCATGACTCCCTCAGATACTGATCGCCTAAAAGTATAGTAAGTGGGTGGAAATACTTTCAGCACACTTCACGATAAATATTGCCGGAATATTATCAGGACCGGCAGATTTACTAAGGTCTAGGCACTTCAAGAGCTTACAAACTTCTAAACGCTCAAACTCAATATTTGCTATGTCCGAAACCGACATATCGCTATCGGAGACGTCGAACGAGTAATCAGTACAGGTACCATCCAAAAATGTGGAGTGAAAGTAATCACTAAACATATTACAAATGTCTTCCCCGGAGTCTGACGAGCGCTGACCTAAACTTAATACCGCGGGATAAGAGTTGTTTTGTTTTTTTAATTTAACATACGACCAGAAGGCTTTAGGGTGTTTAGATATATTTAATTCAATGTTCAGAATGTACTCATCAAACATCTGTTTTTCTAATAATTTTGCGCGATCCCTTAAAATCGAGAATGATTGTTGGTCAGAACTATTACCGTAATTTTTAAACTTGCGATGATATTTGTATTTCTCTTTCAAAACTTTGATGAGTGTTTTTTTAAACCAGGGAGGTATTTCTGTGAAGGCGTAACTGTTTTAGAAGGTATATGATTTTCCTAAGATCATCTAATGTGTTATAAAAAAATGAAACAGCATCTTCCAGTGATTTGCCATATAGTTCCTGTTCCCAACTAATGTCGTCTAGCTTGGAGGTGATGACGTCATAATCTCCACTATAATAAAAATACTTAACGTAAGGACGAGGTTTAAGTTTGTGGTATTGGACGAAGTCAGCAGAAATACAAAGAGCGGGGTGGTGAGCTGTGTCGAGTTTGGACAGTGGGTTCTGACAGAGAGAGACTCCTACCTCATTATTTGAAAGTATTAAATCAAGTATTCTATTGTTAGTATTTAAGATATTATTATACTGTGATAAATTGCATAGATTAAAATCATCGAATAAATTTTGTTGTATAGGTCCTACAATATTGTCAGCGATGTACGCTGAGCTCTCATCGGACAATTTCCAAGATAAGTTAGCCATGTTAAAGTCTCCCATAATGAGAATTTTATCGCAAGGGTTTTTTAATATAATATCTGTCATATTGTCAGAAAAAATTTCCAGCTGTTGCGTCATCGAGTTACCTGCATTTTCTTCACAAATATAGACAACACACAGATGCAGGTTGTAAATTACCCTCGGTCTCCGGCAGTGCAGTGTTAACGTTACCCACAAATCTTCTGCATTCGAACACCATTCACTACGTTCCTCTGCTATAATTTCCCGCCGAATCGCCAACAACACACCACCCCCTCTTGTCTCGCCTGTTCTAAGATAGTCCCTATCCCGCCTGAAAACTATATAACGGCCGTCGAACAACTCACTATTACGTATGCTGTCTAATAACCAAGTCTCCGTCAAACATATAATGTCATAACTGTTTAGAGAAACGTTCCTGTAAAATCAGATGTTTTAGTTCGTAAGCCACGAACGTTTTGGTAATAAATGTTATACATTATTAAAATAGAATAAAAACACTTGAATAAAAGTTAGTTCAATTAAGAAAAAAGCACAAATATGCTCATAAATTAACAATGAGACATAAACACATTTAAATGTATTGTGAATGGCGTAACATAAAGAAAGGCTAACCGAGATAACGACACAATAGAAAATTGACAGCTTAGTGGAAGCGAGATGGAGCGATATATTAAGTAAGAGGTGCGAGGCATGCGCGCGCGCACCAAAGCAAAATGCACACGGGAGTGGGAGCGAGCCTAAGTTTCTCAAACTTTTAGAGTGGTCTTGAGATATATTATGACATAATATTGAAAAATAAATTACAAATGTTACTTTCCGTTTTAAGAAATCTTTTTTAAATCTGATTCGGTTTTTATGGCTATGACGTTGGATGTAGGAGTTTTCGCGCAAAAATCTTGCACCCTTGACCCATATGTATGCAAATCCTCTTTCCTTGGCCAAATTCTTTGCCTTGTTTAGCAACATCTTGTTGTCCAGGGTGAGATGGTCGTTGACAAAATTCTTTTGTCTCCGCGCAACCCCAAGTCCGCTGGAACAACGGTACACTTTTTTGCTGCGGCTACGAAGTCCTCTTTGGTGTACCTATTGTGGACGGAGACCAAGATCGTTTTGTTGATTTTATCATGTCTCATAGGGATCCTTGCAACATAATTGATTTGTTCTCTCGCGATAACACAACCCGTTTGGTTACCAATTTTCGTTACGATCTCAAACAGGTTCTCCGACTGAGAAATTGGGACTCCGTTTATCTCAATATTATTCATTCGAGATCGCTGTTCAAACTCTCTAAAATTATATTCTAGCTGATCAAACCGCTGCTGCAGGAGACGGACATCATCTTTGGTTTTGAGAAGACCCTGGACCTCGTGACTGATTTCCGAGATCCTCCCAGTCAGAGACTCCACGGCATTGTGCATAAATCCAACAGAGGTCTTCATGTCTGCAACATCAGGCTTCATAAGTTTAAGGTCCGCTATGTCGGACTTCAGAGTTCTGAGATCTGTAATGTCAGCTTGGATTGCCTTGACCGAAGCTATCAAGGTTGGCAATGACGCTATCTGAGCACTGAGCCGCTTTATATCCAGTGATATGCTCTCTAGATCTGCAGGTACTGGTGACCCTGCCGAATTCTTACCAGATACAGAAAGAAGTGGACTCGTGGTAGCGCTCTTACAAGACGGGCATTTCCAGTTTGATTTTCTGTCACCCAGTTTACGATAACCATTCTCGGTTATTCCAGCACAAGGGAAGTCAAACCGCCCCCGGCAGATGGAGCACAAAGCGCCATCTCTGAATTCGGCATCACAAAGTTTGCACTTAAACGATTCCATTCCGAGGTTCTTTGGTGGTACCGAGAAAGTTTGAGAAACACAACCAGCAGTCAGTGGCGATAGCGCGGCGAGAACTTATAGTCGTATACAATAGAAGCAGATGCAAGTTGTTTAAACGCGTGCGCACTATTTGGTGTCTACGATCGGACTGAATACCACCTATACTATATACGGTTTCTGTCGCAAATTTTCCATACAAAGGTTGCTTGCTGTTAGATTGATGCAAATACCAATATTGGAACATATGAACTAGTGCTTGTGGCAAGATAATGTTTCTTAGTTTTACCCACAGTAGTATATCATAGATCACCAAATCGAAGACGATATTAGTCGCAAATGTGTTGTGGTTAGGTGAGACGACAACTTCACTAAAAACTCTGTCGGTTAGATTATTAAAAATATTGTAGACGTTGTAATGTATTTGTTTCACAAACAACACCAAAATAAAATAAAGTGCTTAAATTTTCTAGTGACACTTCAGTTCGAGTTACACGATAAAGCAAAGTTACCCCTTTACGGAATTTAAAGATATAATATATTTTTGCCGGTTTTGTTAACTTGATTAAATAAATCTCTGCCATAGTTTTCCATAATCTAGCCGGATAAAAGAAAAACTATAACGCTGCCGTGATAACTAAGAATGCAGTAATCGCAAAATGGCGGTTTCGAGATAAACGCGGGAAAGACATTTTGACATATTTGAGGAAGATGTATGTCTTTTGTAGTCCTTTAAATATGTCAATAAAATAGGAAAAAATTCAAGCTTTTCAAAAATAATTTACCATCATTTCATAAATTAGTGTATCCATTAATAATGCGTATTATTGCGTTTAGGTTTAGTATTAGGTCTTGCAAAAATCACAGAATACTAAGTCTAAATGCAGCACTTGCGCTCATTACTGCATTTTCTAGTCTAGCGCATAATGATTACTGCGTTATTGTTTAGCATTAGATACCGATTTAACATTAGCTTTTTAATGTCCGAAGCAAAGAAGTGGATGTGTACTGATACAGGATACAAGATGTGTGTGATGATATTATATGATATTAATAAAAATGCGTTTTTTCTTGAAATAGGCTTGATGTTTGATGTTGTCCTACATAATTAGACTATACTATTATTTATTTAACACAGAATAAGACGTTACATTAATGCATATTCTTAATCCAAATATTATAACAAATTTTAGGCAATCATTATCCATAAAAAAACTAATACTAAAAACCAAAAATAACTCTTTAAAAAACTAATAAATTTTCTTAAAAAGTAGAAAATATTCTTATTCTTGAAGCTCTCTAGTTTCAGTGAGATCTACAGACTCTTCGTTTACAGGGAGGTTTTCTACAGGGTTCGTTGCATCCAGGTTTTCCCGCCATTTTATTTAGTTTTATCTTTTTCTTTTCTATTAATCTTGTTTCTAACGATTCCTCAAATTTACGCCTCTTCCTTGGGCTGCCTGATTTAGTTTTCTTTTCTTGTGTAGTAACTTGTTCTATATTATTTTCGGACTCTATATTTACGACATGACTGGATTCAGTTACATGTGTATCATATTGTTTTCAATGTGATTCAAATTGTTATCTTGAGGGTCATTTCATATCAAAATCTAGTTGTTGCAATATAATCACTAGTTGCGATAGAAATCATTTCGCTGGGTTCTTTTGTTTCAAATGTTACACCAGTTATTGTTATAAAATATTAATCAAATAACTTTAGAACGTTTCACCGCATAACAGACTAAATGCTTCATCTTTCTGGTTTGAATCAAATTCTGTAGAAGTAGCTGGTTCAGGTTCTGTTTGACGATCCGGTTTACCCTGCACAATGTCTAACATGATTCTTCCGCGGGAATTTTTGGCAGACATTATGAAGACAATGTTCTGAAATACATAAAAAAATAAATCTACTTTGATTAAGCAGGAAATAAAATCTACTATAAATATTGTAAAGCTGAAGAGTTTGTTTGTTTGAACGCTGGGATCTCGGGAAGTACTGGTCCGATTTGCAGGATTATTTTTCTATTGGATAGTCTATTTATCGAGGAAAGCTATAGGCTATAGAAAATAACGCTACTATTAATAGAAGCGGAGCATGACTCAAGAATGTAACAAAATCGGGAAAAAATATTCCTTTTTGAGAGTTTTCGTACGTTTCGTGCTTTGACATGACACATGACAGCATGTGTCTAAGATTGCGTCATTAAATATCACAGATTTACATACCTCTTGAATATAAAACCAAATCATTATAAATATATAATATCATACTTGTATCTATAGCTAATCTTTTTTTTTCTAAATCTTAGTTGGTACGACCAATTTTCGACATGTGGCGTAGCAGGTAGCTGAAGAGGTGTTTTGTTTGAAAGCGATATTCACAGGAGGACTGAACCGATTTCAGGGTACCTAAAGTCATCTATCAGCTAGAAATGCTAAGTACATCGACGATATAACATTTCTATGAGAGAGCTATAACTTTAGGTATACAAGTATTCAAACAAAGTTACTGAAAACCTACAGTAGTATGTAGTAATTAGTTAGATAATAAACAAACAAAAAAAATTATTTTTCCAATAATTTTAGGTAATGACAAACTAAAATCTGACTGTCACGTTTGGCGATAACTTTTTATTTCTATTCCATGAAGCTATATAATACTAACAATAGATATATAAATAGACTATAATACAATTATAACAACTCACCCAAATTACGTTGCATTAAAAAAACAACAGCGAGCCGGAGAAGCACACGTGCCGCACGTCTCACTTCGCCGAACGACGATGACGCACTAATTTGCTTCAACAAAACGCAGCACTATATCGTACGGTTACGATCTCGCGAACTTTTACTACACACAAATGCAGTAATGGTGGAGTACTGCGTTTTGACTTAGAAACTGTTCTATAGATACTAGAATAAAATGTTACAGTAATGGCTATTACTGCACTTTGTTTAAGGGTATTCTAACAAGTACGGCATTATTTTTTAGCATATGTTTAATACTGCGCTCTTTCTTATCATTGATATAGTTTTCATGTAAGTACTGCGAAAATCGTTACCTAAAAAAGATACTTCCAGCTATTTATTTTTAGATATATATTTTTTTCATGTAAATAAACCCTTAGGGATCCCATTTCTTGAAAAAAGTAAAAATCCCAAAAATGACGATTACTGCATTTTTTGTTATCAGGGCAGAACGGACTAGGTAAGGTACGTCGCCTCGTCCGCAATCATGTGACCAAACATCATTATAATAATATTAATAATACGAGTATAATATTATAGATGAAAGCAGTGACTATAGCAGTTAGTTTTGAAGAAATTACAAAGTGCTGTTTTTTATCATTTAATTGCAATTTCTTATATCGCTTTTAGAAGCTTTGAGTCATAAATTTTGAAATGATTGTGATCATGTCGACTCACGCGCCACCAGCACTGCTTGCAAGCTGAGCTTCATCCTTGTTTTCGGTCACGTTCTGTGTCTCCACAGTCGTAGAAGAATCTGTAAGTACGTTACAAAGTTATAAATTAAAATTCATTTAATTCAGGCCATTATACCCATAAATTTACAATTTACAAATAAAATCCATAAAAATCCAAAAAAAATAAAATAAAAAATAACTTAATGTTAGCTGTACTCCAATTTTTTGTTTATTTGTTTGAATTTATTGTTCAGAGAATTATAATACCTAATGGATACGAAAATTTGATATACCTTTGACAATTATGGGAAATCACTTTACAGACAAAAGACATGCATGCCATTTTAATATTATGAGTGCGGATTATTGCAAGAGTGGGTACTTTGAAATAACTTGCAATATGTAGGTGAATGATTATAAGTTTACCCTCTTTGTCGGGTTTTATTCATAGCATTAGTCAGTCATTGTCATGTTATGGTAAATGCAAAATTATAAAATTATTTGTGTGAGGTGAAAAGTATGGAGGTGTGTTGCATTTGCATGATGTGTTGTTTTGGTGAAATATTACTATTGAGATCTATTGTTGTGTTCCAAGCGAGGCAAGTCCTACTCGTATTCTCCAGGGACATGGACAAATGGACTGTTTAGAAGTGACCTTCTGATTAGTATGTAAGTCAGATTTCAATTACATTGTTCTCACCCCATCGACTAGCAAGGATCTAACTTTGGATCATTGCATCTATCGTATTAATCTTAGGGAATATTTGCTACTGTCGCTTTCATTTATTTATTATTTATATTACAAATTAAAAGAAAACTTTGACACAGCCCTTTTACAGCTGAATTTATTCATTATGTTATTGTTGTTATTTTAAATTATTACTAACTATCAATGTAATTACCTACCTACAAATTTGTACCTACTTGACAAGTCTGCTGAGAAATACTCAGGATGTTTAGTTATAAATATTTTGTGAGTGTAACTAGCATTGATAATAAATTTATTCTATTCTATTCTATTCTATACTTTACCAAGGGACAAGCAAGACATGCTTGTCCCTTGCTAAAGTATAAGACGGACCTGGTTCATGCCCGCCGGACCTGAGACCTCAGATACTCCTAGAGAAGTGCCGCGCGCATCTGTTTCTATTTCGGTTGGTCTAGGAAAGCCCCCTTACTAAATCTAGAAAATTGTGAAGTGTTGTTTAAACTTAAATAAAAAAATCAGTGAATTTCAATCTAACAATATTGGTGTCAGAAGAAAAGGGATCTATTATCCCTGGTCGCCTATTCCTATCACGCAACGCGCCGCGCCACTTCGGGTCTCTCAGTGACTCAACTGTTGGCCTGCTCCGTTCTGAGCTAGAGCCAGCCGCCAACCAGCCACTACTGTCTCCATCGCCGTAAAAGCACCGAGCCGTCAGCCGCTGTGCCATATGTACACCGCACCGCCTTTCTCTTGACCACTGCTCGCCTCAAGGTAGAGAACCTTTGTGCAGCTCCACTGTGCCCTGGAACCATCGCACCGAGCCGCCCTGAACTGACTCCGGCCAACTCCAGCTCCGACACGGGCTTTCTGTCCGCCTGTTCCCGAGCTGCCTCGCCGTAACCTCACCAGCTCCACCCGCGACGCGGGCTTTCTGTCCGTCTGTTGCCGAGCTACCCTTTCACCGATACCTGCTAAACTGCGCAACCTCACTTGCGTTTGTGATTGCACAACACGACAGCTGCCCGACTACGGAGAACCGCAACCCGACACTGCGCCGAATTCCAATGACAAGTGTCTTAATAATCGCCGCTCTGTAAGTTATTTAAAAATTTAGTTTCTCTGTTTTGCTTTTCTTGTATTTGAGTTTTATAACAAAAGAAATTGGCTAAAGATATTAAAACCGACAAAAAAACAACTTCCACTAGCTCTCTATTGACGGTAGAGGCAGTAAACTTTACTGTTCTCACCAAATTTATAAAACCATTCGATGGTGATAAAAATAAATTATCCTCATTTTTTCGCAATTGCGAGAACGCGCTATCTTTAGCTACAAACAATCAACAAGACCTTATATTCAAATATTTTTTATCACAACTAGAAGGCAAAGCTGATTCAGCATGCTCTCTAAAGGTATTTGATAACTGGCTAGAACTGAAACCGTTTTTAAGAGTTACCTTCGGGGAAACTAAGCACAGAGACCATCTATTTATAGATATACAGCAGAGTAGGCAAAATATAACGAAAGCGTGACCCAATACAGTCTACGTTTGGAAACTTGCCTCATTCGCCTACAAACTGATATTAGGCATTCTGCTAAAGATCATTCCGAACTAAAAGGCAGAATTGCCAACACGGAAGATCTCGCTCTCCATAAATTTATATTAGGGTTGCCAGGCCATATTTCCAATATTATAAGATGTCGGAATCCTTACAATTTAAATGAAGCGGTCAACCTTGCTATTCCAGAGGAAACATTGTACAATTATTACACAAGCTAGAAAACATCCTGAAGAGAGATCAAAGTGTAAAAACTGTGGCAAAATCGGTCACTCTGAACCAGGGTTGTTGCGAATATTCGCATCCTCATCCGCAAATGCAGAACATTCGCATTAATTCAGACATCTGCAGCCGCATTCACATCCGCATCAATCAATGCGGAGTTTTTACGGATGCAGATTCACATCAACAAGTTGTACAAATCATCTGTGTAAATCAACAATTCATGTAAAGAAAGTGGGCGGAGCCAGAGCGGCACGTGCTTCGCGTTTGTTTTGGTAATTATTAACTTCATTCAGTAACTGTCGAATAGAAAGGCGCACATTGGTAACAAGATCCTTCAGGTTTGTTTGTTGTGTTTTTTTTCTCATTGTCAATAAATTATAGTTACAGTGAGTGTTTACTGTGTACTTCATAGTTTTTTGTGTGTTTAATGAATATTTTGATATAAATATTAGGTGAAATGTCGCCACCAATAAAAAGCAATATCTGGACTTATTTTACACTTAAAATTTAAATAATTATCCTTTTAAAATCCCAAAATCCGCATCTGCATCGCATCCGCATCCGCTTCGAATCCGCATCCGCGGATGTGAACTTCTAATAATCCGCATCCGCATCTGCATCCGCGGATGTCTAAATTTTTGCATCCGTAACAACCCTGCTCTGAACGTAACCGCTACAACCGTACCTAACCTAACTACCGCGAGCGCTCAATAAATACAATAAACTCGTCACTATCTCCACCGCGACCTCTACGGTATCTCAAAACATTATAAAGACCTGTCCTTACTGTAAAAATATAGGTCATGAAATTCACGAATGTCGTAAAAAGACAATATAACAACTCTCGCCGCCAGCTTCCAAATCTTCTAACCCTAAACAAATGCATCATCTTTCCCAAGATGAGGATGACAACAACATCCACGAAGATGATTTTTATGATCAGTCGCATTTAAACTAAAATTGGTTCCGGCCCCGCGTCGTACGGAATCATCAACACAAACCGACGCCGTTGACATACGAGTAAGTTTCTGTTTCGGTAACGACCTGCCGGCTAAGTCTAATAGGTCTCGTTCTAATCCGACTAAATCGTCTCAATCGTCTCAATCGTATCAATCGACTCAATCGTCTCAATCGCATCAATCGTCTCAATCTACCAAACTGACTCTCTCTACTAAGTCCAAACCTAATAAGAGTAAAACTGTTACATTTTCCAAATCTCTCAACACTTCAGATCAATGCGAGGTCACTTATGAGATAAAAATAAATAATAAAACTCATCTGCCTCATATTTATGTTAAAAGCCAATACTCAGATAGAGTTCTAGTATTTTGATTGACTCTGGCTCCTCTGTGTCTCTTATCAAAAAATCATGTCTCCAAACGTTACCTCTCGTAGACCCTGAGGTAATTCAATTCAAGGGTATCGACAATGACTCTGAATATTCAACTAGCTTGGGATATTGTCAACTAGATCTCCAAATTTCCAAGAAATAAACACTATATGCCGAATTTCATCTAATATCAGACTCAGTCTTCATTAAATTTGATGGCATAATAGGTAATGACTTATTCAAACTCTATAACTGCAATATAGACTTTAGAAAAGATCTCCTTACAGTTGGTAACCACAACATCAAACTTAATTTTACTAAGCCTCAGTATACCATTCCTGCACGCTCAGAATGCGAATGATGATGATCGAATGCGGTATATTTAACCCTGAAATTTCATGCCGACTAATAGAAAAACAGGAAGTCTAAAGAGGTGTTTGTTTGTCTAACTGCCTAGAAGAAGTCAAACCTAATAAGCATGCCAATGTCTCTGTTCTTAATATTACTAATGAAGATGTTCTCATCCAAGCTCTATCTGTAGAAATGGGTATTGGTATGGGAATGAATGGAATGAATGAAATGAAATGGGAATATAAATGGTCATGCAGGGTATCGCAAGGGTGACCTTGCGATACCATGCATGACATCTAAAAAAAATTGCAACCGATTCACACTGTCTCTTCCAACCCTTCTATTTCCAATTCATCGGTCCCAAGGAATCGTATTGATGAGGTAATAAGTCAAATTAGAACCTCACATCTCAACACCGAAGAGTCCTGTAAGCTTCTAGATCTATGCACCAAATACAAAGATCTGTTCCATCTCAAAGGTGACACTCTCACCTGTACACCTAAAACATGAAATAAAAACTACGTCCTTGCAACCAATTCAAACTATTGGACTAGCGTGCCCCATGCGGTTGTTGCAATCTCACGGCACACGGGGACCTTCACATACTACGCTGACGACACCGACGACGCTATCGGTCGGTTCGTACGGCGAGCGTTAGCTGCATCACCAAATACCATCCGAGAGTTCAACCTACAGATGGCCATAAAAGACAGAAACGCGGCAATAGTGGAGGCTCTGCGCCGGGAGGAGGCGGCAAGCAAAGACGATGTCGAGTCGATTACTGTCGGAATCCCAACCGGTAGTGATCGGCTCAACAGACGAAATCGGACTAGTACTAGAATTAAATGTTCACAACACCCCCCCTTTTATTTTCCTTTTCTTCTCCTAATCCAAGAAATTTGTAAAAAAAAAGATAATTGTAATGACAAAGGTCACGGACCCCAGAGTCTGTGGAGTGGCTAATTTAAATAAAAAAAATAAAAAAAAAAACCAATTCAAACTATAACCTATCGATATCCTGAAATTCATAAATCAGAAGTCAACAAACAAATCCAGAAAATGCTAGATCAACAGATAATAAAGCCCTCTGATCGTCCATGGTCATCCCCTATATGGGTAGTCGCTAAAAAACAGGATGCATCAGGCCAGAAAAAATGGCACATCGTTGTAGACTATAGAAAGCTCAATGATGTTACGATTGGTGATGCTTATCCTATTCCAAATATCGCTGATATTCTAGACCAGCTAGGTCATAGTAAATACTTTTCAACTCTTGACTTGGCGTCTGGTTTCCACCTAATAAAGATGTGCGAAGCAGATGGGCCCAAGACAGCTTTCTCTGTCCTTAATGGACATTTCGAATACACAAGAATGCCATTCGGTCTTAAAAATGCTCTTGCAACCTTTCAAAAATTAATGAACACTGTCCTTTCCGGCTTACAAGGCTTACACTGATTTATCTTTCTCGGTGACGTCATCATATATTTCCATAATTTACCAGATCACATCCAAAAACTTCATCTAGTCTTCGATGCTCTCAGACGTCATAATCTTAAGCTACAGCCTGATAAATGCGAATTTTTAAAGAAAGAAGTTGCCTATCTTGGCCATGTCATCACTGACAAAGGCGTGTCCCCTAATCCCGAGAAGGTCAAAGCAGTACTTGCTTACCCTGCTAATAAGAATCCAAAAAAAGGATACTATCGAAAATGTATCGAAGATTTTGCCAAGGTTACCAAACCTCTAACTTCTCTCTTCAGAAAAGACGCTGATTTCATATGGGGAGAATCACAAGAAAACTCATTCAACTTACTCAAAAGTTTGCTTACTAATTCACCGATCCAGATAACAATACCAGATTTCTCTAAAGAATTTACACTCACTATCGATGCTTCTAATTACGCTATAGGTGCTGTTCTTTCTCAAGGTGAACCAAACAAAGATCTACCTATTGCCTATGCCTGCCTCTAGAACGCTTAATAGCGCAGAAGGAAATTACAGTACCACAGAAAAAGAACTCTTAGCCATTATCTTTGGAACAAAAACTTTTAGGCCTTATTTGTATGGCAGAACATTTAAGACTCATCGTCCCTTAACGCTCCTAGTCCCGTAACGCTCATTGTCCCGTTACGTTAGGGTAAATTATTCTTGTATTTCGAAAATCTGATTACTAGTATAATTTCAAGTACCTATTCATTATTTTATTTGAAGGTTAATTTCTGTGCGGTGGTTCTTAGCTATGTATGGTTAATATCGATTCAAGATGGCCGCCTCCACAAAATGGCGGATAATATATTTCTTTATCCTATTTCTTTATTATTCTACTTCAATATGGGTATTAAATAAAAGGGCTTGACTAGTAGAATACTGTTGTGCACTGTGACAAATTTCAAATCCAAGATGGCCGCCACCACAAAGTAGCGAAATACATTTCTTTTTTCACTACTCCCTCAATATGGGTATTAAATAAAAGGGCTTGTCTTGGAGAATAGTATGCACTATGACAAATTTGAAATCCAAGATGACTGTCACCACAAAATAGCGAAATACATTTTTCTTTTTTCACTACTCCCTCAATACGGGTATTAAATGAAAGAGCCATGCCATGCATAGTAGAATGTAGTACAGATTACAAATTCGAGGCTGTCAAATTTTTAGTAGATAAATCAAAATTTTAATTTAAATTCGTTCTTGTTTTTCCACTCTATTCCATTGTATGCAATCATTTCCTCAATACTTTGTACTGACGTTGTCACGTTAAACTATCGTCCGTAAACCAACTTTACAGACAAACAATTTTTTCTCCAAGATTCGAGAGATTCGAATAGTCTGGAGTAACACAAAATAGTACAATATGATAATATACGTGTGGTAATTATATAAGCGCACGAATATCATACGACGTTATAACATTTTTGCGAAAAAATAATTATAAATCCAGACGACATTTTCAAATAAAACAATATAGCGAAAAGAAAAAGCGCGCGGAATAAATTTTACTTGTTCACAAATTAGCGATGCGCGCGCATCAGCGTTTTTAAAGCAAAGGCACGAAACCAGCCAGTAATACTAATAAAGTAAATTAATATTTTTGTATTTTGCTACAGATACATTGTTGTAATTTGTGGTCAAAATTAATTAAACTAAAGAATTAAATGTTTACTTATTTTATTATATTTTATCTCCCAAAGTTAATTTTACTAATGAAATGTTGACAACTTTTCTGATATAAAAACGCTTTGATAAGAGTTTAAAACCATGCGTTTTACATTACATTACCGCACAAGTACGAAATGAGATATGTTAAGATATGGAAATTGGTGAAATAAGAGACCCTTTACGAGCAAATGTGTTATAAATTATTTTTGTCCCAAGAAAATAACGAGTTTAGGAACTACGCGGGTGAGACCGCGGGGCGATGCTTGTATATATTATGCAGGGCGATCCTGTTTTTTTTGTGATTGTTACGTATTAAGACATTATTTAAGTTTTATTTACGGATAAAATATACTTACAATAATACAAAAGAGTGGTTTACAACACTGGAACAGGTTGCCTGAGGATGTTATTTCGGCAAAGTCATTAACTTATTTTAAGAACAAACTTGACAATGGATAGTAAAAGACAAAATCATTTTAACAGACAATGACCTATAACTTGTTATTTCATCACTATGATATAGGCATATCAGCAAAAGCTGCTCACCTATTATTCAATAAATAATAAATAAAATCTGTCTTATTCGTAAAACATTGGGGGTTTAAGTTGCTCGCGTCCGTAGGTATTACCATCTTTCCAAGACCCACCCTACACGTGCCCCCTGGGTGGTGCGAAAAGAGCAACAACGCCGAGCAGCAGGCGGCGGTCACATAACCTGTCCACTGGCATACCACAGGCCAAGAAGGATTAAATCCCTTCTAAAAGAGTGGCGATGAAGCCTTGGGGAAGCGACATTAGTATGTACCCACTTTTAAACAATGAAAATATGAGTGATACGAATGTTGATTTGTCATGCGATCCGGCTAACGCCCGGCGCTCGCAGGGTTACCGAAGACTGCGCGGGAGCGGCTGACCAGGCCCCCGTGTCGGTAAATGCTACTGGCAGCACAAGTAAAAAACTAATTCAGCAGGCATTCCATCCAAGCCTGTTTAATACAAGACCAAGATCATCTTCTTTAGGAAATATGATAGTCATTGATTCAAACGACTCTCCTACAACAACCAATACTACTGATGATGCGCACAATGTTTGTCCCCCCATGGCAAAGAGTACCTACAGACCGCAACCCAAAAAGAAAGAAAATGTCTGACAGTCCACCATACTCGCAAAAACATAACCAAAAGACACAAGTACTCGTAGAAACCACCACGTCAAATAGATACACTGGATTACCAGTAGATCTGACAGAGGAATCTATAGAAGACTCATTCACAAAAACAAAAAAGATAAACAAACCACCACCTATTATCCTATATGTTATAGAAGATCTTTCTAAACTTACAGAACTACTAAGTAAGACTGCTCCTACTGATAGCTTTTCGTATAAGATAATAAGTAGAGATCAGCTAAGATTGATGACAAAAACACCTGAAATATACAAAAAACTATTAGAAACAATTCGAACCAATGGCTTAATTGGAAATACTTTCACACCGAAGCAAAACAAATGCTATAGAGTTGTTATTAAAAATTTGCACCACACCACCCCAAAGATGGCTATTGTAGAAGAAATAGAGAAAACGGGTAACAAGGTTAATATGTGCAATATCACAAGTCGTAGTCACATAATATGTACAAGTCGGCGTTATTGGACAGGATAATAATTGCGCAGTATGATCTGACACGGCAAGCTCAATGGTTTCACCTTTAAAACCACGCACATTACTCGAAATGTTGTCAAGACAGGTGTCCACTTTGTAACCTTGTAGGCTCAGTTATTTTAAACTTGAGGTTATAAGCAGCTGCTAGTTCTTTAAATTTAGATACCAAATTATTATTATTTAATAGATTTATGTTGAAATCACCACAAAGAGTTTTTTTTTGTTCCTAGACTTGTCTCTTCGAGCAAACAATTCAAATTATTAAAAAAAGATATCAATGTGGTGCGATAGCTGTCTAGGAGGCCTATACACACATAATACTATTATTTTGTGATCAATAAGTTCAACTCCCGAACACTCAACAACATCATCCACACAATACTTTTGCATTCCACCTATTGGCTTGTACCTATGCGTATTACGGACAAGGATACACGCTCCACCACGTCGATTTTTTCTACAATAGTACGAGCCTAGTATAAAATTAGGGATATGTAATAACTTTATATCTTCGTTTTTGAGGTTATGTTCTGTTACGCATAAAATATCGACTATCCTATTTTTGTTTTCCATGGTATCCAAGTTTACAGCGACCAAGTCTGATTTACTCAACAATCCTTCTATGTTCTGATGAAGAACTTGGAGTTCTCTACATACGAAAAAACTTATCAGTACGATCCCCAACGGCTGTCTCATCTATGTTCACTTGAGGTTTAGCATTAATTTGTGCGCTATTCAGTTTCTTAACAAAATTAAGTTCATTTACGCAAGTGGAATCGATAGGGTGTAGTGTTTGTGTTCTTATATTAGTTTTACAATGTTTCATATCATTTTGGCACCATTTAACATGTTTTTATAATTGATGTGAAGAATTTCTTTTAGAATGCTTCTACACAAGTTAATACAAAATTCCTCTCTATGAAGTCTAATAGTGGAGGAATACATATCAATGTAAACAACATGATTGTACTGGTTGCATGCAAGTCTTAGTTCATAATTGAGCTTCTGTTCTCTAAGACACTTGTTATGTAATACTTTTGGTACCAAAACATTGGTATGAGATAATGATTTAAGCAAAAAATGAAGACAAGTATTCATGAGGAATTTTATCGTTTGTTCCAGTTAAGAGTACAATACAGTCATTCTTTGTAAAATCCTTTACGTCAACACCACCTACTATTCGGGCAAGTCTAGCTCCTGGTTTCCAAAAACTTTTAATATCATATTCATCACCTAATAACTGTTGAAGAGTTTTCCGGGTATGTTGTCCCTGTTCATCGGCTAAGATTAAAACTTTCTTTTTCAGTGTGTTCATTTTGGTGTTAGAACTTTTTCCTACATTATATTCACATTTAAGCTCGGTTGTTCTGTTTGCTGTTCTATTCATGTGACATATGTTGTTACTAAATTTCTGTAGTTCTGATATTTCTTGTATGCTAGGTATAGAATTCGATTCCTCGATATTTCTGCTGAAGTCGTTGAGTTGTCTACCTGAATATTTTTTATCCATATTTGTGTTATATTTGTTTATGAAAGTTGATTCGACATCCTTTTTGTCAACTTTATTTTTCTCGGACATTATTTTATTAGTTTGACAAATAATGGCTATTTTTTCGTTTGATGGAGTGTACGACTCAGGACTCGCTTGGCTCGTTTCTTCGCTCGCTAAACGAACTCGTTTAGGAGTCACATCAGGTCTATTTTGTTCTCTGATTTCATTTCCTAAGCGTAATCTTTTACGCGTTAAAACAGGGCGACTTACAAATTCTAATTTTGAGGCTGCAACACCGAAGACCATCCGAGAGTTCAATTTGCAGATGGCCATCAAAGACAGAAATGCAGTCGTGGTGGAGGCGCTGAGCCGGGAGGAGGTGGCTTAGAAAATAAAATAGGCCTAGTATTAGAATGAAAATGTTCCCTACTCCCCCCTATTTCCTTTTCTTCCTAATCCAAGATTCATGTAAAAAAAATAAAAACAAATGACAAAGGTCACGGACCCCGGAGTCTGTGGAGTTGCAAAATTAAAAAAAAAACCTAATTTTGAGTATCTCTCTACAGTTTTTTTTTAATCGTAGTTTTCAGTTTGTAGGTGTCTATTTTTCTCACGCAACTGTTCTATTTTTAGGTTTGCAGATTTCAAGTCATTTGTAATTTTTTATAATTGTTTGTTCACATGGATATATGTGCTACTTCCGTTTACAGTATCTTCTGGTAAGCTTAAAACAGAATCTCCAAACATCGTGGACTGTGTCAGGTTATTCAAAGAATTTGATCTCGCTTTCAATGAACGCGATGTAACATTTTCGGAATCCATGCTTATAAGAAATTATTTCTGTGTGTGTAAGCGTCTTTATTTCTCACCGAACGATTTTTACAGTCTATGCAAGAAATGCTTCAAAGTTTTTTGTGTCAAACTCGTGATTATACCAATGTCAAAGTTGAAGCAGAATACGTCAATGTCAACATCAGCTGTTTGATAAAGTCCGTCTTGTGTCACTGTTTATTTATGATGTGATTAAAAGTTTATTGACAAATATTTGTCAATCCGTCAAATTCAAGAGATCAAGTGTTGTTTGAACAATGTAACATGTAACGGCAATTTGCATGGACATTACTGTATGTTTGGTATTAACCATATGATGTTATTATCAGTTATTGTTCATCTCACCGGTGTCCGGATTTTCTTGGATGTTATGTTGTATGATGGTTATTTTCCGTAAGTTTCACTATTTCTTCGTCTGACGATTATTATTCAATTAATTATACGGACACTAAGATGTTACTTGTTGATGCGGCTGGGGTTACCACTCGACTTATAGACTCGATTTATAATACAGCTCCAAACGATTATTGTTTAATAAGAACATGAATATTTAATTATTTTTTTGATAACTGAACTGTTCAGAGTTAAATATTATCCAATTATCTTAGATAATTAAAATTATCTAAATAAGCTTCTTAATCGATACATTGCGTGAAATTAAAACAAATTTACCTTATATAGACCAGCCGGGTAATGAAGTTAAGTGTGCAACAATGTACATGAGGACCAAACTCGGTAGAGAGGCTCGGTAAAGGCTTTAAATGATGTTTTTTGTTATTTCAGGTAGGTAAATTACTCTGTCTAGAATGTGTTAATTATGTTTTACTTTGTAATTCAGTTTTAAATGAAAGTGAAACATTGTTATTTCAGATAACGCAATTTCGTCTTTTTTTCACGAAAGCAAAATATTACTATTAAATATATAATATTATGTTGATAACAATTGAATACGTATAAAATACGATTACATTTTGACAGGTATATTTTTATAAAATATTTCAATAACATAGCTGATTATATATTATAGACTGCAGGGGCGTGAACAAAATTTATGGGTCAAAGGAACCACCAGAAGACTATGTAGGATGATAGAAGGGTGTCAATATAGAAATTACAGGAATTACCAGAGTTAGCTATAATATTACAGGCTCCACTATTGATGCAGGCGTTGAACTGAATAATTATATATTAAGTGCCTGGGAAGACCATCATGATGATCTTGGTATGTTTTGTGGCTTGTCTAAAGCTTTCAACTGCGTTCCTTAATAATGGACATTTCTATGGGCTATCGAAGCTAGCTCTAAATCTTATTTCTTGTTATCTTAAAGATCGTGAACAGATAGTCAAAATTGACGGTGTGCAATCAAATGAGTCCCCTTTAAAAATGAGTGTACCTCAAGGTTCCATTCTTGGACCCTTAAAGTCAAAGTCAAAGTCAAAGTTCTTTATTGATAAATGGACAATTAACACGTCAATTTTATAAAAAAACAAAATAAGAGCATACAAAGAGTATACATTTTTATTTGAGAGTATTTCATTTTTAAAGTTTAAATTGAACTTTATATTGTACGAAAATAGGTATCGTACATATAAGTGTCAAAAATTAAAATATTTGTACTTTTTTTTTTTTATCGCGTATAGGTCCGCGTTTGACCACCAACTCGCCATTTTATTGAGAGTTTGCCATCACTATATAAAAACTCGCTGTAACTATAAAAAGTTTGATCGATAAGCCAGCTTTTTAATCGGTTTATGAAGCTACCCGAACTCGGTGCTGATTTAACAATTTTAGGAAGAGTGTTATAAACTTCCGGTCCCATAATGTGAGTCAGTTTTTCCGATCTCGCGAGAGAGTGAGGTATACTATCCAGCTTGTCAGCTTGTCCAGAAAATATGCCTTGTTTGAAAAAGATTTCTTAGCATAAGCAGCCCACTAAATGACTTGGGGCCTTGTCTCGCAAGGTGAAAGTCAAGGCGATAATATTATTTGTGACGTTTGAGTAACAGCGCTCCGCGTCAGTAAACGGAGCAAAAAAAAATTTTTAAACGGATTTAAAAATTAAAATATGGCTGTACAAGCCCTAGAAGCAACCGTACATAGCTTAACAGAAGTGGTGAATAAGCTAGTGATGAAAATCGACTTACTGGATGGAAGGATTGCCAACCAAAATCAAATTATTGGCGATCAATCTCGAGTAATCCAAACACAAGTTGAAGAAATTATTCGGCTAAAATCAAATATTGAAGGTAATTATGTACAAATCACGAACACCCCCAAACATAATATTGATGCAAGTGCTACCCCACTGCCTCCGCGCCGAACAGCGAGGAGGGTTACGCCTACGACCCGATATTGAAGCCGGTACCGCGTCTGCTATCACATCCACTGCGCCTACAAAGCTACGTACAGCAGAACCGAAAGATGCAACTGCAACTATGACACATACCGGGGCAAATACCAAGGACGTTCGAGGGACGAAGAAACCCGATAAAAACCGAAATAATCCGACAACAACGCCACACTCGCTACGGGCGGCCATGCCGGAGCCGCTGCCGCCTCGCGATGACTCACTCGATGTCCCACTAACTTCAAGCTATTTGCCCGACAAAACTCTTGACAAATGCTCCGCAATGAGCGATGGTGATTGTAGTAAAGTAGTAACAGTATGCTACCAAAATGTAAGATCGATCATAGGTAAACAAAAAAGGCTAGAAGTATTACTACAAAAATAATTATATTGCGACGTCTTTGCAGTTACAGAACATTGGTTAACTGATGCGAAACTAGAAATGGTGGCTTCCAGTAACTACGTTCTCCAATCTACGTTTGCTAGAAAAAACGAATACACGGGGGGTGGGGAATATATAAACAAAGCCGACTACTGTAAATTTTCTGTAGAAATGATATGCGAAATATCTGCTATTCAATTGACAAAATTTAATATTATTATAATTTGTACATACAGATCTCCAGAAGTGGACACGAACGAATTCCTCAAACGGTTAGACTGCCTGTTGGATAAAGTAGCTTGCGAGCCTTTAAATGTGGTCATTGTAGGTGATTTCAATATTAATACAACAGCTGAGTCAAGGGAATCTCGTAAATTTAAAGATATTTTATCGATACATAACTTCATTGCCCACGTAAATTTTACAACTAGGGTTACTCACACTGCGAGTACAACAATAGTGAACTTATAGGAGGCGGAAGTTTTACTCAGCAGAAGTCGAGAGCCGTGCGACAGCTCGTTGCGATTAACTTATTTTACCCCACGGGAAGTGAGTAAATTTATATCACAGATAGCCCCTAAAAGTACCAAAGATCTATACGGCCGTTCGTGCCGCCTTATTCGCACCTCTGCGTCGGAAACGATTCTTCCTTTGACTAATTTATCTAATAGTCTGTTAAAACAACGTATCTTTCCTAAATCCTTGAAGAAGGTGAAAGTGTGTCCCGTCTATAAAGGAAAAGGAAAAAAAAGAAAACTGTTTGGACTACAGGCCGATAACTATTGTTCCTGCAGCGGCGAAGGCGCTAGAAGTAGGTATCACAATTAGGCTTCAAAGACACCTGGTTGGTATTGATGCGTTGTCGGACAAGCAGTACGCCTACCGCGCGGGCCGGGCCACGGCAGACCTAGCGCGCGCGCTCGTGTGGCAGGTAGCGCGCGCGCGAGGCGGGCTGCAGGTCGCGGTCATCAGCTGCGACCTGTCCCGCGCTGTCGACGTGTGCGACCACGAACTCATAGCGATGAAACTCGCGCACTACGGCGTGCGCGGGCCCGCGCTCTGCCTATTGGAGGATTTCTCGAGGGACAGGAGCAGACTGTCGTAGCGGCATCAGACGAAATAAAGTCAGATCCCATCTGCCTGAAGATAGGAGTAGCTCAGGGATCGTGCATATTAAACCTGATGTTTAGCCTCTTGATGAACGATCTGCCTGACTCGGTGCCGGGCGCTCAGCTCCTCATGTATGCGGACGACGTGGTGGCCATCGTCGCTGCTCCGAGTGGGCCGGAGCTAGAGTGTAAGCTGAAAGGGGTAGCCGACCAGCTCGCGCACTGGTTTAGGGCCAACGATCAGGCATTCAACCCGAAAAAGACCAGTGTGCTGCACTTCAACCTCTCCGGAAGGCGATACCCTGAACTTCGAGTCGATATGGAGGGAGAGACCTTACGGCAGGTTGACTTGTTTACTATAGATGGTTTTCGGTTGGACAGATGCCTGACCTGGGTCGGCCATCTGGACAGCCTGTGCGAAAGGCTCGGCCGGGCCTGCTTTGCGCTCGAGCAGGCTGCCCGCATGCTCCCGCAGGCCGCGGTGCGGAGCTGTTACTATGGGACCGTTCAGTCCCTCCTAGCATACGGAGTCGACATATGGGGTTATTCCGCAGACTGGCATAAAGCTTTTGTTATGCAAAAGCGAGCCGTGCGCGTGGTTGCGCGTGCATAACCGCGTACTCCAGCGAAGCAGATCTTCGTGGATCTTAAGATTATGACGTTACCAGCACTTTACCTGTTCCATGTATGTATTTATTCCACTCAAAAATTTAGGTGAGTTTGACATAAATACCAGTAGCCGGAATGCCAACATGTTGATTACGCCGAGACATCGACTAGCGAAATCGAAAAAATGCACGCAAATCTTCGGAGCTCAGGTTCAACTCCCTACCCATTAGCATACAAGAAGTGAACTCAAAAGCTGTTTTCAAACATAAAGAAAAGATATTTTTGACAGACATGGTACCATACACCGTCGAGGAATTCGTGCCAAATTTCGAATGACATTTTAAGTTGTACTTATTTTTTACTTATTTGTTTATTTTTAAATACGTTAATGTATCGACAATAGTTATGGTATAAAATCGATGTACCATAACGTAATGTAATTATAACCTTTGACATGTAATCTTTATTGTAAGTTGACAAGAAATAAATGAATGAATGAATGAAGGATAATCGACCACGCTGCCCCAGTACGGGCTGGCAGATGTCGCATGACTTCGAAAGATTCTTGAGGATTTCCTTCACCGTTCTTAAATTAGCGGTATTAAGCACAATACTTCGAAAAAACAGCGGTGCGCGTACAATTTTAACCCGGGTCTCCGAATCGGCTGTTTTCTTTCTTCCTACTAGACCAGCCGTCATCTCGCAAAAGATTTTGAAGTTTTGAAATTTGCTTCAAAAGTGCATGTTTAACTGTTTAGTTTGTTACATTTCTAAAAATGTGTACTTATGTATGTTTGTGTAATTTATAACTATATCCTACGTACATCCACATCCACACCCACGTAGTGTAGCTTCACTCAACCGTTTAAAATCGTTCCAACAGTTTCATGGGGCAATCTACATATAAGGGAGTCCGTGTCTACACAGTAAGAAGGAGTCAGTGCCTTTCTAATACTACCCCTGTCATTAAAGCGATACGCTGTTTGAGGAATATGCTATTGTAGAAATAATGCGGAACAGCTGAAATGCTGTGATCAGTTGACGGCCTCTTTGCCATATTTGGCGCTCATGCTTGAGATGTAAACGCCCTAGTGGTGAATCAGTGGTAAAATGATCATCGAACAATCAGACAGACGGACAGAGAAAACAATTATACAATGTGTTTTTCTTATCAGCTTATCACGTACCAGATATTGCATAAGTAATTTATCAGCTAGGTAGGCTCTAGCTCTAGCTTTTGGGGCAAGTTAATGTTATGTGCGTAACCAAATAACTACGGGAGAGATGAATTAGTCGAAATGTATCAAATGTACAAGTTTAAATAATCTTAACAAACTAACCACCTCAGGTTGCGATCTATTTGGACTGAATGTTATCTATACTTATAATAAAACTATAACGGGTCGAATTCTGTACATTGAAGATATTTTGAAAAAAAAAATTTTTTGGGTAATCTATAGTCGATACTGATGGCGAAACTGCATTTTTTTTTCTTTCATGTCTGTCTGTCTGTCTGTCTGTCTTTCTGTATAGGGATCACGCATAACGCCGAAACTACTGATTCAATTCAGCTGAAACTTGGCATGATTTTAGTTTATACTAAGGACATTGCTGTAGGCTACTTTTGATCCCCAAATTCTGATCGGTTTTCTTGCGGGAGGGGGTGAAAGTCAGAATGTGTATTTGGTTGTAACTCATGTTTGCGTTGTTTAATTTCATTAATTCTTTTTTTGTTAGAAAGAACACATTTTTTATATTGTCCCGTTAAAATTTGAACAATATCGGTCTGTTGGTTCGGAAATTACACAAACATTAAATAATAACGACACGCGCGGCGCGTTCGGTACATACTAACTTCTAAGTATTCTGTGTATCACAGACGATCCACAGAATATCTAGATTCCAGATTCTAGAAAGTTCCCACGTGATCGCGTCGCGTCGTCTTGGATGACAAAATAAATTGTCAAAAATATATTTTTGTGTGGAAAAACAAACATCATTCGGTTATAATCGACTTCAAACAAGGAGGATGCTCAAATCGGGTTGCATGTTTTTTATTTGGTTTTATTTTACGCGATAACTCCGCTAATTTTTAGTTGATTTTGATAATTCCTTTTTGTTTGGTAGAAAATACTTCAGAGGTGATCTTAGATATCGAAAACAGGGAGGTAGTTTTTCAAATATCAACAAAAAACTAAAATCAGCTTAGATTTATCTGTACGACATAGTTATACCTTCTTATAAAATTTAGTCGAATGACAGAATTAAATTAACTGTCATTGAAGTAGATTTTTGTATTTTGGAGAAAACATATCAGCATAATAAGTAGCAGCATAAACAACCCCCCTTGTCTCTCTCGCAAGGAGAGAGACAAGGCTATAATCCACCACGCTGGCCCAGTGTCGGTTGGTGGATGACATATGACTTAGAACTTAGATTATAGGTAGATTTCGGTTTCTTCACGGTGTTTTCCTTCACCGTTTTAATTACCGGCATTACGAACATGACTCTGAAAAGATAGTGGTGCACGTGGTTTTGAACCCTGGGTCTCCGGATCGACAGTCGCCGTTCTCCCGACTAGATCAGCTGTAACTTACTAGACCAGCCGTAACTTATTAGAAAACGTATTATTTCAATCCAAATACTGTTTAAAATTTAAAGGTAGTGTTTGACAAGCTTCGGTGATCGAAGCAGACCGTTGTAAGGGTTCCGTACACAAAGGGTAAAAACGGGACCCTATTACTGAGACTTCGCTATCCGTCCGTCCGTCTGTCACCAGGCTGTATCTCAAGAACGGTGATAGCTAGACAGTTGAAATTTTCGCAGATGATGTATTTCTATTGCTGCTTTAATCATGGCGGAACGTATCAAGTGATCGGGTTGAAATTTGAAATAGAATTAGATTAAAGTCTGGAAGAACACATAGGCTAAACATTGCCTATGTATAAGTACTCTATGTATTACGTAACAAACATCCAAACAGTGACATTCATAATATTTACAGGACAACGTTGGAACGGCTGAACATATTTGGATGGAATTCGAAACACACGTAGTTTGAACTCAGAAATAGCAAATCGGTTACTTATAGGTTACTGTGACGTAGGCAAGACTAAGCAAATTTGGTAGAAAATTGAAACAGAAATAACTCATAGTCTGAAATACCACATTTATGTATTTATTACATATCAACCTGAAAAGAAGCATGGGCCCTAAGGAAAAAATATTAACTATCACGTCAAAACGGCACAACGATATGGGTTGACATACGAAACACATATAGTTTAGAGTCTAAAATTTCACATGGGCTAATAAGTCTACATTTTCATTTAACTCCATGTTAATATAAGCATATATTTTCCTAAGGAACTTGATGTGATAGTAAGGTAAAAGCCAAAAATGAAAAATAAATGCACCCGATTTGGCGTTTATAATATAGGTGATTTGCGTTCACAATCAAAATAACAAGCAACATTATATTCTCATAAGACGGCGCTAATGCCAGTTTAAATCTAAAAGCACTAAAGGCCATTTAAATCGATGTTTTCCTATTGTGGTATGTATTTTTTCTTTCATCACTAGGTGGCGTTACTGGTATTCTAAATTGTACTAATAAGTTTTTGCTGCTAAAAGGATTATGATGCCAAATTTGGATTCTTTCGTTCTTGGTTTTTTTCTGTGTTACCTACAATTCAATTCATACAAATTGATTTACGGGTTCAACTTGCTTGAATATCATTAAAACTCAAAATTTTAATTATTTTGATTCCACACAGGCTTCGTTCAAAATTTTACGCCGGCGAAGTCGCGGGTAACAGCTAGAAAACAGCTTGCGGATAAAAATAAATAGGTAAGTAGGTATCAGATCATGCACATTAGCTTCAGAGTTTTCATAATGTATCCTATAAAAATCCTACAAACTTAACACTTGCGGCTATGTTCAATACTACGAAACCTTACTAAGTATGTTTGATTTTGTTTAAAAAAAGAAAAATAAAGATGATAAAATAAAATAAATTTTTGTGTGGAAAAACAAATTCACTCAAACTCAAAGGTTTTTCAATGACTACTTATCCAAACATTTGACGTACGATACTTCCAATTAATGTATAAGTCAGTAACATCTGCTTACGCGAACGAAGTAGCGGGTTCAGCTAGTATTATACTAAAACCGTAATAAACAAATCTTAAAATTACATTTTCCCATAATGACTGAATTTCAAAATGTCAATGATACAATGATACAATGCTTTATTGGCCTGTGAAGACTAGGTTATGTACAGATTAAGTTTTGCACGTAGTTAGTACCACTAGCTTCTACCCTATTATGGCATACAGACATAGTTATATTATTTAAAGATGAATTAGTTACCTTTTACTTATCTATCATTAAGTCAACATTAAATGCTTTAAAACAAAACATTCCACTATTATCATCCAAACACAATCACCGATAATCATTATGTCTGACGGGACATGCACAATCAGGTGCAACATCAGTATTTCATGCTAGAGTAGGTATGTTATACTCTGGTCAATACAATGTGTGGTACCATCACCAAAAATGTCCTGCTCGTGTTCTCAACATTTCTACAAGTTAGTGTCGCAGTATCTTCTCTTCTTCGCCATATTATTTCTGATCTTAGATCTTTGGGTGACGACCGCACTGGAGTTCTAAGTGCGAGAAATGATTTGTGTTGAGGTATTGAGGCTATACGAGAGTAAATAGTAAAAAGAGATGTTACTTGTACAAGTGTTTATAATGAAGTAAGTCATGTAAACAAACAATCAATTTAAATATTGAATAAAAGAATATGTCAATCAGATATAAAAGAAATATAACTCTGTACACAACAAGAGATTAAAGACTATCTACAACAGCCGCCCTTAATCGATGTTGTGCTTGACAACAACAAAAGTTAAATTTCTAGTCCTAAACTAATTGTGCACCTTTTGTGTACCATAGGCCCAAGTGGCTTAGTGAGGACATCTGCAGGCATACCACTACTTTTTACATATTCTAAGGTAACAACATTATTGGATACCTTTTTCCTAATAAAGTGAAACCTAGTATCAAAATGCTTCGTCCTGCTGTGGTGTATAGGATTACGAACGAGATTGATGGCACTCTGGCTGTCAGACGCTAAGTTAACTGAAGTAAGTTTACCTGTTATCTCATATGTAAAGCGACGTAGATAACACGCAATTCCTTAGTAGCAGACGCTAAAGCCATGTATTCGACTTCCGCAGATAACAAAGCAGTCGTAGGTTGCTTCTTTGACTCCCAGGATACTGATCCTCCACCTAACTTGAAGGTATAGCCGGTATACGACTTCCTGTCGAACGGACAGTTCGCCCAATCGGCGTCGCAAAAGCCTTTTAAAGGTTCTCCGCTTCTCCTGTAATCCAAGGAATAGTTTAGAGTACCCTTCAGGTACTGTAGAACCCTCTTTGCAGCATTCCAGTGTTCCTTAGTAAAACACGTATTAAACTGACTCAAATAGCTTGTCGTAAAAGCAATATCGGGGCGAGAATTCTGTGTCAGGTACATTAGGCTTCCAATCAAGTTTTGGTAGGGATAAGACTCATAAACATCACCATCACTTCTCCTCTCCATGCATTTTTTCACTAATGGAGTATTCATCGCCTTGCATTCCCTCATATTGAACTTATCCAACAGCGATAAAATGTAATTTGATTGATTTATTTTAACACTCTCGGAATCGCATTCAATTTGCAATCCCAAATACGATTTTAGTCTTCCGAGATCTTTTAGTGAATAAACAATTTTCGTACAAAAAATTTAACCGACTTCAAAAACATAAATAGGCACTCAAAAGCGAAAAATAAACTAAAATCAATATTATAAGCGCTACTCACTCATCTATTTGAAGTCGGTGCCAGCCAAATCTAACAGGTAGTGGATAGAGATACTACTTACCTGTGCCTACTTACCATGTGCCTACATAGCATCAATCTACTAAATTTTTTACCTTACTGGCACCGACTTCAAATAGATGAGTGAGTAGCGCTTATAATATTGATTTCAGTTTATTTTTCGCTTTTGAGTGCCTATTTGTGTTTTTGAAGTCGGTTTAATTTTTTGTACGAAAATTGTTTATTTTACCCTTTTTAGTGTACAAGAACAGAATTAAAATTTTTGATTAAATTCTGACTACCTCGGATTTGTTATCTGTACAACATTCTACTAGTCAAGCCATATTAAGGGAGTTGTGAAAAAAGAAATGTATTTTTTGTGGTAGCGGCCATCTTGGATTTGAAATTTGTCATAGTGCAAAGTATTCTACTAGTCAAGCCCTTTCGTTTGATACCCATATTGAGGTAGTAATGAAAAATATAATATAATTCGCCATTTTGTGGTGGCGGCCATTTTGGATTTGAAATTTGTTATTGTGTATAATATTTTACTAGTCAAGCCCTTTTATTTGATACCTATACTGACGTAGGTTGTGAAGAAATATTTTGTCCGCCATTTTGTGTAGGCGGCCATCTTGAATCGACATTACCCAAACATAGCTAAAAACATCCGCACGGGTATTAACCTTGAAATAAAAAAATACCGCATCGAAATCGGCCCATCCGTTTGAGCTCTACGGTGCCACAGGCAGACAGATACACAGACATCGACGTCAATAACACCCCTTTTTTGATCGGGGGTTAAAAACAAGTTTTTATTAATCCATTTACACAGTTTCGTATTGACAGGATCGAGTTCATAACTTTTGTCAAATCTTTAACTATGTCATCCAGATAATTGTAGGGACGCAAATTTTAGTTTATGGTTCATATTTCAAAAACCACCCGACCGATTTCGATAAGATTTATATGGGACTATTCGGGAAGCATACCTATTCGAACACAAAAAGAAATTTTAAAATCGGTGCAGAGGTTCACGAGAAATCAGGTAACATACATAAAAAAAATATAAAAAAACATAGGGTTCGAATTGATAACCTCCTCCTTTTTTTGGAAGTCGGTTAAAAAAATTACGACAAATCTTTCTTGACAACGTCAAATGTCAATTCAGAATTATAGAAGACAATTATCTCATCGACAAAGACACCCAAAATCAGGAGTTCTTGACCAAAGAGCTTAGTATATACCCTCACCCTTCTAAAGAGTAACATCGTTTGTTGAATCTCCCAATGAAAATAACAAAGTCTTGTGTAAAATTGAGCTGTACCTGCTGTGGAGTTGTTTGTTTTGGTGGATTTTGTCGCTGCCGGCGTTTTGCAGATACCGACAACACCGGCAAGTGAGTTTTTCAGACTATAAGCAGTGAAAATAAGTACTGGTGCCACACTTCACACACACATATTTGAGCACACATGCAAAAGGAACGCTTTAAGCACATTATCGTTGCATACTACAATATAAATTAATTCACCCTCTTGTAATTAATTGCAATTTGCTAACCCTTTCACAAGACAAACATTAAAGCAGAGAGCTATCACTGTCAATGTGCCAATGACATTGACATAACACAATGATAGTCACAGACAGGAACGACTGCCATTGACTCAAGAATATTGTGCCGAGTGTTACTTTAGTCTTACACCTCAACGCATTTTGCCAAAATTGGATTGGTATTATTGTCTCCAGTGTATCAGATTTGTGTCGAGTATTGAGAACGGACTACAACAAGACAACAAGATAAACTGCAATATCGCATTCTGATTTTATTTGTTTTGCAATAACTTTAGAATGACTCAAACACCACCAAATAAATTCTCTTCTATTGAAATGGGTGAGAATATTTCAGAGCTTGGTTTGCGGTGTAAACGTTCTCGACCAGCCACTTCACCTGAAGCATCTTATACGAACTCCAACCAACAAGAAGAAATGATGACAATTTTAACTAAAGTTCTGTCAGAGGTAATGGAGCTTCGTAAATGTAATAATGATATTCAGAGGTCTCTGGAATTCTATATCAAAAGCTACGAAGATATTGATTCAAGACTAAAGATTCTTGAGGCAGAGAAGGTAGAACAAGACAACTATACAAACAAACTGGAATCTAGAATTGAAGAGTTGGAACGGTACTCTAGAAGTACCTGTGTAGAGATTAGAGGCATCCCGTCCAAGCCCCTTGAGTCTAAAGAAGATATAATAAAAATAGTGGATAAAATTAATAAAAAAATTGGAGCCCAAGTCAACGTTAATAGCATTAAGGACGTTTATAGAATAAATAAAAAAAGAACGGGGAGCGGTCGATTGTAGTTGATTTTAATGGGAACCAGGCGAAAAATTGCCTTCTGTACGCGAGCAAAAAGTATAATGCGGCAAATACCACCAATAGATTGAACACTATGACGTTAGATATTGAAGGAATAAATCTTCAATATACATCTCGGAATTTCTAACGCCAAAACAAAAGACTTTTTACCTAGCTAGAGAGGCATCTAGGAATCTCGGCTACAATTTTGTTGGACTGCAAATGGCAAGATACTTATAAGAAAAGCGGAAGGCCATCCTCTTATCGTAATAAGTAGCGAAAACAACTTGTAGATCTACAACAAAAAACTGAACGACTATAATAGTGACAACAAGTATAAGATAATAAGAGTTTTCTCAAGCTTTTTAATACGTAAAAATATGGTTTGTAATCGTCAACTAACAAAATTAACTCATAAACTAACATGTTCTCAACATTATTTGCATTGTATCAGCCTTCATTTTTCTGTAATTTTTGTGTTGCTAGGATGTTTACGTCATGTGTGTTATGACAAAAAAACTTTGAACTGCTTAAGCACTGTAAATTATGCGGTTGCAATAGCTTTCTGTCTGCTACGAGTACGGATGAGAACCTCTAACTCCAAAATTCCTCAATATGCTTAAGGAAGATCAACAGGACTTGTGCAACTTATTGGATGAATTTGCTGAACCGGAAGCTATACTAGCTCAGCCGGAATTGTGCCGCAATTTGATTATTACAAAAAACAGATCTATCACTGTTTTGTCTTTAAACATTAGGAGTATAAATCAGAACTTTAATAAACTTGAACTTCTGTTGCAGAGACTTGGTTGCGAATGTGATATTGTAATACTCACTGAATGCTGGATACACAATAATAAACCATACCCATTACTCACAAACTATAAATCTGCGCATACTCTCAATTGCCATAATCAGAACGGAGGAATTGTAATTTACTCAAAAACTCAACTGGTTATGGAAGTGATTGAGCCAAGGGTGACTGACTCAAACTGTCTCCTGGTCAAATTTGATACAGAGATGGCCATTGTGGCATTATATCGCTCGCCATCTTTTTCTAACTTAAATCCGTTTTTAAATTCTCTGAATGACTTATTAACCTCCATACATAAATATAAAACAATAATATTATTAGGTGACTTAAATATCAACATCGTTTCACAAATTCGAAATGAAAACACAGAAAATTACCTAGACCTGCTGGCCAGCCACGGTCTCTTGCCTACCCACAACTTCCCAACGTGGGGCGATAATTGTTTAGATCATATTATGCTAAAAACTCAGCATGAGTCCAAAACTATAGTGTTGAATACGTATGTCACTGATCATCGCCCAATTATTTTCAGTGTGGGTCAGAAACTTCTAAATTATATTCCTTCAGCAAAGTTCGTTACAAAACGGATGTCAACAATATATGCAGGGTGATATTGAGTGCGAGTTTTGGTGAGGTTATGCAGTGCAAAGAAGTTAACATTGCTTCTGAGATTTTATAAATAAACTGACGGAGATAATCAAAGCTAATACGCATTGTATCAAAATCACAAATCGATTATTGACGAGAAAGCCTTGGATAACACAGGGCATTCTTCGTTGCATACGTCATCGTGATGCAATGCATCTTCGACTAAAGAAAGAACCGAATAATATAATTTTGAAAACTACATATCTAAGATACCGAAATTATTGCACAAATTTATTAAAAGTTTAAAAATAAATTTTACACATATGAACTAGAGAAAAATAAGAACAATATTAAGAAAACATGGGACATTATACGGAAAATCACTTACACAAGAAAACAAATAAGCAATAATGACCCTCTATTAAGGACAAAACAAGATTCTTTACATTCTGTCAACTTTGTCAATAAATATTTTGCAAAGATAGGCGAAACGCTTGCAGCAAAAATTAGCCCTGATAGTCAACTTGTAGATAATATTAGTATTGGTCCAGTTGTATCGTCACAATCTAACTCCATTGGGTTGTTAGGGACAGATGAAGACGAAATTTTTCATCTAGTTCTTGCTTTAAAAATGATTGTGCAGTTGGGGTAGACGGAATTTCCACAAAATCATTAAAATGCAGCACCAACACTGGTACCGGTAATTACACACATTTGTAACCTGAGCCTATCTACGGGAGTTTTCCCTACAGTATTCAAAACCTCAATTATAACACCCATTCATAAAAGTGGAGAAAAGGATCGTGTCGAGAACTACAGGCCAATTTCTATACTTTCAACCCTCTCAAAGATTTTGGAAAAGATAATGAATAATCGACTCACATCATTTTTACAAAAATATAATCTACTTTCAACGCGTCAATATGGGTTCAGAGCCGGCAAATCAACTGCAAACGCTGTTACGGAACTCTCTGAGATTGTGGTTAAGGAATTAAATAAAGGAAATAAGGTTATTGGTGTGTTTCTCGATCTGGCAAAAGCGTTCGACACGGTCCATATACCCACACTACTAAGGAAACTTGAGCTGATGGGAATTCGTGGTAATGCCTTACTTCTATTTGAAAGTTAATTAAAAGACAGGCAGCAAAGGACAAAGATTGGAGACTTTATGAGTGAGGAAGAGAAGGTTACTTATGGAGTCCCACAAGGAAGTGTTTTGGGCCCGAGCCTCTTTATTGTGTATGTTAACGATCTATGTAGCAAAACCTTGAAAAATGGACATGTTTTTCTTACGCTGATGACACTGCGTTAATATTTGTTGAACAAAACTGGGAAGAGGCTCGGGCTTATGCTGAGAAGGGGCTGACTATGGTAACAGAATGGCTTAGGATAACCTACTAACACTAAATGTTGACAAAACAAAATTTATTAGGTTCACATACTCTCGAAGGAAAGCTTCTGCTATTGACCTCCCATTCATTTGCAATGCAGCAAGACAAATTGCGACTGTCCAAAACTTGAAGAGGTTTCAGTATAAAATATTTAGGTGTACTAATAGATCGGCATCTGAATTGGCAACAACACATACTTTCTCTTAGTAAAAGAGTTAGAAAATGATATTTGTCTTTAAACATCTCCGAGAAGTGGCAGACAGAAAGCTAGTCATGGATGTATATAATGCGCTGTGTAGGTCAATATTAACATATTGTAACACTTCCTGGGTGGAGCATTCAAAAGTCATATGATGATACTAGAACGAGCGCAAAGAGCCGTATTAAAGGTGGCGACTAACAGGACTTTCCGTTTTCCAACAGTAGAGAGCTCTACAGAGACTGTCGTGTTTAAGTGTACGTCAGTTATACTTTTCGTCCTCATACTGTCTATACATCGAACTGCGCAAACTGTGGAAAAGCCGAGCTATTGTGGAAAACGTAGAAAGGACTTGTTTTGTTGTATACCATACTGTCGAACAACAACTGCTCAGCATCAACAGCATTTTCTTGGACCTTACGTATATAATAAAGCTATTAAGGACGTTCCTAGGCTAAATGAACTTAATAACAGAGAAGCTAAAGAAGCAGTACATAACTGGCTAAGAAACTTAAATTATGAAAACACAGAACAACTGATGGTAACTTTAAATGAGAATCTAATCTAATCTAAGAATTTATTGTTAAATTATTTACTAATCAACTAACTCCTTTAACTTTAACTAATCATGAAACATTTAAAAAAAACAAATAATGATTATAACATTTGATATTTAATAAGACTAAAAATTAATATTATGTAGTGTCAATACAACAATAACTAAATTCGTACCATTTGAGTAATGCACTATTCTAAATTTTGTTTAATTACATTGAATATCGAATTAAAATACAAATGCAATGTAATATAAATGGACTAATTATATTGATTACCGTATTAACACATAATTTAATATAAATTAATTAATTATTTCAATTGGATTCGTGGGTAAACGGAGAAGGGTTAGCAGCATCTACGACACAAGATTTTTCTTAGTGTAGGTGTTGCGTGACTTGCAATGTGCTACAAGACATATTATATGCTTATTTATAAGTACCCTAAATTGTATCAAAAATGTGCTTGTAATTATGTTATAATAATAAATTTTCATTTCATTTTCATTTTCATACACGCAAGGCTCCGAGGGAGTTCCTATAAAACCTATTTTTATAAGCGTTTCGTCTAATTTTTAACCGACTTCCAAAAAAAGGAGGAGGTTATCAATTCGACCCCTTTGTTTTTTTTTTTATGTATGTTACCTGATTTCTCGAGAACCTCTGAACCGATTTTAAAATTTCTTTTTGTGTTCGGATGGGTATGCTTCCCGAATGGTCCCATATAAATCTTTTCGAAATCGGTCAAGTAGTTTTTGAAATATGAACCAAAAACTGAAAAATTGCGTACAATTATCTGGATGACGTAGTTGTAGATTTCACAAAAGTTATGAATCTCGACCCTGTCAATACAAAATTGTGTAAATGCTTTGATAAAACTTGTTTTAACCCCGACCAAAAAGGGGTGTTATAAGTTACGTCGATGTCTGTCTGTGTGTCTGTCTATCTGCTGTGGCACCGTAGTAGAACTCAAACAGATGGGCCGATTTCGATGCGGTTTCTTTTATTACAAGGTTAATACCATAGCAAATGTTCTTAGCTATGTCTGGTTAATGTCGATTCAAATGGCGAATTATATTATATTTTTCATTACTACCTTAATTTGGGTATCAAACGAAAGAGCTTGACTAGTAGAATACTTTTCACTATGAAAAAAATCAAATCCAAGATGGCCGCTTCCACAAAATGCCGAAATACATTTCTTTTTTCACAACTCCCTTTATATGGGTATCAAATGAAAGGTCTTGACTAGTAGAATGTTGTACAGATAACAAATCCAAGGTAGTCGGGGTTTAATCAAAATTTTTAATTTTGTTTATGTACACTAAAAAGAGTAAAATAAACTATTTTCGTACAGGGTAGGTTGTCTATGACAATTTGACAAAAACTTTATAATTCACTTTATTCATATTCATATTCCTTTATTCATAAATATTATTTACATGTCAAGTTTTCTAAGTAAAAAATACAATCTAGCATACATTTATGTATACTCAGGTGTATACTAGTTCGTAGGCAAATTTAATTAATAATCAAATTAGACAATAATCATTTAAATTAAATAATCAACCACGTCTCATGCTCACCAAACATTTATCTCACACAAATATATATCACAACCAAATAGAAGCCAGAAATTAATCTAAGATGAAGAATCAGATGACATAAATAAAAACCAGAAATTAATAGAAGATGAGGAAGAAGAAGACTTTAATCAGCTGACTATTATTTAATTAATTTTTTATTTTATAAATTACTAACAAATTGTCTTGCCAGACATATTGCATGCCTCTCGCAGAGGCCAGTTTGTATGGGGCAACTTTTAAAATGTTTTGTATCATCTTATCTCACCTACAAACAGCAATAAAGATTTTTGTATTTGTATTTGTATTCGTCAATTAAAATAAGTTATCCAGTGAATTAAATAATCAACAAAACTAAATAATCAATTAAATTACATACCGAATTAAATCAAATAAACATTCAAAATAACAACAATTTAATTCAATTCTTTATTTGCGTATATGGGTATTTACAGATGTATATATATATATATATATATATATATAAAACAGAGCTCCATAATCTGCTTTTCAGCATGCAAAAACATTAAAATAAAACTTATCAATGGTCAAAATAAGTTGTGTAGGAGCACGTACGGTACGTGACTGATGTAGTACATAAGTGGATGACAGCGGAGGACGAGAGAGTCTCTCGCCCCGCGTCACTTGTACAGTTAAGATCAATATAAGCAGCAGTTTATACAGTGACGTGGTTTCATTCCATCTCCAGCACTAGCAACACCTACAGTGGTGACCCCGACGTGATCTGTTCCCGACGTGATTCGAACTCGTGATCTCCTGTTCCCGACGTGATCCCAAACAGAGGGTCTACAGTGGTGACCCCAAACAGAAATTGAACAGAAAATTGAACAGTGAAGATTCAGAACAAATTTTTTGGTGTTGCTGCGTAATTTTTGTATACTTCCAACAATGTTTCCGCAAACGACGTCAGTAAGTGGGCAAGCGGGTCAGCAAGGCAAGAATGATGAGCGGACACATTCCGATGATTTGACCCTGGCCGCTATAGGTGTGTCAACGAGACTTCCTGATTTTTGGGTTGACATGCCGCGGTTATGGTTTGCCCAGTTTGAAGCAGTGATGGCATCGCGGAAACAGGGAGATGAGACGAAATTTCACATGGTGATCTCGAAATTGGGCAGAGACTCGATTCAGCAGGTGAGTGACCTGGTGACAACGCCGCCGGAGAACAATAAGTATACGGCGCTGAAGGACCGGCTGCTGCAAGTTTACGAGGAGAGTGCTGAGCGACAGTTCCAGAAGCTCGTGGCAGAGTTAGAACTGGGGTCGCAGAAGCCTACGCAGCTGCTCCGGCGTATGAGAGAGTTGGGACGACCAGCGCAGGTTTCGGAGCAGACGTTAAAGAGCTTGTGGCTATCCAGGATGCCAGCCTCCGTCAGAACAGTCATTGCGGTGTGTCAAGACCAGGCGCTGGACAGTTTGGCAAGTATAGCTGACAAGATCGTAGAGAACACCACCGCCTACGACATTGCTGCTGTGTCCGGGAGCGTCGAGCAGGTACCGCATTTACCTCTTACGGAGCTAGTCGACCAGATGGCGAAACTCGCTTTAGAAGTGGCCTCATTACGCACCGAGGTTCAAGGTCGAGAGCGCGGGAGAAGCAGGAGCCGGCAGAGATGGAGCAGAAATAGGTCTGGTTCGCGGAAGAGAAGAGCACCAGGTGATCCAGGTTGGCTGTGCAGGTTCCATTTCCGGTTCAAGGAAAATGCTACGCGTTGTGAGCAGCCTTGTGCGTGGAGCAGGAAGCAAGCGGAAAACTAGGAGCGGTATGTTCGAATACGGTGGACGAATGTACGACAGGTCAGGTTGCGAAGAATCACCGTTTGTTAGTTAAAGATAATTCCTCTAAGTTAACATTTTTGATAGATACCGGAGCTAATATTTCGGTCATCCCAAAAAATTGTGTGAAAAGGCGGATGACAGAGACATGCGATTTTAAATTGTACGCGGCTAACGATAGCGAAATAAGGTCGTACGGTATTTGTTACTTGGATATAAGTTTTGGACTAAGGAGAGTTTTCAAATGGCCATTTATTGTGTGCGACGTTAAACAGCCGATAATTGGAGCCGATTTTTTGAGGAATTTTAAGCTTACGGTAGATTTATATAATAATAGGTTGGTAGATTTAGAAGCAAAAATGTATGCTTGTGGATCTAAAAGTATAAGTTGTGAAGGTGCGGTAAGGTGCATTAGTAGTAATCACCCATACGCAGACTTACTGGAAGAATTTCAGGAAATCACGCGGCCGCCTACTTTTAAGGACATTCCAGAGCATTCAGTGTACCATCATATCGAAACTACAGGCCCACCGGTTCACGCGCAGGCAAGACGATTGCCGCCCCACAGGTATGATAAGGTCAAGAAAGAGTTCGAGTTAATGCAGGAATTAGGGATATGTAGAGCGTCAAAAAGTGCATGGGCATCCCCGTTACATGTGGTTGCTAAGAAGGATGGAGGTATTCGTCCTTGCGGTGACTATAGGATGCTTAATGCGATAACAAAGCCTGACCGATATCCAATTCCTAGAGTGCAAGACTTCACGTACGGTTTGCATGGCATGACAGTGTTTTCAAAAATTGATATCTGTAGAGCCTATCATTTTTTAAAGGTTAGACCAGAAGATATAGAAAAAACAGCAATTATTACGCCGTTTGGTCTTTTCGAATTTCCAAGATTGACATTTGGGTTACGCAATGCAGCGCAGACGTTTCAAAGATTCATAAACACGAAAGTTTTAGCTGGCATTGAAAAGATAAATAATGGTGTCAATGACAGCGTCAGTAATGCTGAGCAATCAGTTTTGTTTGGATACTTAGATGACATAATAATTGGCTCAAAAAATGCATGATTATAAAATTGGCATAAATCAATGGTAACGTTATTTCCAATTATAAATGTCAAGTTTCATAACTTTGGTTTTAATTATGTCAAAAATTATAAAATGTCAATAAAACGTAAAATGTAAATTATAAAAGTATGCGAGTAATAAAATGTCGACAATATAATGTCCATACAACCAATTTTCACATTAGGTCAATCAAACAGATTTGTCATTAACATACTCTTCGACACTGTAATATGCCTTCTCCATGATGAGATAGCACTTTAGTTTGTATTTGAAAACATGTTCTACATCTATTTCAAGGTAGATGATTGTGAATGATGGGTGCCATACAAACAACACTGTTATTGAGCAAGGTAGTTCGGTTTGACGGAAGGTTAACTTTACATTTGTTTCGTTTACTAATGAGGTAGGTAGACAAACTTAAATTTTTCCGCACAAACATTGCACATTCGTAGATGTAGAGACAGGGAAATGTTAAAATTCTTAAATTTTTAAAATGCGGTCTACAACTTCCTCGCTGTTTGAGACCACACATGGCTCGGACACATTTTTTTTGCGCTTTAAAAACCGTTTCTTTTTTCGTGCTATTTCCCCAGAATATTATGCCATATCGGAGTGTTGATGAAACATACCCATTGTAAGCTGTTAGCAGTGCAGCTGTATTAACAGTTCTTGAAAGTAAGTAAAGGCCATACGAATGCTGACTGAGTCTGTTCACTACATCATCTACATGCTCATTCCATTTCAGTCGGCAATCAATGTTAAGGTCTAAAAACTTTGCTGTGTCAATATTTTCAATTTTATGTCCAGTGATGTATGTCCAATTTCCCTATTTTATTAATTTTATTTCGAAATGTCATGATATGTGTTTTGGTCAAATTTATATGTAGATTATTTGATGTCAGCCATTCTATTGTCTTGTTTAGAGCTAACTTAATTTTATTTTCTATTTCAATAATGCTACTGCCAGTGAACAGAATAGTGCTATCGTCTGCGAATAGGATCGTTGGTTGGTCTGTAGCGAGTGGAAGGTCGTTAATGTATATTATAAATAAGAGCGTACCCAACACGCTTCCTTGTGGTACATCATGCTTTACTAGTTTGTATTCTTAGCTGTAAGTTATTTCTTTCTTTAATTTTGTACAGATTCTATTTATCTGAGTGTACTGATAGCGGTCAGACAAATAGGATTTAATGAGTTTATAGATGTTACCTCTGACGCCATACTTGTACAACTTGGCCATTAGCAATTTATGGTCAACATAATCAAAGGCCTTAGTTAAGTCCATATAAAGAGCACATGCAGGTACTTTCTTGTCTAGACTTTTAGTTACAATATCCAAAAACTTATAGATGGCTTGATTTATTCCTTTTCCTCTACGAAACCCTACCTGGTCTTTAGAAAAAATATTATTGTGTTCGAAAAAATTTGACACGCTGTTATAAATTATTTTCTCGAACACTTTTGACAGGACTGGTATTAACGCTATAGGTCTGTAGGAATTCACATTTTCTTTGTCGTTTTTTTTTGTAAATGGGATTTATAATTGTTTTTTTCAACCGTTCAGGAAATATTCCGTTAGAAATACAGAGATTGAAAATGTGACTTAATACTTGTGATACAGAGTGTGATACATATTTGAGTATTTTTGTTGAAATACCATCATACCAGATCATGCCAGTACTGCCAGTATTTTTAAGGGACATAATAATCTTTTATTTTAAAATATTTCTATCCATCCCAAGGTTGCCTGGAAGCTTTTAGCGATAAGGCCGCCAGTTGTCTCACTAGTTTTTACTGTTTTCCAAAATTTTATGTATCTTTAATGGTGTGAACAATAAAGAATTTTCATTCATTCATTCATTTTATGTCCTTTGGTATTGTTGGGGACATAAAAAGTTACCAACCTACAACATTAACAAATTAGACAATACAGCCCAAATAATCTATTTAAATAATTAAAAATTATTGTACCACAGTACAGTCTTCAACTTTGCAGTTAAAGAATTCTGTCAAGCTATAAAACGTCCGATCGACCAGCCAACGCCTTAGGCGAGACTTAAAACAAGCCAGAGTGGCGCAGTGGTGATGCATTTTGGTTGCATTAAGAATAAGAATAAGAATAAGAATAATTTATTTCCAGAAACATGGTTACACACTTTAACAGAATAAAAATCAGAATTTACTAAACAATATACATTTGTTGATTAGCAGTGAGCTCCAAACTAAGTGCAAGACTTGTATCTTGGAGCTCGAGTGCGAAATTTCGAACAATAAATTCGTTACAGTTAGACTATAAATTATTTATGATTAAAAAGAACCCTTTTAGGCAGTTATTACAATGTGAAACAAACGTCTAAATAGAAAACATTTTTTTTTTACTTTCTTAAATAAAACAAAACTACAAGTACTGAGACATGAATGATTATCTAACCGTGTCTGACAAACTATTAAGCTATCCACTATATATGAACTATTCACTATATAAACAACCTATGAGTTCCTCAGTGTCATCATACGTAAGACCCTGTAACCAGGCTTTTAGTTTCTTTTAAGTTCGAATTTCTGCAAGTGTTCGCAGTCTCGCAACCGCCTTGACACGTTGTTGTAGGTGCAGACAAGCGAGTACAACGGCGCACGCCTAGCAAGGATGACTTGGCGTGAGGCAGTGGCAACAAGTAAGCCCTGGTAGAGCGCTTAGCCAATAACGTTAAGTAGTCTTCGCGAGATCTCAAGCAAGAGTGAGTCCTCATGACAGCGTTTGAAAACAAACAACTGTCGAACTCTTAGCACGTTGAATTCGGAGTAGATTAAGTCGGTGGAAAACGAAAAGGCTTCCTTAGCAATACTTTAATTAGAGCTCGTTGTGCTCTCTCGACCGTTATAAAATACGTCTTTCCAGCGCATCCCCAAATCGAAATGCAGTATTGAATGACAGACTGACATAGCGCGATGTAAATGTCCTTAAGGAGAGATATAGGTGCACAATCTCTCAGGTTTTTCATTATATGAATTAATTTACGCACCCGTGATGATATGTCGTTTATGTGGTGTTTAAACGAAAGATTCTCGTCAATTATTACTCCTAGGTATCTCATACTCTGGACTCCTTCAATGATGCTACAAGAGCAAGGCAAAGATTGAGATTGGGAAACTGTAGAGCAACAATGGATTTTCAAACGTATTTGAGAGGGTGGACGAGAAACCGAGGTTTTGCTAAAAGCGATGTATTTAGACTTACTCGCATTTAGAGTGAGTAAATTATTATCTAGAGTATCAGCAAGGACAGCCAGACCACTCTCGGCAAGACGAAAAACCTGACTCCATGACTTGCTATGGAAGACAATAGCAGTATCGTCGGCGTAGGTAATGATATCGGCATTGGGAAGCTCACTGTTTACTATATCATTTATGTAGAGCAAGAACAAGGTCGGACCGAGCAGGCTTCCTTGTGGAATTCCATAGTTAACTGGAAGTTGATCACTGGAGTGGTTACCGACTTTGACGAATTGCGAACGACCAGTTAAATAACTATGGAACCAATCCTGAGCGACGCCTCTGACACCGGATGCCTCCAGCTTTTTCAGAAGCAAACCAGGCGATAAAGAGTCGAAAGCCTTGGCCACGTCTAAAAACACTGCAATACACCTCGCTCCTCCATCCACGTAAGAGGATACCAAGTTCACCAAAAGAGAAGCTGCATCCTCCGTTGATTTACCTTGTCTGAAACCAAATTGCCTATCAGAAATAATGTTTTGTTGATCTAAAAATTTTGTGAGTCGTGTGTTAACAATCTTCTCAAGGATTTTGAAATAATGCTGAGTAGAGCGATAGGCCTATAGTTGTCTGGAGACGATGTAGAGCCGCTCTTGTGTATGGGAGATACAGAAGCAATTTTCCAACAATCTGGAAAACCCCGGTTTCTAGGCTTAAATTAAATATATGATGTAATGGAGTAACTAGAGTATGAAGTGACATTTTAATAATTTGGACGGATAGAGTCAGGCCCGGGAGTGCAGTCAGTTTTAAACCAGCTATAATGCATGCTATTTCGTGCGGGTCCGTGGGATACAAAAACAGGGACTGAGCGCATGACTGCATTGTTTTATGAGATTTTATTAACCTCTTCGGTTACACAGAGCTTAGATAAAATGGCATCTGCAAGGTTTTTGCCTACCGAGGCAAAGTGACGGTTGCACCGGTCGAGAGAGTTGCTTTCACTGCCTTTCAACAAGTCGGAGGGAGTACCATTTTGCCTGGAAGTATAGCAAATATTTTTTATAGTTTTCCAAAGTTGCTTTGGGTTATTTTTACTTTGCTCTAACAGTTGACTATTGTAGCAAGTCCTTACGTTACGCAAAAGTTTGTTACAAAAGTTTCTGTATCTTAAATATATCAGAGAACGTTGGCTGTCATTAGGGTTATTTTACTGTCCATGTGCAGTTTGTCACGATGTCGCATACACCTGATTAAACGGGAGTGATCCATGGCTTGAGAATTGCCTCTACGACCCACTCTAATAGATTCTGTATGATTTTTTATTGAATTTGAAATGATGTCATTGAAGATATTTGTGGCGCAGTTGACATTTGAACAAGACAGTACAGGGGTCCAGTCTGTAAGCGCCAGTTTTGCCGCCACGCCGTCAAACCTAGTCCTCAGATAGCATCTGTTTAAAAGGATTTTGTTTTTATTCTAGCGGGATGGCAGGCGATAGTGATAGAATGATCGGTAACAGAAGACTGGCACACGGCACCAATAGTTTTGCGTTCTGAACTGATGAATATGTGATCCAGGCAGGTACGGTTTCGAGTCGGGGAGGTAATAGCAGGAAGTAATGCGTGTGAAGCCATTATGCAGAGATACTGGGAGACATGTTTATCTCCAGGATCACACAAGTTTAAATTAACGTCGCCTGCAACCACAAGAGGGATTTAATTTTTACTTTTTCGAGGGCTGTATCTAGAGATAATAAAATGGATCTATATTTACTATCGAAGGAGAGCGATAAATTCCCAATATGGTTATTTTGTTGTCCAGATGCAAGCCTAGAGAGTCTGAGTCTATCAGATCTGGTTCAAATAGCGTAGTGTAGTAACTAGTTTTTACATAAATTATAACTCCGCCATTTTGTTTATTTGACGACTGGATCGGTAGCAGTTATAACCTGGCAGGGGCTGCAGTAAAGTATTATTCGTTAACCAACATTCCGTTAGAATAATTACATCGAAACAAGTGCCAAAGCGATCTAGCGAGACTACGAATTCCTCGAAATTACAGTTGTAACTTCTGATATTTACGCTGATGACTCTGAAGTTACTATCAAGGGTTTGGTTTAGGAATGATCCGCAGGATTCGGCTGAAACAAAATTATGACAGGCAATGGATATCGTAGCGTCGATATCGTCTGTGGTATTAACCGAAACCATCAGAGGAGATTATACATAGATTGAGAAAATCTGTAGCCAAATCTCTACGGGTTGCATTGCTAAAACAATTAAATAGGAGCTGTGAAACTAATAGAATATAATTAACCGAGTGGAAAGCTAAATTTATCAACTTACATAGCGAAGTGGTGTGATCAGTTAGATGAATATAACGTAATAATAAATTATGAGATATATAAAGAAAACAATTGAGCATATTTAACTTAGAAATAAAATTAAAAATAAGAGTGGAAACAGCTGAAACTACATTAAAATCAGACGAGCAAAATGACACGACTTCAGGGCGAAATCGGAGGCTCGTTTGGCGTAAGTTCTGACTCACAGTTTGTAGCCGGACCGAGACTATGCTCCAAATCTGCCGGCGACTTGATGACGATCGCTGGAATTCCCTCTTTCTGCGAGCCAGAATGACACCATTTTGACCCAACAGAACCTAAAACCAGTTTCCTTACAGCGTTGTCTCGCGGTGCGAAACAACAGTCTGTTATCTTTGTTAGTCGCTCGTTGAGGTATAGCCTACGGCTCGAGCCCCGATTTCGATGTCCGAAGTATTCAATGACGGGCGACTTTGGCGGCTTTCAGAAGATCATCGCGTGTTTGACGTCGGACAAAGCGAACAACTACGGGCCGCGGGAGAGAAGTAGTGGTGCTGACACTTCCCGACAAGCGTGAGCCAACTCTCGTGACGTAATCGATGTCTTCTTCCTTCAGATGAACGCCAAGCTTTGTAGCCGTCACAAGAGTCAGGTGGATTAAATTCTCGCCCTTTGTTTCATTGACTCCAGATAGTTCCAGTTCGTTTCTTAAATCGATCTGCACCTTTGCGTCTAGCTGCTGGCGGAGGTTGGCCACTGCTTCGCGCAGGACGCATATTTCTCGTTCGCGGGCGGTGTCGCGCGCCTCGAGTGCGCGGCATTTAGAGCTGCACTCGTCGATTTTGGCGATAGTGTGGTCAGTCAGGAAGTTCATTTGCTTTTAAGGTCACCTATGTCTTTCCTCGCGAGCTTCAACTCGGTATACAATAAATCCATAGGTTCGGGGTCTGGAGTTACCGCGGGTGAGCATGCCGGAGTGTTTTATTACGCCCGCCCGCATTTGTAGACGGCAAATTAAGGCGCAATTCGCTAGACGCAGACGGGCGCGCGGGCGACTCCGTATTATCGGATTTCGGCAAGTTAATGGTGCATAGCGGACAGACCCAGCTCGCTTTTGTCTCTTCGGAAATGTTGCGAATGTCGGTCAAGTTCACACAGATACCGTGAAAAATGCTGGGACATTTCGAGCATTTAACTAGTTGTACCGATCTAACGGGTTTTTTGCAAGCAGCGCAGAGATTCGCCGTAAATTTATCGGGTAATATGGGCATTGCGCGCTGAGTTAAATGGATTCTACCTGATGTTAGATATAAGTAAGGCTCACGGCGAGCAGCGTAGCAAATTGCATTGCAGCTGCCTATTCAAGAACTAACAATTTTACTTTATTATTATCTAGTATATTACATTCTCTTTGTTATTATCTACGTTACATAATTATACAAAAACTGATTAGGCATTTATAACAATCCAATGATAATGGAAGCAAAATAATACATAAATGAAAAAAAAAAATTAACAAAATTAATGACAATGAAAGCATTTTTTTTTTGTTTTGGACAATTCCCACACAACACCATCTGCCCCCAAACTAGCAAAGCTTGTACTATAGCGGCTAGATAGCTGATATAATACATAATAATATATAGTTTTTAATACATACTTATTATTAATAGAAACACCCAGGCACAGGGCAAACATTTGAATTCATCACACAAATATTAGCACTGGGTGGGAATCGAACCCACAACCCTCGGCTTCGCAGGCAGAGTTACTACCCACTAAGCCACGAGGGCAGTTATTATATTAATACTTTTAGCTATGCTACCAATATCCACGAATAAATAAAAGCTTACAAATCTGAATCTAAAGTAGTTTGGCACCTAAACTACTTTTATCAAAGTACAATACGAGAATGGGAACTTCTTGGGTAAAGTCGTGGGTCGCTGCAAATATTAAATAAAAAAAAAGAAATTGTGTAATCAAGTTTTATTGCAAGTTGAATTCAATAAATGAACAAGGAACACGTCGTGTTTACTTTGATATTCACCCGAATAGGAAAAAATTCCTTCAATTGCACAGGCAGACCACCATTCCGTAAACCAGTATTCGGTAGACTATCAAACACATATGGTGTGCGCCTCGCTGGCAACGGCGACGGCGCCAGCTCAGGTCCGCTCCCCGTCCCTCGCCTCCGCATACACACGCCACCACGCACACTGCGAAAAACACGATCATATTATGTAACGACAATCTTATTATAATATTTCACTTACGTTAATCATAGTAATCATAATCTTTATTGCGTTAATATTATTTTCAACACACTTGCTCATAAAATGGCTCCAATTTCACCGCAATCAGGCATATAATGACAATCATAAACAAACTGTGACTTTTTCGTTACTGTTACTCATAAGTGAGGTTTTTTATTAGTTGAGAGTTGCTTTTTTTAAAAAGTTTCGGTACAGAAAAGATCCTGTTTAATAGAACAAATGAATAAATGTAGCTATTATTGTTTGCTTACTTCATGCAACTTTGAGTTAAATTAGATAAATTCAACCTGTACATGCTTACTATTTTGTAAGCATGTACAGATTGAATTTACTCAAACCCTTCAACCTTTCCTCAAATATTAATTTTTATTTTCTGTGTATTAAAGAAACCTTTAAATTCCTCTTATTATAAATATAATGAATATCGGTGGATAATTCACACACAACACCATCTGACCCCAAACTAAGCAAAGCTTGTAGTATGGCGGGCAGATAGCTGATATAATACATATTTATATAGTTTTAAATACATACTTATTATAAATAGAAACACCCAGACACAGTGCAAACATTTGAATTCATCACATAAATATTTGCACTGGGTGGGAATCAAACCCACGACCCTCGGCTACGCAGGCAGAGTTACTACCCACTAAGCCACGAGGCCAGTCAATTGTACTTGTGATTGTAATTGTACGTGCCTAAAATACTATCTACAGTAAGACAAAAAAAAGAAACCAATTTTTTTTAGTCTGTCGCCGGTCGCCACTATTGCTCATTTGACATTTTGACAACTGATTAATTACTCCCACCGTAACGAAACATTTTTAACATCTCGTTATTACTTCATTATTGAAAAATTAATTTTTATTATTATTTTATTCACAAGTGTGTTAAAGAGGCGAGGGTTTTAATGCAGCCGAAGGCGGTAATCACCAACATTACACACTTTTGTCATAATCTTCTATTACGTGTCTAGTATAGGTGTTAAAATCAATTAATGCTAAACAGATTAGACCTTCTTCAGTTATTTGAATGTACCTACTTGAGTATCTATAGTTTGAACTCAAGGAACTCTTTGAAGCTATAGAATGTCGATCGACAAGCCAGCACTTCAGGCGAGACTTGAAGCAAGCCTGGCTTGGGACCACCAACTGCTGCACGTGGCAGCTTGTTGTACACGGTGGGTCCTATGATATAGGTGAGCTTGTCAGACTTCGATAGTTTCCTGGGAACTGGTTTTAGTTGACCTGCGCGTCGTATTAGGTACGCAGATCGGTCTCCACATGCGGTGGACAACTGTAGGTTTTCCCTCACATACAATCCTACATGGAGAACGACTATACAGGGCAAAGTAAGAATCCCTAGGTTTTTAAAATGCGGTAGCAAGGATTTGTCCCTGCTGATGCCCCACGGCCCTTTACATTGACATATCGACTCTTACTTACCATACTTAGCACGTAGCTTGAAAAAGCAACATCCTTGTCTGGTTCACATAGCTACTGCCGCAATCACAGGGAATAATGTACACCCTGACTAAAGGGTCCCTGTCCTTTGGAGAGCGTACTACTTGCCTTAGCTACCTGAGTGGGCGGAAAATTGTCTTGATGCAATATCTTCGGCGTACCAAGTGTCCAATATTATCCGTCACTCTTTTAGTGTATGGCAGAAGTAGCCACCCTCTCCACTGAAGCCGGACGCGTCCTTGACGATGCATTCGCCACCCGTCATCCCTGTTTCCAGCTATACCTGTTGCGGTTTAACACGCCTTTCAAATGATTTAACTCCGTTTCTAGGTATTCTGGGCCACATACACATACACATGGTACTTTTAATAAGCGTGCGTCGTGCTGAGGCTAAGTGTGCGGGATGGTGGTGTAAATCGGCACTAAGATACCTATCTGTATGCGTCGGCTTGCGGTAGACCGTGTGCGATAATTGTCCAGTAGAATCTCGCATCACCAACACATCCAAAAAAGGCAGAGCGCTATTCCGTTCACGTTCCACCGTCACCGCAATACTCGGGTGAAAACTGTTTAATTGTAACAGCAACGAATCAATCTGGTCTTTGCGTACAATTGCGAACACATCGTCAATATATCGCCACCAATGTCTCGGCTTAAATGGTGAGCTTAAAATTACTTCCTCTTCAAACCACTCCATGAAAATATTAGCTACAACCGAGGCAATGGGAGAATCCATTGCTACACCTTCAATTTGTAAGTAGTAGTCCCCTTCCACACGAAAAAGCCTTTAGTGAGTGTGAATCACAACAGCTCTATGTACTCGATAGGTATTTGAATGCACTGTAATAGTCCCGTAATTATTTCAATGGAGTCATCTATCGGTACATTTGTAAAAGTGATACAACATCGAAACTCACAAGTTCTTCATCCTCACCGAGCTGAACCCTTCCAATAACTGCACAAAATGCGTAGAGTCTTTGACAAAGTTTTTACGACGAATGGAACAAGCATATCTGACAAGAATCACGCTCTGCCGTGCAATACTTAAAACGCAGTAATCGACATTTTGACGTTTTTGAGTTAAATATTGAACCGTAATGGATCATAAGGAATCGAATGATAAAATCGATTTTTGATTTTTCAGACTACAAGACAGAAAAACAAATCCTCAATGCAGTAACTAGTCATATTTTATGCAAACTGTAACGTAAAACTATCTAAAATACAGTAATTGCAATTACGTCTGACATGATTCTTTGTTTTCTAAGTAAAGTGCAGTAAATGTTATCGTCACTACAAAACATCGGTTTACTAAATATTAAAAACGTAGTTACCACCTAAACTAAACTGCAGTAAATAGGCAATGTTCTCAAAATATGAGTACTGTAAAGTTTGTTTTTATTGATTTTTAACAGGAATTGCAGACTAGTATGCAGTAAGGTACTAGGATGTAGTATTTTAGAAAGCATTACCTATTTTCATATATAGTTAAAGTGCAGTAAATGTTGATAAAACTGTCTTTTATCTATATGATAAGTTTTAGTATGAAAACTAACGTGGTTATTACACATTTTACATAAATACACGGGTAACTCACGTATAATGTAGTCAGTCACGTATAGTGTAGTAGCTAAACGAGCTGCAAACCCGCGCGCGCGCTCTCCTTGAAAAAGATCGCCGGACGCGATCGAAACTTGAGTCGGACTGGACTGACTACATTATACGTGAGTTACCCGTGTATTTATGTAAAATATATGATAAGTTACTTTTTGTTGTTAATGTTACTAATTAAATTGCAGTATTCGGGATATTTACTGCAGTATAATCAATAATATCTAACACTTATACTATAATATTTTTAGCCAAGTTGCAGTTAAAGTTGTAATTACTACATTATATTTAGTAATTTGAACAATATGTTATGTTCCACAGTTCCTGTGGAAAATTGGTGGTAATTAAAAAACCAAGAAAAAGTTAACGATAGTTCAAAGCAATAATTGTTGACATTAATAACTCAATTTTCTCCAAATAAAACCGAATTCAATTAAAAGTAAACTCTTTCGACTATAATTTATCATTTGAAGCTGCCAGACAAACAGATAAATGTGAAAAATGATGATCCAGGTAAATGTAAGAAAATAACTATAGTTTTTCTTGTTATTTCAAAAAACACCGCAGCAATTCCGATAAAAATTATATGAGATTTCTGAAGTATTTTCTACCAAACAAAAAATAATTACTAAAATTGTTTCACAATTAGCTATAATTCATGCCATTGTGAGTGTGGTTTATCTAAATTGTTAGGATATCATACAAGTCTCTTCTGATAGTGTAATTAATACTAAATAAAAAGTGAAATTTAGCGAAAGCTGATTAAGTTTTTATTCTGATTGACATTTTCTTTCAGTCGCTTTTTTACCCGACTGAAAGAAGGGTTATGTTTTTCGCGCGTTTCTTGTATGTTTATAATTTTTTTTATTCCCACGTATCTTCCAAATGGCTGGATGGATTTTGACAATTAAGATACCGTTAGATTCGTCGTAATGATCAAGTGTCTTTAGATAGTAGATATACTATAGTAAATATATTTTTTATCGACATTGAAGCGACTTTTTTTGAAAAAACAAGAAAACTGTAGCAATTTTCTTACATTTATCAGGATCATCATTTTCACGTTTATCTGGCAGGTTTTACTGAAAAATTATAGTCTTAAGTTTAAATTTAATTTTATATTGAAGTTGATTTTTGTTTTGTTGGAGAAATTGAATTATTCATGTCAACTGTTATGTTTATTACGCTTTGAACTATCGTTAACTTTATCTTGGTTATGTAATTTGTCTTACATAATGTTTTGTATCTGTTCAGTTTGGCATTCGGGGTTTTTAAATTAAAGTTATTTACTCATTAAAATATGGCATATAATTAAGGCCTGAAAATTAAGAGTAAAAAAGACTAAATAAAAATGTCTAACAGAATCAACAATTAATTGTTTACAAACTGCACCTAAATTTTGTTGTAAATACATTTAAATGCAGTAAAATAAATCTGATACTGCATCTTAAATAGCAAATGAGTACATTTTATTGATTATTTTGTAGCACTAACTCAACTTACTGCATTTTAATCTGATTATCAGAAAGACTCACTTTTTCACTCTAAGAATTTTGAAGTGACGTAACTGCTCATTTTTTCGAATATTTTTTTCAAAGTCATTTTTATGTATCATTTAATAATCTTAGTAAGTATTTTCTTTCGTAAAGTCACTCTTAGATATCTAGTGCACCCAATAGCTATCAAACAGCAAAACATCCAGCACAAAACCTTGTAACATAGAAAAAAAAAACGAAACAAAAAGTTTTTCGCTGTTTTCTCAAAAACGTGTTTTTGCTCATACTGCGTTTGAAGAGCTGGACGGCAGCACTGTTTTGTAAGTAGGTAAGTCTATCTGGCTTACAAATGGGACGAAATAGCCACTCAGGCTTGTGTATTTTCGGTAGCCCGTAAATCTTCGGTGGTGTAGGATTTAGAGGGCGTAGGCTCTTATCATATGTAGGTCTTCAAGATTTTGTTGAGACCGTTTGTGACGCGGTTGGTAGGGTCGTTAGCAACTGTTTTGTTTGTGTTACTGTCACTCAACGACTCATTGATCTTCTCTTCATAAGCCACATTATCAACGATAACAGTAACGTTACCTTTATCTGCCGGTAGTACCGACACGTCGTGGTTGTTCCGAAGGGTGTTTAACGCGTCCATCTGAGATTGTGGAATATTAGATTAGGGTAATTTGCTCTTTCTCAATATTAACGACACATCTTGTCTTAACTCGTTATACGGCACCGGCCCCACCGGTGGAAACGCCGCGTCTTGTTAATATAAATTTTAATTCCTGTTGATTGAGTCTAAGTTTGCTCCACCGGGCCTTCTTCCCGATCCATAAACAGGTTAAGTACTCGGCATACCGGCAACTGATCCTATTCCGTACAATAGTATCCTCGATACTGGATATGATCGTCTCTACCGGTACTTTCTTCGGTGTTGGCGGAAAATTCAGCCCCCTAGCTAGAGCTGTAGTTACCTCGTTTGACAAACTTTGCGAAGATATGTTAATGACCACCCTGTCTATTTGACATTCATTTTGCACTGTGGTGACATGATCAGTATTTTTAGTCAGGCGCTCTTATTTCATAACATGCACTTTTTCTGTACCCACCTTAACAGTTTCCGCACGACTTACGACGACGACGAAAGTCATTCTATCCAGGATTTCCCACGATTCAGAGTTCAGACAATGAGACAACTTCAGATGTAAATAGTACACCTCATCAGTTGTAATATTTATTTTTCGGTGGTAGTGGCAAGTAAAAAAATTATAACTGATGAGGTGTACTATTTACATCTGAAGTTGTCTCATTGTCTGAGCTCTGAATTGTGGGAAATCCTGGATGGAAAAAACGGTCTCAACAAAATCGTAAAGACCCTGTCGGACGACCTATATATGATAAGAGCTTACGCCCTTGAAATCCTACACCACCGACAATTTACGGGCTACCGAAAATACACAAGCCTGAATGGCGTCTTCGTTCATTGTAAGCCAGATACTCGCCTACTTACAAAACAGCGCGTTTCTTGTCAGATGTGCTTGTTCCATTCGTCGGGAAAACAACAAGGTTTGTCAAAGACTCTATAGGCTAAGCACAAGCCTGGTGTTGCCAAATGGGTAACACCAGGTCTTATTAAAAGCCGAAGCAATCTTTACAACTTATACAAACTAAAGACATACTGCAACGACGATGCCATAAAACACTATGTTAAGAGATATTCAAGTATTTTTAGAAATGTATATATTCGAGCAATAGCAATATTTATTCGAGATCAAATTAAAAACTCCAATAATATGATAAAAAGCACATGGAAGATAATAAACAATGAATCTGGAAAATTAAAAGTCGTGAAATGATGAGCGCACGGCATCGTCGAAAAAGTCAGTACGAAAAAATCGGACATAGTAGTTGCCTTCAAGGTTTAATTTGCTGATATTCCCTTAGAGACAACAAAACACCTAACTTCGTCTCCCTCTCTTGCAAAAAAATTGTTGACAGAAAATGTTGATTGTCCTTTATTTTTATTTGAGTTGCATCATGTTACTGCCACTGCAATACTTAAAACGTTCAAAGACATTAAAGTTAAGAATACAGAGGACTTATGGGGATTGTCTGTTAAGGTACTTGAGAGGATTATTAATAATATTGTCCCATATTTAGCAGAATTATTTAACGAATGTGTAACAAATGGTACATTTCCTGACATGATGAAATATAGTAAAGTGATACCTCTGTTTAAATTTGGAGACAAAAACAAACTTGGAAACTACAGACCCATCTCGGTTTTGCCTTGCAACAGCAAAATATTCGAGAACCTTGTTCTCCAGCAACTTTTATTATCTTACTTTAATATTAATTATCTATTAAATAGTAACCAATTTGGATTCACAAAAGGACGTTCCACTACCGATGCAGGCATTGAACTAACTAATTATAAATTGAAAGCCTGGGAAGATCATCATGACATTCTGGGAGTATTTTGTGACTTATCAAAAGCTTTCGACTGTGTTCATCATGACACTCTTTTAAAGAAACTTCAGTTTTATGAGGTTTCGAAACCAGCTCTAAATTTCATTTCTTCATATCTTAAAGACCGTGTACAAATAGTCGATGTTGACGGTGTGCAATCAAATGAGTCGCCTATAAGAATTGGTGTACCACAAGGTTCCATACTTGGACCTTTTTTGTTTCTTATATAAGTTAATGATCTACTTTTTATGATAAATAAACATAAAAATATAGAAGTAGTTATGTTCACCGATGATACATCACTTCTATTCAAAATTAAAACGATTCCACAGAAATAAACGTACTTTTGGACATTGCGTACAAATGGTTTGATGCAAATATTCTAGTACTTAATCCAACTAAAACGAAATGTATAAAGTTCACACTCTGCAATGTAATGTGCGGTAAACTTGATATAAGACTGAACGATGAACTTATCAAACCTGTACAATCTACTCGTTTTCTGAGTATTTCAGTAGATGCAAATGTGTGGACCCCATTCTAGCTGATTGACTTAGCTTAGCTGCCCACGCAGTTCGTCAAATTAAAAAAAATATCTGATGTTGCAATAGCTAGGCTTGTTTATTTTGGCTACTCTCACACTATTATGTCCTACGGGATCTTATTACGGGTTTCAGCTGCCGACAAAAATCAGCTAGAAAATCCGTACGGGAGATGTTCAAAACTATTAACATATTAACAGTCCCTTCATTGTATATTTATGAATGTATAATGTATGTAAGAAAAAACTCTGAAAAAAAGAAATTAACTGATCTGAATCCAAAAGCGCACCATAAACACAACATTGTCTTTCCTAAGTGCAGACTTCAGAAATCAAATAATTCTTCCAAATATTATGGTATTCGCTTCTATATTGCAATCCCTGTACAAGTGGAAGGTCTCAATGAAACCAAGTTTAAACATTAAATGAAACTTTGTTAAAGATAGTAACGTATGGAAGAGATATGTGTCGAAATTAGAATCTTGTAATAAGGTAAAATAATCGATTCATAAGACTTTTGATGTTACATTGTATGTACTAATGTAGTATCTGTATAATGTGCGTATTGAATATTTGTTATTTTGTCTTCGACAAAGCCTTTTTATAGCTGCATTTAATTGACTAGGCTGCCTTATTCATTTTGACATTGTTATTTTAGCTTATTATGTACACAGATTCTTTGTCTTTTTGTAAATGATATTACCAAGTGTTCTTACGAATTTGATTTGTGGTTCGAATAAATGAATTGAATTGAACCTAAATCCTGTCCCCTTCATTCTATCTGATCTCTCAAACTAAACATTCCTACCTCTACTCATTCTAATCTTTCCTTTTCTAAATCTTTCACTGTGAAAGCTGTCCTACTGTGGAATTCTCTTCCTAATAGCCTTGAGCCATAAATTTTGAAATCATTGTGCTCATGTCGACTTACGCGCCACCAGCACTGCTTGCAAGCTGAGTTTCATTCTTGTTTTCGGTCACGTTCTTGTCTCCACAGTCGTAGAGGAATCTGTAAGTACGTTACAAAGTTATACTGTAGCAAGGGACAAGCAAGACATGCTTCTGTAAGCAACACACCCGCCCATTCCCACACAGGGCCACGCAGCTATGCGCACTCCGATAATCCAAATGGCTGCCCAGCAACACACTGCTCACGTTACCGAGAGATAAAATTTGATTAAACTCCTTACGTTATAATTTTTTTTTAATTGAAATTATTTTTCATACCTAAACAGCAAAGTTTGTACATTTCTGCTTTTTAACTGATTTCGAAAAATGAGAACATCCTCAATTCGGTTGCACGCTTGTTTGGCACGTAGCTACATAACTATGTTACGCGATTTCTTTATCAATTGTAAATCGATTTTGACGATTATTTTTTGGTTTAGTAGATCATAGCTTAAATGTGGTTAAAACAGTACTCCATAGAAAAATATGAATAACATTTGTTTTGGTTTAAACTTTGAAGAGAATTTACGAACTGCAAATTTTAAGCTTAACAGTAGTGTAAAATATGGTTTACTTTATTGTTTTTGTAGAAAAAAATACTGAATAGTAAATTTAGTGATGGATAGAATAAGAATTTTTGAAACAGTATCGATATTCAGTATCGATATCGTCATCATGTCATTGAAGTGAAAACTTAATTTACTTGTAATTTAGTAGTCAAGGGGGTGATATCGGAACACACAATAAGAAAGAAAATGGGAACAAACCACTTACTGTATAATCACGTTTTAGGTGTACGTAAAGTCGAAGGGTCAAACCGGGACACATAAAGGTATGAATATATATTTTATTTTAGCAGCACATTTAGCACATCACTAGCGACGCAATAAGTATTTCCTATCACACGTTGAAATCATAAAGTTTTGTAGAGAGGAGTTCAATTTAATGTAACAACGTCTTATAAATCGATGAACGCTGGTTGCATGCACAAAAAGACATGACTCATCGTCCCTTGACGCCCCTAGTCCCGTAACGCTCATTGTCCCTTTACGTTAGGGTAAATTATTCTTGCATTTCGAAAATCTGATTACTAGTATAATTTCAAGTACCTATTCATTATTTTATTTGAAGGTTAATTTTTGTGCGGTGGTTCTTAGCTATGTATGGTTAATATCGATTCAAGATGGTCGCCACCGCAAAATTGCGAATTACATTATTTTTTCACTACTACCTCATTATGGACATCAAATAAAAGGGCTTGTCTAGTAGAATACTGTACACTGTGACAAATTTCAAATCCAAGATGACTGTCACCACAAAATGGCGAAATACATTTCTTTTTTCACTACTCCCTCAATATGAGTATTAAATGAAAGGGCTTGACTTGGAGAATACTATGCATGCAATATCGATTCAAGATGGCCGCCACCGCAAAATTGCGAATTACATTATTTTTTCACTACTACCTCATTATGGACATCAAATAAAAGGGCTTGATTAGTAGAATACTGTACACTGTGACAAATTTCAAATCCAAGATGACTGTCACCACAAAATGGCGAAATACATTTCTTTTTTCACTACTCCCTCAATATGAGTATTAAATGAAAGGGCTTGACTTGGAGAATACTATGCATGCAATATCGATTCAAGATGGCCACCACCGCAAAATTGCGAATTACATTATTTTTTCACTACTACCTCATTATGGACATCAAATAAAAGGGCTTGACTAGTAGAATGTTGTACACTGTGACAAATTTCAAATCTAAGATGACTGTCACCACAAAATAGCGAAATACATTTCTTTTTTCACTACTCCCTCAATATGGGTATTAAATGAAAGGGCTTGACTTGGAGAATACTATGCATGCAATATCGATTCAAGATGGCCGCCACCGCAAAATTGCGAATTACATTATTTTTTCACTACTACCTCATTATGGACATCAAATAAAAGGGCTTGATTAGTAGAATACTGTACACTGTGACAAAATTCAAATCCAAGATGGCCGCCACCACAAAAAGGCGAAATACATTTCTTTTTTCACTACTACCTCATTATGGACATCAAATAAAAGGGCTTGACTAGTAGAATACTGTACACTGTGACAAATTTCAAATCCAAGATGACTGTCACCACAACATGGCGAAATACATTTCTTTTTTCACTACTCCCTCAATATGGGTATTAAATGAAAGAACCACGCCATGCCATGCACAGTAGAATGTAGTATAGATTACAAGTTCGAGGCAGTCAAAATTTTAGTAGACAAATCAAAATTTTAATTGAATTTCGTTCTTGTTTTCCCACTCTATTATTTTGTATGCAATCATTTCCTCAATACTTTGTAATGATGTTGTCACGTTAAACTATCGTCCGTAAACCAACTTTACAGACAAACAATTTTTTCTCCAAGATATAGATTCAAATAGTCTGGAGTAACACAAAATAGTACATTATGATAATATACGTGTGGTAATTATACAAGCGCACGTATATCATAGGACGTTATAACATTTTTCAGAAAAAATAATTATAAATCCAGACGACATTTTCAAATAAAACAATATAGCGAAAAGAAAAAGCGCGAGGAATAAATTTTAATTGTTCACAAATTAGCGATGCGCGCGCATCAGCGTTTTTTTTTACACAAAGGCACGAAACCAGCCAGTATTACTAATAAAGTAAATTACTATTTTTGTGTTTTGCTACAGATACATTGTTGTAATTTGTGGCCCAAATTAATTCAATTAAAGCATTAAATGGGTGTTTCTATGTATAATAAGTATGTATTTGAAACTATATAAGTATTATATCAGCTATCTGGCTGCCATCACACAAGCTTTGCTTAGTTTGGGGTCAGATGGTGTTGTGTGGGAATTGTCCACCAATATTTATTTATTTATTTATTATTTACTAGCTGTGCCCTGCCACGCTTCGTTGTAGCACATTGTGATGCAAAAATTATATAAAACAATTCTGGATTATATATCATTGTAAAATTTCAGCTCGATCGGTGCTGAACTTTTTAAGTTTTTGAAGCGTACACAAACCAACATAACATTTTTATATATAGAGATATAACCTCTACTTGATTTGGTGAAAGGCGCAGTTCGATCACGGCATAATCACACAAAAGTTCCTTGATTGAAGTGAATATTTAATTCAAATTGTATAATAATCAGAATCAGATGCAATTTTTTTTGTAAATGAACAATGCAATGAGAGTATCTCTCTACTTAGTATATGATGTAATGTAATGTCAATAAAATATAATGTCAATGTAATGTCAGTGAGTGTTTTCATTGCTTCAGGGAGATGGCGCGGTCATTGGTACACAGCTGATCGTTAAAAAAGCTGTTTTTTTCGCGGTCGTGGATTGATGCAAAAATTAGATAAAAACAATCCTTGATGCGGATTGTATATCGTTCTAAAATTTCAGCTCGATCAATGCAGTACTTTTTGAGTTTTTGAAGCATATACAAACCAACATAACATTTTTATATATAGAGATTTATTTATTATTTATTATATGGGGCATTTCACGCCAAGCTGACAACCAAAAAAATATGAGGTCGTGAGATTTGTTCATACTCTGGTCAGTAAAGTTATACTTCTACTAGACGTGGGTGTGTACACATTTTTTTTTCGAGTGACGCTTTACTGCCGAGTTATGAGCTTTTATAAATTTTTAAAAAATTGAATGATGTTTTTTATGCTCCTTATTTGTATCAATTAACTATTAAAAAAACTAAATAGTGTTGTTTCTAATAGTTAAAAGGTTGTAATTTTTTTATCGAATTTGAAATTTGAATTATTTTACGGATTGTAAACCGGAAGTGAACATTTCAAATACATTTTTGACTAACTTGGACTATTCAAAAATTAATAATTAAATAATTTCGAATTTAATATTGGTAATTATATTTTTCTAAAAGATTGTTTGTTTTATATTTCCGCATGTCATAATGATGGAATAAAATATTAATAAGATAGTTTTTATAGCATCTTAGCGCATAAAACTGATTGCTTTGAACGTGCTCTTAGCGATGTGTATGTACTCTATTTGCTCTAAGTCGTAAACTATGAAAGATCTCATTTTGAATTATTTTTTTGTGTAGATTTGCTATATTTATAGTTTTAAAATTTCAGCTCGATCAATGCAGTACTGTTTGATTTTTTGAAGCGTATACAAACCAACATAACATTTGTATATAAAGAGATTTATTTATTATTTATTATATGGGGCATTTCACGCCAAGCTGACAACCAAAAAAATATGAGGTCGTGAGATTTGTTCATACTCTGGTCAGTAAAGTTATACTTCTACTAGACGTGGGTGTGTACACACATTTTTTTTTTCGAGTGACGCTTTACTGCCGAGTTATGAGCTTTTATAAATTTTTAAAAAATTGAATGATGTTTTTTATGCTCCTTATTTGTATCAATTAACTATTAAAAAAACTAAATAGTGTTGTTTCTAATAGTTAAAAGGTTGTAATTTTTTTATCGAATTTGAAATTTGAATTATTTTACGGATTGTAAACCGGAAGTGAACATTTCAAATACATTTTTGACTAACTTGGACTATTTAAAAAATTAATAATTAAATAATTTCGAATTTAATATTGGTAATTATATTTTTCTAAAAGATTGTTTGTTTTATATTTCCGCATGTCATAATGATGGAATAAAATATTAATAAGATAGTTTTTATAGCATCTTAGCGCATAAAACTGATTGCTTTGAACGTGCTCTTAGCGATGTGTATGTACTCTATTTGCTCTAAGTCGTAAACTATGAAAGATCTCATTTTGAATTATTTTTTTGTGTAGATTTGCTATATTTATAGTTTTAAAATTTCAGCTCGATCAATGCAGTACTGTTTGATTTTTTGAAGCGTATACAAACCAACATAACATTTGTATATAAAGAGATTTATTTATTATTTATTATATGGGGCATTTCACGCCAAGCTGACAACCAAAAAAATATGAGGTCGTGAGATTTGTTCATACTCTGGTCAGTAAAGTTATTCTTCTACTAGACGTGGGTGTGTGTACACACACTTTTTTTTTTCGAGTGACGCTTTACTGCCGAGTTATGAGCTTTTAAAAATTTGTAAAAAATTAAATGATGTTTTTTATGCTCCTTATTTGTATCAATTAACTATAAAAAAACTAAATAGTGTTGTTTCTAATAGTTAAAAGGTTGTACTTTTTTTTTTATCGAATTTGAAATTTGAATTATTTTACGGATTGGAAACCGGAAGTGAACATTTCAACTACATTTTTGACTAACTTGGACTATTTAAAAAATTAATAATTAAATAATTTCGAATTTAATATTGGTAATTATATTTTTCTAAAAGATTGTTTGTTTTATATTTCCGCAAGTCATAATGATGGAATAAAATATTAATAAGATAGTTTTTTTAGCATCTTAGCGCATAAAACCGATTGCTTTGAACGTGCTCTTAGCGATGTGTATGTACTCTATTTGCTCTAAGTCGTAAACTATGAAAGATCTCATTTTGATTTTTTTTGTGTAGATTTGCTATATTTATAGTTTTAATTTAAGAATTATTTTTTTTAAATTGTCCAAGTTAGTTAAAAATTTATTGAAATGTTCACTTCCGGTTTGCAATCCGTAAAATAATTCAAATTTCAAATTCAATAAAAAAATTAAAAAGTACAACCTTTTAACTATTAGAAACATTACTATTAAGTTTTTTTAATAGTTAATTGATACAAATAAGAAGCATAGAAAAAAATCATAATTTCATTTTTAGTTAATTTTTAAAAGCTCGGCAATAAATCGTCACACGAAAATAGAATTGTGTGTACACACCCAGGTCTACTAGAAGTATAACTGACCAGAGTATGAACAAAATTCACGACCTCATATTTTTTTGGTTGCCCGCTTGGCATGAAATGCCCCATATTTTATTTCCCAAAGTTAATTTTAGTAATGAAATGTTGACAACTTTTCTGAGATAAAAACGCTTTGATAAGATTTAAAAACCATGCGTTTTACATTACATTACCGCACAAGTACGAAATGAATCATATTTAAACGCTCCGAGCTCGTCCTTCCATCTTATTCGTAAAACATTAAATTATAAAACCGTGAGAGATCAAAATTGAGAATAATAAAGAAGACATAACTTACATTATTGGATAAGGCAGAGACTTCAAAACACAATGGCATAGAAAGGAAAAAAGTCCAGTATTTATACAGCTCCAAACGATAATTGTTTAATAAGAACATGAATACTTAATTAGTTTTTTGATAAATTGAACTGTTAAGAGTTACATATTATCCAATTATCGACTACCGATTATTAAAATTATCGAAATAAGCTTCTTAATCGATACATTGTGTGAAATTAAAATAAATTTACCTTAAATAGACCAGCCGGGAAATGAAGTTAAGTGTGCAACAATGTATATGAGGACCAAACTCGGTAGAGAGGCTCGGTAAAGGCTTTAAATGATGTATTTTGTTATTTTAGGTAAATTACTCAGCCTAGAATGTGTAAATTATGTTTTACTTTGTAATTTAGATTTAAATTAAAGTGAAATTTTGTTATTTCAGATAACGCAATTTCGTCTTTATTTCACGAAAGCAAAATATTACTTTTAAGCTATTGCATAGCTTTTATGGCGGGCCTGGGGACTTGGGGAGCGAATTTTAGTGATCGTGCATCTCTTTCTTATGTTCACAAGAAAGAGGGATAAAAGACCGTAACGCCGTCTTCCCCACTCGGTCATTCGACTTTGAATCTTATTTGTATTATTAGCTTTACAGACTAAATGCTTAGCAGTGTTGCCAACTTAACGGATTTCCCGTGATACGTAGCGGATTTGAGTACGTAGAGAACGGGAAAATAACTTTCTAACGGCTATTATCATAGCATATTAGCGTAATTATGTATTATGCTATGTTTATTCACCACACTATTATTAATAATTAACCTATTTACAATGAAGAATTTTACTACAATATACAAATAGATCTTAATATTTACAATATGTACATATGTATAAAAACAAAATAAAATTATAACACAATAAAAATAAAAAAACGAATTTACAAATTAAACACGCCGTCGAGATCACTACTGCGCAGCAGGGTACCCAGAATGCTGGCAGCGTTGCCTCTTTGAATAGCTAAACTCAGCTTTTGGGCAAAGTAGGCGCCAGCTGTGGGATCCCCTGAAGTGAGGACCAAACGTTTCGTAAGATCTTTCACAAAATTTTTGGTATCGGACGACCACGGGCCCATTGTCTCCACTGCCAGCGCAAATAATATATAATGTGCGCTGAGCAGGGAGTACTTATTAAATTTGTTTATTTGTGCCTGTTCGGCGGTAACTCCGACATTGCGAGCGGATTGACTGACATGAGACGGTGCCAAGGTGTCTACGCAAGTAGCGTCCCAAACCAGTACCTTGCCTAAAGACCATGGTACTAGAGTGGCACCGTCAGGTCGCTTACCATCTATCAACATTCCGCTCGGTTCTAATGTCGAAAGTATTAGAGCTGTAGAGAGTCCCCGTCTGACTAAGTCGTTAATTGACCAATGACGAAATTGTCGACCGGCACTCTTTACACATGAAAGCCCATGACGTCCGAATTGGTCCACGGTTCGCCCGCACAGGCAGCGATGAGGCTTACACAACTTAGTTACTACGCGGAGCCCCGTCACTACACGTAGACTGTTAGGGTAGGTATGATCCTAAACTTTTGGTAGGTAAATTATTATGTTATATTAATAATATGTATTTAAAAAATTCGTACTTCAAATAAAAAAATATATATTTTATTGCGTATCTTTTTTAATAAATTTAGTACAGTGCGACATTTTAGAGTAGAAATTAATTAATCGGGAACTAAAAATTCAATCTTGCTGGCAACACAAAAAAAAGTACTCGAATTGTCAATAATCGTAAACAATCGTGTGATTGTAGAATGTGTGTTTTAAAGTTCTAATTGTTTTGCGTTATTTACGAATAGTGAACAACAAAAACCAAGCAAAACAGTGTCATCATGAACAAAGTGATTCGTGGCGGTGCCCGTGCAATAATTTACAAAGTTTTTATGCTGTGTATGGCGGAATATCAAGCTGGAAATCTTTTAACAGGACTAGAAGACGTTTACAAATGTACAGCTGATTTTACTGGTAAGTGACTATAGAAAATTGTACAAAACACTGGCATGAACCACTACTGTATGCAGATAATAGATATTTTTACGATTAACAACAACATATCATACTCTGACTTATTTTTTGAGGTTAAACAGTATGTAATAATAACAATACTGTATACATATCAGTGATATACATTGGATAATTACTACAAGATGAGTAGGTTCTTGTTAGGAGCAGTACATCCACATATTTATATGTATTAGTACATTTTTTTTTCAGTCGTGAGCATTTACGACAACTTCTGAAAAAGATTGGTTTTGTGTACAAAAAATTCAGAACAAACCAAGCAAGCTCTTCTAGAAAAACCAATGATTGCACACAAAAGAGAAATATATTTGAAGTCCATTATGGAACATAGAAATTTGCCGGAAGAGCTTCGAAAAGATATAATTTATTTGGACGAAAGCTATATTCACTCAAGCTACAAGCTTTAAAAATGTTGGCAGTCTATTGAAATTCAAGGTGTTATAACGGATACATCAAAAAGGAAGCGATGGATTGTAGTTCACGCTGGAACTGAAAAAGGTTTTGTGCCTAATGCACTTTTAGTCTTCAGCGGTGTAAACAAACAAGAAGATTACCATTCTGAAATAACCCAAAGTAATTTTACTAAATGGGTTACAGAAAAACTTATCCCCAACATCAAATAGCCTTCAATCATAGTGATGGATAATGTTCCTTATCACTCTGTGAAAAAAAATAAAGCTCCAACAGCAGCTAATAAGCTGAGCAGGTAATGAGCTACTACCCACTAAGCCACGAGGCCAGTCTATATGTTTATAGCCTCGCAAAAAAGTGAGCTAGTGAACACTTCAAATTTAAAAACATTCAACTAACTATAATACTTATATATACATATTACTGTAAATAATTTAAAATATTTGTTTGAATGAATATAGTAAATTATTTACTGTAAGAGATATGTTATAATGATAAAACATAATATCTTATTTCTAAGCTCTTTGTCTTTTTAATATATTTTTTCAATGTTTTCAGGTAAATTACCTGTGTGTAAAATTATTGAAACTTAAAAAAATTGGTTGCCTGTAAAGTCGGTATACAGGCGAAAGTTTTACATGACAACGACTTTGAGTGGTAAAATAATTTTACGGAAGGGACGCGTGCCTTTCACTTTTTATGTCTGTCTCTCTCGCTCTTAGGCGGGCTAACCATGCCCGAGTGGAAGGGACGCGTGCCTCTCACTCGCTCTCGTTGTGAGCGCATAACGTGAGAGGAGCGTAACGCAGTTTCTTGAAGTGTCACCCGGCAAACCAATTTATAAGACGTTGTCACGTCAAAATTATGTGTTCCGTGTAAAAGAAAGTGATTAAATTAGTAAACCTTTAAATTATGTTGTGTTATAATATAGCATTATCTACTGGTTGTCGGTTTCAGGAAGCATACATGTAATTTTTCCACTCGTTCTATTGCTTCTAACTCAGCATCTGAAGTACCACTTCCGCGTACGACTTGTCTCGTATATGTGTAACGATCTTTACGCTGCGTCACAGTCTGCCACGATGAATCTCGAGCCGACGATTGTCGTTTAGTCGTTTTTGATTCTAAAATCGATGGCGAGTCGTTATCGGTGGACGACTCTTGGGTTGATGCTTGTGCGCGTTTGCCGTGTTTCCGCTGTGGCGCCGATGGAGCTGGTAGGCGCTGGTGCTGCTGCGCGCGGGGGTGCGGCCTGCTGGAGCGGCGGCGCAGCGGCTGCCGGCGCGGTCTGACCCGTCGGTGGTGTTAGGTTCCGCGGCGGTGTGAGCTGGCTACGCGTCGACGCAGTGATAGCTGGCGCTGGCTGGCCCGCCGGTGGTGCGGGGTTGCGCGGCGGCGTGAGCTGACCAGACGGTGGTGCGGGTTGCGTGTCGCGCGGACTTGGCCGGCGGCAGCGCGCGCGCCGGGGCGGGGCCTCGCTGCGCCACTGACGCATACTGTATGGGGACCGGCGGCGCAGTAGGTGACATGTTCGCACTCGCTCGATTGTCTCTTCTCTCGAATTTCTCTATTTTTTCGAAAAATTGTTCCATTCGGGAGGAGTATGTAGTCATCTTCAAACAAAATTTAAGTCTGCCATAAAAAAGTATTTACTAAGCTTATTACACGGTCATAGATTTTGTTAATGACCGTAAAGAATGGTCCAAAAATATGTGTACTGAAATGCAACTTCAATGAATGACTGAATAAAAATCTATTAGTAACTATGAATATTTATTAAATTATAATTTAAAGTTATTGACATGTTTCATACATTACATTGTTTTTGTATTTCATGACATAATTTATACACAATGACTATAATTTGACTGACAATGCCCCTATACAGCTGCACTTATTGACAAGGCCTCTTTACAGCTGCATTCAATTGTTGAACCTAAATTTGTATGATGTAAACAGTATTCCTATTTTATAATTGTTTTATGTGACGTTACCAAGTGATGTAATATCCCAAGATTCGAATAAATAAATTGAATTGAATTGAATATTAGAGGTTCCATTATTACTGTTTAACTTCAAAAAATAAGTCAGAGTATGATATGTTGTTGTTAATCGTAAGAATATCTATTATCTGCATACAGTAGTGGTTCATGCCAGTGTTTTGTCGCCCAAAGCAAGTCATCGACAAAGTGCAAGTTTCCCAGAGCATCACAGATTTCGGCTTCACCTGGACACTTATTGGCAAGCATTCGTTTTCATTTTCATTTTTAATAAGGTTTAGTGTTCGCGAAAGTGGCGGTCACGTAGACCATTTTAAAAATGCTGATCAAAAAAGTTTCGCTCCGATGTTTGTACCTAAAATTTCAAAAGATTACCCGGCGCGGCGCCGCGCCGGAGTAGGCGCGGTGTTGCCACTCCGTGCGAGTGCGTAGAGGCATGTAGAGGTAGAGGTGTATAGGTACTTACAGCTTACAACTATCCCTACAACTAATAGGTACCTACCTAGTTACTGTTTTTAAGGCATTCTTAATTTTATTTACTTACGTAATCGTAATTAGATTTCAAACAAATTTATCTTTTATTTGAAAGGGTTTTGTTAGTTAAATTGCTTATGAAATTCAAATCTTCAAACTAAACCTATCGCGAGAAGTTGTTTTTATTTTATTTTTAAAGAATTTTATAGGCTAACCAATTCAGCAGGTTTCAGGCTAAAAACGCTAATGCTTTTTGTTATTACCAAGTGTTCTTGAAGTGACGGTTGGTCTAGTAGGAAGAACAGCGACTGCTGATCCTGCCATCAAAGCCATGTGCGTAAGGCCGCTAAATTAAAAACGGCGAAGGAAAACATCTTGACTAAATCGACATGTAAGTACTTTTCGTGGGTATGTGTCATCCACCGAGCTGCAGCCAGCGTGATGGATTATGGCCTTAACTGCCTATCTCCTTGCTAGAGAAGGCCCCTAGTCCCACCAGTGGGAATAATGAAAAATGCGAAGTGCCCTTGATATGAGTACTGACAATAGTGACAATAAGCATCTTATTATTTCAAAGTCAACATTTTGGTATGTTTCGCCAAAATTACAATAGGTACCTACGCATTTATTTACATTTTGTGTGCTTACCTTTGTTGTTTATTATTGGGTATTCGATTTATTACTGGTGAACAGATGTTGAATCTGCTGTTTCATGATGTACCTACTCACGTTCCAAATTAATCAGAATTAAATAACTAAAAATTATGTAAACGTATTTGTAAATAGGTGCATACGACCCCGCTTGGCGCGGCGGCGGCGGCGGCTGATAGGAAGGTACTTGGGGGCTTACCGCACGAACGAATACTGTCATAGCTTTGTAGTTTCTCTCTCTCTTTTTTTCGTTTGACATGATAAGAGATGGCAATAGCAAACCCAAAGCCGATTTAGTTAGGCGGTAGAAGGCGTGATAGATGCGGCGTTGCCAGCTTTACTCACACGCAACTTACTCACACAACGGAATTTATTGAATAAATCTAGTGCACAGCGTGATTTTCATTCGATAGCTTGATACAATTATTTAGTTTGTTAGAAACTATTTTTTTTTTAAATAAGCGAATTTTTATTTTTCACTCCTTTTGTATGATTACTGGTCAGTAACCCTACCCGTGTGTTCATTTAATGTCGGCACCATAGCGCCAAGCTGTATATAGATACTTTATCATAAAACTCGAAGTTGGTTGGATCATTGCCTGGTTTCCCAATCAGCTTGGCAAACGATTGTGAATGTAGGGATTGTGGAAGAAATTTTTGTTTCGGACCACCTACCTATATTCATCGAGTGTAATTTGGACAAAATAGAACGTAAGCCACTTGCTTTGACAAATAGTGTACTTTATAGTGCAGTAAAATGGGGTGAGAAGGACGAGTCAGAAATACATCAATATCACAGTATCTGTCATAAGGAATTGCGGAATATTGAGTTTCCGACGGAGTTTAGGGAGTGTGGTAGTGGTATGTGTGTATCGAGTGACCATAAGAAAATATTGGACAAAATGTATCAAAACCTAGTTCATATCTTAAGCTTATCGCGGAAGCGCGCGTTGATTGCTTCTACGCGACATTGCGCAAGAGAGGTGGCTCGCTCGTGCGGCGCGCGCGCGGAAGCCCTAATAGCATGCTGGCCGCGCTCTCGGCTCGATTAGATTGTGCTCCTATTGTTCACAGCTGTCATGGACGTTACATACAGAAAGCACAAAGTATCTGTCTAGCTAAAAGCAAATGACATCAAATTCATTAAATATTATGATTGACATTGAGTTTTGTGTTGAGTGTATTTTTATTGTATTTTTTTTTCAATTATAGCGTTATTTATGTGACTGTCCTGAAATTGTAATTGTGTTCCATTTTACGAGTGTTTATAACTTGAAATAAATGATTATTATTATTTAAGTAATGCTGCGACGAAAACGAGAAAGTTACGGGCTAAATCTAACAACAGAAACTTGTGTGGGTGGAATGAATATGTGAGGTGCGCTCATCGGGAGGCCAGGCTTAAATTTGATGCATGGGTGTTTCATCGCAGACCAACATCAGGGATAGTCTATGAGCAGATGTGTGTCTCTTGAAAAATCTTTAAAGGACGTCTGAAGTGGTTACAAAATCACCAGGAACAAGTCAAAATTGACATTATTGCTAAGCATAGAGGTAATAAAATTTTTAGTGAGTTCTGGAAGTCTACCAAGAAACTGGATAGTAGACCTCTCCCGGTGAGTGTAGCCGGTAAAACAGATCCGTCGGAAATAGCAAACATATTCAGAGACCACTTTAATGTGCCGGCAGTGCTTGATTCCACTTCTATTAAGGATTAGTCTGGGTGCCTGGGTTGTAGGGAGGAGCCTCTTCTGGTTTTCACTGCGGGGCAAATAAGCTCTACAATTAAACATATGAGTGGGGGAAAATCTCCAGGACATGACGGGCTCGGTATCGAACATTTGAGGCACGCCGGTGTTCATCTTCCTAGGATTCTAGCAATGTTTTTTACTCTTTGTGTTAGTTACTCTTACTTGCCTAGTGACTTGATGAAAACGATAGTTGTGCCCATTGTGAAGAACAGGACCGGTGACCTCTCCGATAAAGGAACCTATCGGCCCATCTCGCTTGCGACTGGCTTGCGAGTGGCAAAGGTGTTGGATGGTGTGCTTGACTCACAAATAGATAAACATTTGAAAGTCCATGATGCACAGTTTGGATTTCGTCACAAATTGTCGACTGAAAGTGCAATATTGTGTCTTAAGCATACTGTCCAATACTACACTGACCGTAAAACGCCGGTGTACGCCTGCTTTCTGGATCTTTCCAAGGACTTCGATCGAGTATCTTATGATGTGCTTCTGGGTAAAATGGTAGACATAGGTATACCAGCGGAGATTTTAAGTATTTTTAAATTCTGGTACAAAAATCAAATTAATAGAGTAACATGGTCAAATAATCTCTCAGAACCGTACACATTGGAGTGTGACGTGAGGCAAGGTGGATTGTCATCTCCAAAACTCTTCAATTTGTATATAAATGACCTCATAGTCGGACTAAGTGATATGCGTGTTGGATGCCGCGTGGGTGGTATTAATGTCAACAATATACGAGTATATTAGCTATGCGGACGACATGGTGCTCCAGGGTCCCACTGTGAGGTCCATCGGGGAGATGTTGAAAGTATATGAAGCCTATGCCACCTCACATGGACTCTCTTATAATGTAAAGAAGACTGAATATATGGTGTTCGGGGTCGCTGGTAAGAGCTGTCCATTGCCAATAGCGTCGATTACTCTAAATGGCGTGAGCATTAATAGAGTAGCGCAGTTCAAATATCTCGGACATATTCTTTCAGATGACCTCAAAGAAGATGCTGACATAGGGCGGGAACGTAGAGCTTTAGCAGTTCGTGGTAATATGTTGATTCGCAGATTCGCTCGTAGTACAGACCAGGTTAAAATCACCCTTTTTTAAGGCCTATTGTCAGGGTTTGTACACGGGCAGTTTGTGGTTCAAATATACACCAAAAGATCGCTGGATGCTCTGCGAGTCCAATATAATAATGTGTTTCGAATGATGTTGAAACTGCCTCGTTTCTGTAGTGCATCAGAAATGTTTGCGCAGGCCCATACTGATGATTTTTCGGCAATGTTGCGCAAGAAAGTGGCCTCATTAGTTGAAAGAGTACGGAGTAGTGACAACATTGTTCTAAATACTTTAGCAGCTGATCCCTTTTCACCCCTGTCTAGGTGTACGATCCCTAGGCTGGTTAAATGAAAATAATAGTGTAATGATTGAATGTAATTTATTGGAATTACTATTGATTGAATGCTAAGTGCTAAATATAATGAGTACGCGACGCGGTGGTCAATTACGAACTAACGATGAATAATTTGATTTGTGCAGAGGTGCAAATATGATGACTTAACAATTAAAATGAGGTGAATGAGGTGAGTGTACGATGCATGGCTCGTACATGCTCCCACGGGCAAAGAAGAGGAATGATTTGATACAGTAAAATATGCATTAAAATAAAGTAGGTACTAGGAAGTACTTATGATTATAGTACAAATGATTAAGTTAATTAAAATGTTCACAAATTGCTAAGGGGGAAGTATTGAAATTTGTCTTTCGAGGGTGAGGGGAAACACTACGACTGTTCTTTCGCGGAAATATGCACTGCACTACATCGTCCTTGATTTCAATTCTTTCACTGTCAATGGCTGTGTTAGGCGAAGAGAGTGTAGACGTCGTCGTTGTTGGTTGCTGACGGCGCACTCCAACAGGTGCCAGTGTAGTCCTCTGGGGTAGTGTTCTCGCTGGTGACGTCGTAGAAGTATCTGCTCGCTGTTTCCGAAATCTCCTCCAAATCATAATAGCACCTACTATGCTGACCGCACCCAGGATCAGGTAGATAAGGATGTAATGATGTACGTCATGGTAATTTATCTCGCTGATGTTGGGACTCCTTTCTTTCATCTGTTGAATGTCCTGTGCAATAGAGTTAAGGGCTTGACGACTGTCGTCGGTAGTTTGGTTTATGGATTCCCACGGGATCGATATGTTTATAATGTCATTGATAGGATCCAAGTTTGGGTGGTAAATCATCGGTTTTATTTTAAAACACTCTGATCGTTGCTGTGCGCGTATATGGTGAACTTATCATTTTCAAGAAACAACCATAACCTATGCTTATAATTCCAGTGACGTTTAATTGTTCGATGGCCATTTGATTCTCGCATACAATTCGGGTTGGCATTTATCGCAGCAAAAGAATAGGTATTTATTCAAACTGTTAAGTTCATTCCATTCATTGTCACATGTTAGCGTGCTGAATCGACATCGTCCTGTTGTTGTATCGATATCACATAAGCTGTCTTCCGATTTCATATGAAATGATGGTTTTCTCAAATAGCAAAAGTACGTATCTGTATTATGCTGACACGAACTGACGTCATTTTTTGAAATCTTTATATATGTATCCTTTGCTAAGTTGATAGCAATCATTTCTGATACAGGAACTATTTTTATCATGTGAAGCTGGCTGCTTTTGATAGGTACAGGTATTATGTTGTAAATTTCATAGCTATCTCGACTTGTAAGTGGAACGGAAAGTTCAAAAATTAAGTACTCTTGTAGCATTCTTGTCTTTATATGTAGAAATTGATATATATTGCTGAAATCGTTGTGCGTGTTTTTGATAGGCAAAGATAGATCTTGGGATACTTGACTTGAGATAATACTTAATTCATTTCTGAGTTGTTTCGGGGAAACCAAGTGGAAGTTAAATTTTCCATGATAGATATCCGTTACGGTGTTCAACAGGATTTCTTGAATATTTTTTAGATAATTCAACATGTTGCTTGCTGTAATCGTGCTTAAAGTAAATTCTCCGAGTTGTGCTAGTTCATTCACTTCTTTGTTTTGTGAATTGATTGCCTTTTCTATGTCTAAGGAATGACGATTTATTAATTTTCTCATTTTATCGATCTCTTGTTCTGATCTTTTAAGCAGGCTGTATTCGGCTTCAACTACCGAAGTCTGATTTCGCCATAAGTTAGCTAGATGCTGTTCATTTTTATTTAACAAGGTGATGTCATTTTTATACTGTTCGGCGAAACGCGAGTCTAATACTCCGAACAGTGAGTTAGCAATGTAACCCACACCATCGATAAGGCCTCGCCTGTGTCTCGAGAGGCGCGTGTCCGAGTGCTGATTAAGCAACAGCTGGTTATAGTAATTTAATTCTGAGAAACTGTGACGTAGCTGCATGACACTGGATTCGCAATGTGTTTTGCTTTAATTTGAGAGCACATGGTATCTAGACATTTTATATATTCCTCAAATGTTTTAACGCCTTCCCAGTATGGATCCATGTTGTAGTATATAACAATCTTCCAGTTATCTCGTATTAATTGCATGTTGCTTATTTTATCGAAGTAGAGACCTTGTTTAGTTTTAAGTGAACTTATGTTATATGCTGACTGTGATATATTTACTATGCTCATGAAGTATAGAAATGATATTACGAAGGTGATGAAATTGCCGAGTCGTTTTCTGACTGTCTTTTGTTGCTGTGGTTGCTGTACTTTATCGTTAACTACATTGCATTGATTGTATGTTGTTGATTCGGTATCTTCAACGTTTTTTGTTTCTATTGGTAAGAGGGATAATTTTACTACTGGTCGTTTTATAACACCGTTTTTTGGTTTTAATGATACGACTCTCACATACTTATCAGCGCCGGGGTGTAATTCAATTACTCTTCCATTGCCCATTTACCTGCTGGTAGGTTTGCGTCATTAATGGTAACTAAGTCGCCAATTTTTATGTTGCAATTAGGTTTTCTCCATTTGCATCTTGAAGTGATCTGTGCTAAATATTCAGTGCGCCATCTTTTCCATATGTCTTCAAATGTTTTTTGTACTAGGTACCACCTTGTTCTCATGTCGTGTTCTGTTTCTAACACATCTAAGGTTGGGCCGTTAGTTAAGAAGTGGGCAGGAGTGAGACAATTGAGATCTTCGGGGTCTTCATTCAAAGGACAGAGGGGTCTCATGTTGAGACACGTTTCCAACTGAGCTAGAAGGGTCGACAACTCCTCGAATGTGAACTTTTGTTCTCCTATCACCTTTTTGTGTGCTTTTTTAGACTACAGATTGCAGACTCCCAGAGCCCTGCTGCTGAAGGCCAGGATGCAGCATTGAAGTGCCAAGTGATTTCCATTTCTGTAATCTCGTGCATGAACTGCTCATTAAATATTTCTGTTAGCTCTTTATATTCTTCTTTCAGTACTCGATTTGCTCCAACAAAGTTAGTCCCATTGTCACTATAGATGTGACGGGGGGTGCCTCTTCTAGCGGCCATTCTTTTAAGTGCTGCCAGGAAAGATGAAGTTGATAAGTCTGATACGACTTCTAAATGTACTGCCTTCGTTGACATACATATAAAAAGTGCTATGTACCTTTTGATGATTTAATACCTCGGCCTTTACTGCTTTTAACATAATGAAACCGGTGAAATCGACGCCCGTGTGATAGAAGGGTCGGGCCGGGTTACATCTTGCGCTAGGTAAATCTCCCATGATCTGGTGCGGATGATGAGGCGTGTTTTTACGCAGGTTACACATTGTCGTAGCCTCTTTTAACAGCTCTATTTCCGCCCATAATCCAGAATTTTGCCTTATAAATGCAAGTGTTAGTCGAGGTCCACCGTGGAAGGTAAGTTGGTGCGCGTGATCTATGACTAAGTCTGTAAGCCTACTAGAATGGGGTAGAATGATCGGATATTTCATTCTATCATTAATTTGAGCGTTACGCAACCTCCCCCCGACTCGAAGAATATTCATTTCGTCTAGGAAGGGGTTCAAACACAATAATTTGCTCTTGTTATTTAAGTACTTTTCCTTACTTAATTCATGTATCTCGTCTTGAAATTCGATGCTTTGTGTAGCTTTAGTCATTAACGTTTTTGCTTTATTTATTTCTGATAACGTTAAGTAGCTAGGTCGTTTTGTTTTGTTATTTGAGACAAACCGTAGTATCCAAGCAATAACACGTGCTGCTCGGGAGTAATTGTTTGAATTATTTAATATTTGTAATATGATGCTTTCATTGTCTTTCTGTGCTACATGTACTAATTGATGTTTAAGTTCTTGCTCCGTAGAATATTTTTGGATCTCTGGCGTTTCTTCGAATGCTGATAGCGAAGGTGGTCCACACCACCATAAATTATGTTCTCTTAATTTCCCGATGGAAATTCCTCGGCTTGCGCAGTCCGCCGGGTTCTCTTCGGATTTTACGTAATGCCAGCATTTTGATGGCATTATTCTTTCAATTTGCTTCACTCGGTTTGACACAAAGGTTTCCATTTGTCTGGATCTCCATTTAACCATCCTAGAGTCACCATGGAGTCTGACCAGCCATACACCTTCAATTCGTATGTGGTGTAACATTGTTTTACTTTATCCATTAATTTTGCCAATAAGTGCTCCGCTCAGTTCTAATCTTGGAATAGAAATTGTTTTATTTAATGGTACCAATCTTGTTTTGAGGCAACAAGAGATACATTGTGATTAACAACTGCGTAGATAACGCAGGCAAATGCTTTGTTGGAACTATCACAATATCCATGGAGACTTATCGCGCATTTTTCTGTGATTTTTAACCATCTTGGTATTTTAATAGATGCTATATTCGTGCTAATATCTATTTTACATTGTTCCCATTGTTTAATGATGTCATCGGGTAGTTTATCATCCCATTTGGAGTTTGTGTTCCAAACTTGTTGAAATAGTAATTTTAACTTAGTTATTGCAGGTGCTAACCAGCCAAGAGGATCGAAAAGTTTTGAAATATCTGATAAAAGTGCTCTTTTAGTGTTCTTATTTGAAAATTCAAACGATGACTGGAACATGAAATTATCTTCTTTAGGACTCCAATATAGTCCTAAAGTCTTTGCTGTGTGATCGCATTTAAATGTAAATACTGGATCATCTGTATTTATGTTGCTAGTGATGCTATTTAATATCTCAGGTTCATTTGACGACCATTTCCTCAGAATGAAACCGCCGGCCTGTAAAAGTGCTTGTAGTTCGGCAACTGTTTTGGATGCTTCTTCAATACTATGTGACCCATGTATCAGATCGTCCATATAAAATGATTGTTCTACAATTTTGATGAAACTGGATACATTTCTCTTTCATCTGCAGCTAACCGTTTCAATGTCATCATTGCTAAAAACGGAGCCGCTTTCATGCCGTATGTAACGGTCGTGAGTTGATAAGTTTGAAGTGGTTCAGTAGGTGAGTCTCTCCAAACGATTTTTTGTAGAGATTGGTCTAGTTCTTGTAGGTCTATGTTACGGAACATCTGCTGAATATCTGATGTGTATCAAACTGATATTGTCGCCACCTCAGGATAAGTGACTGAATATCTTGCTGTAAATTTGGACCGGTGTACATTAAATCATTTAAACTTTTCCCGCTAGATGTTTTGATGATGCGTTAAAAACGACACGCAATTTAGTAGTTTCAGACTGCACTCGATGAACTCCGTGGTGAGGCAAATAACATTCTACGGGTGTCTGGTTGTAAGACTCGAGTTTCATGTGATTTAATTTCTTGTATTCATTCATAAACTCCTTATACATACTTGATATATTTGTTTGTGTACTAAGTTTTTCTCTATGTTTCGAAATTGTGCGATTGCAATTGATTTTGAGGTGCCCAAATTTTCTTCATATTTTCTTTCAGTGGTAACCTCACGGAATATCTTCCACTCAGTTGTCGTATTGTGGTGTCATTGTAGAATTGTATGCAGTGCTGGTCTTCTGACGACATATTGGAGTGTTCTCCGAAGTTTGTCTCACTGACGTCTTCTATCTCCCAAAATTGTTGTAGATCTTCAATGTTATTAATAACGACGTTACAGTGGAATGTTTTCATGCTTCCACATAGTAACCATCCGAGTTGGGTTTGCTGTGCCATAGGTTCCGATGTATCTTCACCTTTAAGTATACCTCCCATCATGATTAGAGAGTAAATATCTGCCCCGAACAGTATGTCTACAGGACTGCTTATGTTGAAATCTGGATCCGCTAAGTTGATATTTTTATGTGTTCCCACGCCGGTTTTGCGAAGGTTTCATTTGGCAAATTTTTGATTAGATTTTTCATAATTAAAACTTCTGATGTGAAAGTGAAGTTATTGTAAATGGAAGTGCAAGTCAATGTCATTTGCCCTTTGCAGGTATTTGGTGTTTCTCCGACTCCAAAAATCATACCCTGACATTTATCTCTTTTATTTTCAAAATTTGAGCTGCTTTCTCTGTTATTAAGGAGATCTGTGATCCCTGGTCTACAAGGGCCCGAAAGCCATGTGTTGTACCGTCGGCGGCAGTGATGTTTATTTTCGCTGTAGATAAAATAATTTGTGACGACGCCGCACGTGCTATCGTATTTGCGGTTTGTTGAGAGGTTCCATGTGACGCGGTGTTTACGCTTTGTTGTGGCGGCTCATGATGCGTGGAACTTGTGTTTGTTCGAGGAGCAGTAGTTTTATTGAAGAGTTGCCTATGTTCATTCTTGGTAGTGCTGGCCTCGTGTAGGATAGTGTTGTGTTTTTGTCCACATGTCTGACATCCTTTTTCTGAAATGCAGCTTCTATAATCATGTTTGTGAAGACAATTCTTGCACAATTTTAAATCAGCGACGGTTTTAATTTTGTGTTGTTCGGTAAATTTGCGAATTTAGTGCAATTAAACAACGCATGTCGTGACATTTTGCAATACGCGCAGTATAATGTACTTGTAGATTGAGCATTGGTTGCCATTGTAAGCACTTTGGGTGCATTGACATGGTTATTGTAATTTAATTTAGAATTATGATATTTTCCACTGAATGATGTCGCAATAGGGCTATATTGCGAACTAGATTTTATGTTTGTTTCTTGCTTGCTTCGACGTAGTTTTCGAACGGCGTGAATCTATTTTCTAGAAAGTTCATGAGTTCATCCAAGTTAGGTATGTCTTTCTTGTTTTTGATGGAATCGTTGTAGTCGGAAAGCGTTTCAGAGTCCAGTTTCTGAGCCAGTAAGTGTGCTATTATAGGTTCCCAAGTTGTAACTCCTAGTTTTTTAATACCATTGACGCTCTCCATTGTGGTGTCATGAAGCTTCTTGAGTTGCGGTAGAGATCTATGCTGTAACGTTGGTAAAGTTAATATGCTGTCTAGGTGGGAATTAAAAATGATATTCATGTTATTGTAGCGCCGGTGTAGTATTTCCCAGGCTACATCATAATTATCATTGCCTATCTGTAGATGTTGAATTAGCCTTTCTGGCTCTCCTTTTAACTTGCATTTTAGAAATTGCATTTTTTGGGCTTTGGTTAGAGCAGTGTTATTGTGAATGGAATCACTGAATAAATTTTAAATGAAAACCATTGGTGATAATGGCCGTAAAAATACAGGGATCTCCAAATGCGGTGTAAGGTGTTCTTTGTTTGCTGTCGACCACTTCTTATCGTTAAGCTCGTCTTTCAGCTTTGTATATATAATTTCGTGCTCGTTGAATGCTTTTTGATATTCCCTGTCTTCCCCATTGAGTTCACTGTCGATGTCGATATGAAGTTTATCGACTGCTGACCAACGTGATTGTAGTGTTTCCATGGCTTCGTCAAGTTTCCACTTTGTGTCTAATTTTTGTATGTCGATGTTCTCTATAGTTCTAGAAAGGGCTCTGAAATATGCTGACTGCTTGCGGAGCATGTCGTCCAACTGGCTGTTAGTACTTTGGTTCCTGTAAGACTGAGTACTAGGTATCTGCTGACCAGGTGGAGGTGAAGCTGGAGCGCTTCTTGTTCCCTTTGGTGTCGCTATTAGGGTTGCTGGTTTGATCAGAGACGGAGGCTTGGTTACGCTGGACTTTAGAATAAATTCTCTCGTATCTGTGAATATATTCCTAATTACCTCATAGTATCTATTTATGAAGTAGTCTGAACTCTTGTCTTCGAATTGTTCCAAATTTTCATGGTTAGTTTGGAACTCGTTCCAGTAAAGATCTAATGTCTCCAGACGTCTCTTGAAGTAGTCAGGAGTTTTACGTTCTTCACCATCTTTCTTGAAATTAATAAGAACCTTTCAATTGCTTCTCCAAGTTCTTTCTGATTTTGCAATAAAGACTCCATGGTACGAGTAATAAAGTGCTTTACTTGTAATTAACGTGATAGTCTTGATAACTATTATTCAAAATAAAAACAACAGTATTTTGAATAAATTTCTTGAAAACTTCAGAGATACTTATGTGCTGTGCTGTGCTGCTTGTAGCGAGCCAATGGACTCGCTGATGGTGTGCTCGGTGCGGGATGTTTCCCACAAACCGTTGTTTGGAGTGTACTCCACGATGCTAGTTCTCCGGAAAACAGAACGTGGCACTACACGTATCACTAAGTGCCAACGACACTAAATTAGTTCACACGCGTAATGGTTAATCCGTCTCTTCCGAATAGACTCGAAGGACCATGTACGATCCCTAGGCTGGTTAAATGAAAATAATAGTGTAATGATTGAATGTAATTTATTGGAATTACTATTGATTGAATGCTAAGTGCTAAATATAATGAGTACGCGACGCGGTGGTCAATTACGAACTAACGATGAATAATTTGATTTGTGCAGAGGTGCAAATATGATGACTTAACAATTAAAATGAGGTGAATGAGGTGAGTGTACGATGCATGGCTCGTACACTAGGCATCTTGTGCACACAATGGTCCAAACAAAGCAATCGAAGGACCTTGAATTGGTTTGCGTAAAATGTTTACAGCGTAAATTATAATGCTCCATAAATAATAATACTTTACATCTAGTTAAATTTTGCGACATTGTAGTTGCAACAATGCAATGCAAATGCAATGTTGTGATTATGTTTTAAATTTATATTGTAATTTTGAATGTGATTTTGTATTTTAAGTTTATTGTTATCATGCTTATAAATGGATGCGTTGTGTGTTGTGATTATGCTTTAAATTTATATTTTAATTTTGGATGTGATTTTGTATTTTAAGTTTATTGTTATCAAGATTGTAAATGGATCTATGTTATCTGACAAATAAAAAATAAGTGTGGCACTCAAGGACTGCCGCGGTAAAGCTATTGTATGTTGCATGCATTTTTATTAACATAAGCTATAGGGATGTTAACAATTTTTCGGAACTGCTTTTATTTTGAAGATTGACATTTGTTTACCACAGAAACTATCACGGGGAAATCCGTTAAATTGGCAACACTGCTAAGAGCATTGAGTCTGTAAAGCTAATACAAATAAGATTCAAAGTTGAATGACCAAGTGGGGAGGACGGCGTTACGGTCTTCCATTCCTCTTTCTTGTGAACATAAGAAAGAGATGCACGATCACTAAAATTCGGTCCCCAGGCCCGCGATAAAAGTTATGCAATAGTTTAATAAATTAAAAATAAAGCACCTGTATTATCTACGCCAAAACGGGGATGCATATACAGCGTAGCGCTTTGGTGTCGACATTAAATGAACACACAGGTAGGGTTACTGACCAGTAATCATACAAAGGATGTGAGAAAAATAAATTCGCTTATTTAAAAAAAAAAATATTTTCTAACAAACTAAATCATTGTATCAAGCACTCGAATCAAAATCACCCTGTGCACTAGATTCATTCAACAACGTCAGTTGTGTGCGTGATTTACTTTCGTACACATCGTTACGAAAACGTAAATCTGGCAACGTCGCAAAACCCCCGCGCTGCGCGCCGCTTGCAGATAAGTAGGTATCTCCAAGCTGCGCGCGCGGCGTTGCAGCGTACCTCAGTAGGTGCCGCCGCCGAGAGGGGTAGGTACTAGGTAGGTACAAATGCGCGATAATTCTGAACGGTCAAGTAGGTACGTTACGATAAAAGCTTCAATACCTGTTCATCACTAATAAATCGAATACCTACCATATGATAAAGATAAGAGATAAACAAAAATTATTGGCAGTCACAGGAACTGCCGACAGAAGTGAAAACTTATAACTCAGTATTTGATAGCTAACTTTGGAAACTGCGCGGGTGAAACCGGAGGGCGTGGCCATTACCATCTAGAAAATACATCAGCCAGTGGGAAATGCTAACTAACGCATTTCTAGATAGCCAATGGCCATGGTCCCGAGTTTACCCGAAGACTTCTTATCATTTCCGAACGTGACGCTAGAATTCAATTCACAGCCCATGAAAAATCTGTGTATGACACGCCGCGATTTCACTTTTAAAAGTAAACGGATAGGTGTACCTACGAGTAGGTGTCTATTGTAAATTTGGTGAAACATTACAAAATGATTGCTTTGAAGTAGGTAATACGAGTAAGGTACTTGTTGTCAGAATCAAGGACAATTCGCATAAACAGCCCATCAAATGTTCCCACAGCTGGGATTCGGGGGCTTCTCTCGCAAGAAGAGAGTTAAAGCCATAATCCACCACCCTGGCAAAGTGCCAGTTGGTGGATGGCACTTTTCCATTATTGGCACGTGACCTCGAAAGATATGTAGGTATAAGAAAGATAGGTAGGTACATGTCGGTTTTCTCACGATGTTTTCTTTCATCGTTTTTAAGCTAGTAGCATTACGCACATGACTTCGAAAAGACTGGTGCGCGTGGGATTTGAACGCGGCGCGCCGGATCGGCAATCACCGTCCTCCCGGCTAGACCAGCCGCTACTTCAAGGCCACTTAGTGGGTACTCGTACCAACAAAAAATATTACCATTTATATTACAACTAGCTTTAACCCGCGGCTTCACTCGCGTTCACTAAGTTTTTTATCATAGATTCCTACTTGGATAGCATGAGCGTCAAATAATAACATAAATAATGCTCCTCTATAATAGGCCTAAGGGTAGTTTATGCGTTAATATGTTTTTTAATTCCCTATTTTACCATGTCAGGGGTTGGATTTTGGAAAACTAATACGCTCATTATTTTTAATTTTCATGCAAATAAATGTCTATAGGTTTACTCTTGACCGCAATGTCGCCTAAAGTTAAGTGATGATGTGGTCTACGGTAGAGCTTGCTATCCTAAAAGAAACCGATTCAATCTCAATTTGGATACACCAGCGTTGTAATCATCATGAAAAATCCATTCAAGCAACGCCTTAGAGTATCTCTCTTCTTAGACTGTGAACGCCTTTCACAGCCTAGACGTTATTAAAACAAAAGTAGTCCGTCAAAGCTCTTCGTTATAATCTTTAGAACATGTCCAAGGGGTAAAAAGTTTGTACAAAATTTTATCCACTGTTACGTAGTATGAATTTGAAAAATATCCTTTCTTGCTTGCTTCATAAAATAAATACATGTGTGAAAATGTAAGTATCTCCTGTGCGTTAATATAATATTTTCATCCCCTATTATAGTTTCTTCGGGATTAAATTTAGGAAAACTCTGTATTACATAGCTCATTATTTTTCCCGTACTCATATCCTACAAAGTTTAAAGCAACATATGTCGCAAGAATTAAAATGTTCACACAAACTTTCTTCCCTTATTTACTCCATTAAACACTGTATTTTGAAAAAAATATACATATTAGCCGTACTCAATTTATACGAAATTTCATTCAAATAAACCAAGGAATAAAAAGTTTCATACAAACTTTCGTCCCCTATTTTCTTTAGGCGTTAAATTTTGAGAAACCCATCCTTAGTGAATATGTCTACGTCATAAAATGAATACCTATGTGTGTGACAATTTAAGAATGTCATATTACCCTCTTAGGGGCTACATTTTGGAAGTAAATGTAACCCGTACCGCCGTATTTTGGCCGTACTCAATTTCTACAAAATTTAATCCAAATATGTCTAAGAAATAAAAGTTTCATATAAACTATCATCTTTTTTGTCACCCCTTTGAGGGTAGAATTTTGATAAATGTTGTAATGTGTACCTCGTGATGCTGAACTCAATTCATACGACATTTCATGCAAATGTGTCCAAGGAATAAAAAGTTTCATCCACATTTTCATCTACAACATCCCTTTAGGGGTTGAATTTTTTAGAAAACCTTACTTAGTGGATGTCTAAGTCATAAAAAAATGCGTGTGTGAAATTTTAAGTATAATCTAAAGGTTTGTTTTATGCGTTAATTTAAAATTTTATTCCCTCTTGTACCACTTTAGGGGTTGAATTTTGAAAAAAGTTTAACACTTAACTCATTATTTTGGCTTTAATCGATTCCTAATAATACGAAATTTTATACAAAACTGTCCAGGGAACAAAAAGTTTCAGACTTTAGGGGTTGAATTTTGAAAAATCTTCTCTTAGTCGATGCCTACGTCATAAAAAGAATACGTGTGTGAAATTTTAGGTATGTCTTAAGGGTACGTCTTTTGAGTTATAAAACTTTGATCCCCTATTTTAAACCTAGGGATGAAAAAAAAAAATGTACTACGTAAGTCATTATTATGGCCGTACTCAACTCTTACAAAATTAAATGCTAATATGTCCAAGGAATAAAAGTTTCATACAAACTTTCATCCCTTATTTCACCCTTTGAGGATTGAATTTCGATAAACGCTGTAATACGTACCTCATGATTTTAGCCAAACTCAATTTATATGTAATTTCATGCAAATATGCCAAAGAAATAAAACGTTTCTATACAAACATTCATCCTTATTTCACCCCTTTGAGGGTTGAATTTCGATAAACGCTGTAATACGTACCTCATGATTTTAGCCAAATTCAATTTACATCAAATTTCATGCAAATATGCCCAAGGAATAAAAAGTTTCTGTATAAACTTTCATCCCTTATTTCACCCTTTGAGGGTTGAATTTCGATAAACCCTGTAATACATACCTCATGATTTTAGTCAAACTCAATTTATATGAAATTTCATGCAAATATGCCCAAGAAATAAAACGTTTCTATACAAACTTTCACCCCTTATTTCACCCCTTTGAGGGTTGAATTTCGATAAACGCTGTAATACGTACCTCATGATTTTAGCCGAACTCAATTTATATGAAATTTCATGCAAATATGCCCAAGGAATAAAAAGTTTCATACAACCGTTCACCCCCTATTTCACCCCCTTGGGGGTAGAATTTATCAAAATCCTTTCTTAGCGGATGCCTACGTCATAACATCTACTTGTGTGCCAAATTTCAGCCCGATTCCTCCAGTGGTTTGGGCTGTACGTTGATAGATCACTATGTCAGTCAGTCAGTCAGTCACCTTTGAGTTTTATATATATAGATTTGTTCATTACGGTTTTAGTACAATATAACATTCAGTCCAAATAGACCGCAACCATCATTTTGTACAACGCGGTCACATTAACTTGACGCTTGACCATGTGACGTCGATTCGGCGCTCAAGTACGGTGTGCGAATAAAACCAGCCAAGTGCGAGTACGACTCCCGCACGAAAAGTTCCGAACTATCATCTAACAGACAAACAGACAGATAGACAGGAAAGAAAAAAATTAAGTTTTCCATCACTATCGACCCCCAACATGGGAGTGCCCCAAAACAAATTCAAAATGTCTTCAATGCACAGAATTCGACTCGTTACAGTTTTATTTTTACACTAGTGGCCCGCCCCGGCTTCGCACGGGTACATACACACACACATACACTCTTTTTTTTTGTATCGGGTTTAAAAAAAAAAGTAAAATTATAAGGGAAGTTTTTTTTTTTTTATTAATGTTATTTTGTATTTTTTTATTTAAAAATTTTATACATATATATAATATTATTTACAAAACAAAAGCCATTAGTTTTAGTGAGTCAGAGCTTCCCTGTAAACGATATTTGAAGTAGTTTTATTTTGTGGCAGCAAAATAAATTGATTTTCAGGAGCTCCGACACGTGATAGGCCAACATACAGTTGGCCATGAGTGAAACATTCTTTTCGTAGGTCGATCCCTAATAATTCGAAGGTTTGGCCCTGGGACTTGTTAATAATTAACGCGAAAGATGATTTCACCGGAAACTGAAGTCGTTTAAAAGGGATTGGCAGATCAGTTGGAATCATTGGTATCCTCGGTATATGAGCTAGTTGACCAGCTGCTCGTCCAGTGATAAAATTTTGTTCAGCAAGCCGCTGCGAACTGTTATGCCCCGGCTTTTGAGGCTGTGATGCTTACCCAGCAACCCTGAATCAGCATCACGGACTTAGGACCGGAGAGTTGGGTTACGACACCGGTAGAATCGTCAGTCCGTCTTGAACCTCCGACCTGTGCGGTTGCTTTTACGAGGGTGTTCTGTGCAACCCCTAAGTTATTTTATAAAGTTTAAATAAGTAAACGTAATAAACCCTTTCCCTTATAATTCTGTCTTTTTTTAAAAAGACTCTAAACTACCACCGCATAACAAATTGGTGGCAGCGGTGGGATCGGAAATCCCCAGTGCCGCAACCGCACCGACGGACTCATCTTCATCGAAACCGTTCCAGTCATCCAGTGCACAGTGCAGTGCTATAGTGCAGTGCAATCATAACCAAGTGCATCGAATCACATCCAGTTAGCCTGTGACCAGGCTACCATCCAGCATCGCCGCAATCGCCGCTACCAGCCGGAGGCCATCCCGTGTCCAAGGCCTCCTTGCAGCAGCTCCCTTGCAGCTCCCTGCAGCTTATCCACTTCATCACCAAGAAAAGCTAAATCGAGCATCACATCGCGCACCGCGCCGGAATGCAGCCGGCCGCTATAATCCTTATCGCCGCCTTCCTGTACCAGTGAGTCTTTGGTCATTGTTCTTAATTCTCATTAAGGTTGTCACTACAGTAAGACATTAATTACCACCTAACTTTACCTCATAAGTATACTCTAGTATGTCAAAACAGAAAAAGGTAGATGAAAAGTTGTTATTAGATATACCATCCCCTAACGTCGAATTCGAGAAATCACCCTTAAGCGCAACCCCTGTTGAGATGGACCTCAACACTCTGTTCAAATTTATAAAGCCATTTGATGGGACCCGTGAAAATTAAACTCATTTATCGTCAACTGTTCCAATGCTTATGAGCTCGCCACGGAACCCCAAAAACCAGTCCTATGTAAGTATATAATCAGCCAGTTAAGTGGCAAAGCAGAGACCGCCTGCTCCATAAAAGAATTTAACTCATGGGAACAATTAAAGGACTTCCTTAAAACGCAATTTAGCGAAAGAAAACATTACGCACATCTATTGACAGAGCTCCAGGAAAGTAGTCAGGGTCCCAGTGACAATGTTAGTCAATTCGCTCTCAGGGTAGAAACGCTCCTGTCACAATTATTAATTGAAATTTCGTCATCCAATACAAAAATTAAGGAATTGCCCGGGCGCAGTGCTGCCATGGAGGACATTGCCCTCCACAGATTTCTGATGGGGTTGCACCCCCGTATTTCCAACATCGTCCGATGCCGTTCCCCGAAGACATTAAACGAAGCTATAAATTTAGCGGTCTCGGAGGAACGGATACAACAAACGTTGTATAAAAAACCAGAACCGAAGCCCAATAATAACCCAAATAGGTTCAATAATACAAACAGATCAAATTTTTCAAAACCCAACACCAACGCCACGAATTTTCAACCTAGACCGACTTACTTACAAGGCTCAAATGACACAAGGGCATTTTGCCGTACCGGCCACGATATCTCAAATTGTCGCAAGAGAGAGTTTAACAATAATAGATTTAGAGTGCCTCAGGGCCCATCTACCAGCCAGAATTATAGACCACCGGCGCGCGTAAACATGATCAATCCCAATGAACCTGATGAAAACGACGATGTCGGCCAAGATGAAGTCGACCTCCCTGGGGAAAACCAGGATTTAAACGAATAAGCGTCTCGCCTCGGTGTCGCCCGAGACATAGCCATAAAGTCGACACCCACATACAAGCCAACCGACAGGGTAACCAGCCCCAAACTGACGGCTCTTACAAAATCCAAGCCAACCAACAGGGTAACCAGCCCCAAACTGACGGCTTTCACAAAATCCAGGCCAACCGACAGGGTAACCAGCCCCAAACTGACGGCTCTTACAAAATCCGAGCTAACCGACAGGGTAACCAGCCCCAAACTGATGGCTCTCACAAAATCCAAGCCAACCGACAGGGTAACCAGCCCCAAACTGACGGCTTCCACAAAATCCAAGCCAACCGACAGGGTAACCAGCCCCAAACTGACGGCTTCCACAAAATCCAAGCCAACCGACAGGGTAACCAGCCCCAAACTGACGGCTTCCACAAAACCCAAGCCAACCGACAGGGTAACCAGCCCCAAACTGACGGCTTCCACAAAATCCAAGCTAACCAACAGGGTAACCAGCCCCAAACTGACGGCTTCCACAAAACCCAAGCCAACCGACAGGGTAGCCAGCCCCAAACCGACGGCTTTTCCAATACCCAAATATTCGAAGTCAATCTAGACACAACCAAACGGCTCCTACCTCATGTAGTAGTAGACTCACAAGTATCTAATGTTCCCCTAAATCTCCTAGTTGACTCAGGGTCAGCTGTATGCTTACTAAAGCAAACCTGTATCCACAATGTCCAAAAACTAGCCAAGGAACCTATCAAACTCAAGGGTATAGACCCTGGCGACGAGCCAACCCTCACTGAAGGCCACATCCAACTCAAACTAAAGTTCCATGAAACAAAGCCTATTTCCTACAAATTCCACGTTATAAAACTATAAACCTCCCTATGACGGTATCATAGGTACGGACTTCCTAACAACATTCGGATGCAAAATTGACTATACCCGGGACACCCTAAAGATAGGGAAACTAAATATAGAACTCCACTTCGTCAACCCTTCGTACATCATTCCACCTCGTACTGAGACGGTAATATAATGTTCAGTGCAAAACACCAACCTGACAGAAGGCGCTGTATTAGACCAACACTTATCCGACTCCCTATTAGTATCTAATTGTCTAGTAAAAGTAAAACCAAACCATAGAGTTAACATAACTGTAGCCAATACATCCGAACAGCCAGTGAGGTTGAAATCGGACCTCAAGCTGAAACTCACTTCAATCGACTCCTTACATGTTAATGGTTATCCCAATGACTTTACAAACAATCAACGTAACATACCAAACTGTGTCTCTCGAGCAGAAGAAGTCCTCCGCCAATTACGTGTGTCTCATCTCAACAATGAAGAAAAAGAAGCTCTTTTCCAGTTATGTTACGAATTCTCTGACATCTTCCACCTCCCTGAGAAGCCTTAACTCACACGAATGCCCTTAAACACGACATTAAAACGACAAGCGACATCCCTATACACGCGAAAACTTATCGATTCCCAGAAATTCATAAAACCGAAGTACGAAACCAAATTGATAAAATGTTACAACAGCATATTATAGAGCCCTCAGAATCCCCTTGGTCATCCCCTATATGGGTCGTCCCTAAGAAACTAGACGCTTCCAACACCCAGAAGTGGCGAGTAGTCATTGACTATAGAAAACTAAATGATATCACAATTGGAGACACTTATCCTCTTCCACAGATCACAGAGATCCTTGACCAGCTCGGATCTAGCAAATACTTCTCCACTCTAGATCTCGCATCTGGGTTCCATCAGATATTATTGAATGAATCCGACAAGGCCAAAACTGCATTCAATGTTCCTGAAGGACATTTCCAATTTCTGAGAATGCCATTCGGATTAAAAAATGCTCCATCCACTTTCCAGCGATTGATGAACTCTGCCCTCTCAGGCCTCCAGGGCACCCGTTGCTTTGTGTATCTCGACGATATCGTCTGCTATGCTTACGATCTCCCAACTCACATTTTGAATCTTAAATCTATTTTCGAGAGAATCCGTAAGTTTAACTTGAAACTACAACCTGACAAGTGTGAATTCCTCCGACGAGAAGTCGGCTATCTAGGTCATATCATAACTGAGCAAGGCGTCAAACCAAACCCAGACAAAATCAAAGCCGTTACTGATTTCCCAATTCCAAAGTCCCCTAAGGACATCAAATCGTTTCTTGGGCTAATATCGTATTACCGCCGTTTCATACCAGACTTTTCAAAATCGGCTAAAGCCCTCACCAACTTACTCAAAAAGGACGTCCCATTTGAATGGAAAACGAGCAACAGCTCGCCTTCGAAACCTTGAAATCCAAACTCGTCACAGCTCCTATACTCGCGTATCCCGATTTTACACAACCTTTCCTATTGACCTGTGACGCTTCTAACTTCGGCATATCTGCCATTTTGTCTCAGGGACCTGTGGGACAAGACCGTCCTATAGCGTTCGCCTCTCGCACCCTGAACAAAGCCGAGTGTAATTATAGCACTACAGAGAAAGAATGCCTAGCCGTAGTCTTTGGCACCAAAGTTTTTAGACCATACCTCTTCGGACACCGTTTTAAAATACTAACTGACCATAAGCCCTTACAATGGTTATTTAATTGCAAAGACCCAGAATCACGACTAGTCCGATGGCGACTCAAACTAGAAGAGTTCGAGTACGATATCTAATACAAAAAGGGCAAAATAAACGCCAACGCTGACGCGCTTTCTCGATTCCTGTGAACCCTATCCAACGAAATACATCCCCAAGACCGGAAGCTCTGGCCGAAAGTGGACCTCAACCTTTAGACGAAGATTTATTAGACTTACTAGTCTCACCTCCATCATTCAATCCCGAAGAAGTCACCCCAACTTCCCCAGACTTGCTAGGCCCAATTGAAGATCTCGTGCCTCTACCAGACATACAACCTGAAATACTCAACGAAGCCAAGACAAGTAACGAGGAGGAGACGGAAACAGCAGATGCTGTCCCCAAACACTCTGCACCTCCCGAAGTTGCGGGCGGTGACTCTCCAGTCCCATCTACAAGCTCAGGCTTGGACATCCCCGTCGACGACTACCCTACATTTCTTAAAGCCATGGCTACCAAAGATGCCACATATAACACTGAAATAGAGGAACATAATGAAAGTCTTTTAAAATGCCCTTCCAGCATAATTTTAATCCCTACGTCCCTTGACCTGGATGAGTCAAACCCATATGTCCAAGAAGTACTAGCCGACCCCGAAATAAATGAGAGAGTAACCAACTCAGAAAGGAACTTTTCTCTTACCAAAAATAGAGATTGGCCATAAAATCTATTACCTAATATTCACAAAGGTTCACCATTTCGACGAGGCATCTTACCCTGAAATCTTCCAGACACTTAAGTCAATAAGAGATGAGTTAGTTATTTTCAGAAAACAAAAGAGATCGGTATTTCAGACCTTAAAATCCTTTTGAAAAACATTCATTTATTAAAATTTACAACATACTATCCTACTTGTTCCACAGAACACAAATTAAAATTAGAATATACCACAACAACATTATATACCCAGTCCCAACTGAAATAAAGAAGATCCTACACGACAACCACGACATCCCTGTAGCAGGGCATCTAGGCTCCCTACGAATGTATAACAGAATTAAGCAGACCTATTACTGGAAAGGAATGCGCAGTGACATTGAATCCTATGTGAAGGACTGCAAGTCTTGTCAAGCGAACAAGGCCCTCAGGAGGGTCAACCGAGCACCAATGCAGATCACTAGTACGTCCACGGCACCAGGCCAACGTATAGCCTTAGATATTGTCGGGCCACTACCCGAGTCTGGCCCTGCCAAACTTAAATACATCTTAACCATACAAGATGACCTTACTAAGTTCTCCTCCGCGTATCCAATCCGTAGCACTACAGCGGAAGAAACGAGTGAATGCTTAATCCATTACGTATCTATCTTTGGTATTCCTAAAATGATCCTGACGGACCAAGGCTCTAATTTCACAGCAGACCTCTTTAAGAAAACTTGCGAGTTTCTAAAGATAAAAATCTTTGGTGTTCCCCTTACCATCCACAGACACAAGGAGCTCTAGAGCGTAGCCACTCTACCCTTAAGGAATACTTAAAATCATATATAAACAAAGACCAAACAAACTGGCCTCGCTATGTATATACCGCTATGTTAGCGTATAACACGTCTGTCCACTGTACAACTCACTACACACCCTACGAACTGATGTTTGGAACTAAACCACAAATACCCAATTCTGTATATGATGAGTCATCCGAGCCACATACCCTGACTATGTCAGAATGCTCCAGAACCGATTAAAATATTCTAGAAAAAGCCCTGGATTTTATTAGGAAATCTAAGGAGTCTTCAAAGGAATACTACGACGGGCATACTCGTCCGGCTAAATATAAGGTCGGTGACCTAGTATACCTCAAAAACCATTTGCGGTTACGCAAGGCTCTCTCCCCGCTCTGGAAGGGCCCTACAAAGTAGTAAGAGTTGGCGGAAACAACACGCTGACCTTACTGATCAATCGGCGGCATGTCACACACCATTTCGATCAGGTGAAACCGGCAAGCCCCGAAATTAGTTTGTAGACTTATGATTTAGTGTAGGAATAGGATACGTATTCATATAACACAGCATGTAAGTAGGTATAGTATAAGTGCAACAAAGGCGTCATACCATAGTTAACTATAACTATTATTTGCAGTCAAGTACGAGGTCAGCCTCAACAAGATTACGTCCAGCCGATAGTTACAAGCTCGGGCATCTACTTCGACCACCTGGGCACACTTAGGATAAATAACGTACAGTTAAGAGTTGTAATACCAGTCGATGTCTCTCGATTTGGCCCACACTTACAAAACATTCGGTCCACCCTAGCAACAATAGAACAACTATGTAATCAGACTAGAGTTATTGAAATTAATATGGATTGCCGCAGTAGACTCCAACCTTTAACAGCACGGTACCAGGATGTTGCATCAGAGTTCTCTTCTATCTCCCACTTACTCGACAACAAGGTTAGACGCAGTGCCTGGAGGCTTAGGCACACTAGTAAAACACATTTTTGGAAATCTTGACGAAGAAGATGGACTAAAGTATGACACGGCAATAGAGATGATACAACAAGACCAGACCGAACTGGTCAATTTAATTCGGGAAAACATCTTAGTTACTTCTACCGCTATGTCGTCATACAACCATACTATCAGTACAATAAAAAATAACGAAATAAAATTAAATATGGCCGTTGACGAGCTCACACGCATTATATCCAATATAACAGAGAAAACCAACGGGTTCCTAATACTTAACAGCGTAAACGGGATGTTAAACTCCCTTGAGACAGCCCTACTTACTTTATCGTTTCAGCTAGAAGACGTGATCAATGGTATATTGTTCGGTAAGCAAAACATCCTGCATCCAGCAATAATGTCGCCTTACGAGTTATACCGAGAACTCGCCGTTAACTATAGGCATTTGCCTAGCGACCTTGAGCTGCCGGCCGAGTTAAGTCTAAACAACATACACACAATACTTAGCACGTCTACCTTAGTCTGTTACTATGTTAATTATAAAATAATTTTTGTATTACAAGTACCGCTAATTAGCTCTAAAACATTTATTTTGTCACATAGTATAAGTTTACCGACTCCTTACGACAGTAAGGAAAGCAACGCCTTCAGCGTCATACTGCCGGACTTTAAATATATAGCAATGACCAAAGACCAGTCTCAATATTGTACTATGGATAGTCTACGCGTCTAGTTAGTCTAGTTAGTAAATTTACCTTTTACTAAATTTTTGCTGAAATTTTGAACAGGAATACCCATAAAATACTACTATAAACATTGACTCCCCCCCCGTACCCCAGTGACGCTTACATGGAGCCTATATCGCATGCTGGCTAGCTGAGCGCGGTGAGCGACAACCACGCGACTTTTTTCTAATCCTACTTGCATTTTTAAACTCGTGATATCTTCCGAATGAAATGTAAAAAATTCTAAAAAGGTATTAAAGCCGTCTTGAATATAAAGTAATTTATTTTGATAAGGATTAATACCAAGGTACAAATGAATTTTAGAATAAAAAACTGCTTACTGTGACATAATAACTATAATATTTAGACATATGCTGTCGCGACACTTTTTGTAGATAATGATGAGTTCTGCAAAGTCGTAGTAAATGATTTTGTTCTATCATCAATAGTTTTCGCAGCGCACGCGACGTAAGGAATTTTTCAGGTCTTTTTTTACACCTAATGTTACATTATTGGAGTTTTAGCAAGGATTCCAAATTTTTTTTTAAATAGGTGCGTTGGGGTAAGATCGGAGGTGGGGTAAGACCGTATGAATTAAATATCTATCTCATTTGGCAACATTTTCAAACACTGACAACATTAAACAGAGCGCCATTTCATTATCCCGCGACTCTTATCTTCGGCCTGCCGCTCCGGCAAAACAGACATTATGCAGTGCGGAATTTACGAAAAAAGAGAATTTTCTGTTTTTTTGTGAAATCCGATCTTTCCCCTTGAACTTTAATTTGTGTTTTGTATTATACCTATGCTTATTTCGTTATTGGTATTCTCAGAATACTAAGTTGCATGTTATAATACGTAGATTGATGTGATCCTAACCTGCCTAGAGTAATCGTACGCAAATGTCCGATGTTTCCCCTCACAGTCAAAGAACGGATGAATGTTGTCCGATCTTGACCCGTGGATAAAATAAAAGAGATTGTCAAACTTTCAAAACCTTTGTTTTTTAGCATTTAGAATTAAATGTATTTAAGATTTGAATTGCGTACTCGTATTATAAGTTTTACTAGCTTTGTTCGCTATTTCTCCCGCGTAGTAAAAAATAAGACCTTTCTATCATGGTGGCGTATGCTCATCCCTCTAAGTGTTAGATGACCTAAAACAAAATTGTTCATATGAGTATGGCTGAAAAAGCAGGGATGTTCATATCTGTAGGTTCATAATTTAGCTGTCACTATTTATCCCGAAAACCAGAACGATTATGCAGGGCACGGCTAGTTTTTCCTAATGATGGCTATTTTTATATTGTCTTACCATTATATTAATTAATGCACTCTTTGCATACAGGCATTTAATATGTTTGTATTGAAATTAATTGATATATTTTTTTCTTATTATATTTACATGTATACATTAAGCAAAACAAAGTGTGTAGGGTTTTTTATCTGATTAGCTACACACACTTTATAAATGTATACTATGTGCTCACCATATTTATAAACATGAAAAAAAAAAAAAACAGTTTTGTCATCAGTATTGATTTGAAATGCCTCCAAAACAATTTTCAAAATTACTTTAATGTATAGAGATCGATCCATTGCAGTATTAGTAGGTGTTGATTTTGTTATGAGCATAAATTAATCCTAAAATATGGTTAATCATACACTAACAGAACCGGTATAAAAAATAACTTGAAATAATTAAAAATAACTGAACATACATACCACACTTTTTCTAAAAACATACCTAAGGAAACTGTTAAAAGCATCCGATCTTTCCCTTTACCATTACAAAGTTTGAGAACCACAAAATCATAATTTTTTTTCACACTTACGAGTATGTTGGAGGAATAGTAAGTAGGTAGTAAAGTTATCCTACTATTATGACTAATGACTAATCGGTTAAACTGATCGGAATAAGATTTTAAATACAGTCAGATTACAGTCTGGTTTAAATAAATAAATAAATAAAATATATTTATTTGCGAAAATGGGTAATAACAATAAGATCTTAAATGTTTACATTGAGAACTCCATAATCAACCTGACGGCATGCAAATATTAGGTTGTCTGTGACAATTTGACAAAAACCTTTATAATTCACTTTACAATTCATCACTCTAAGCTGCCTATTCAAGAACTACCAATTTTACTTTATTAATATCTAGTATATTACATTCTCTTTGTTATTATCTACGTTACATAATTATACAAAAACTGATTAGGCATTTATAACAATCCAATGATAATGGAAGCAAAATAATAACTAAATGAAAACAAAAGCATTTTTTTTTTGTTTTGGACAATTCACACACAACACCATCTGACCCCAAACTAGCAAAGCTTGTACTATGGCGGCCAGATAGCTGATATAATACATATATAGTTTTTAATACATACTTATTTTAATAGAAACACCCAGACACAGTGCAAACATTTGAATTCATCACACAAATATTTGCACTGGGTGGAAATCGAACCCACCACAACCCTCGGCTTCGCAGGCCCACTACGCACTGAGCCACGAGAGCAGTTATTATATTAATACATTTAGCTATGCTACCAATATCCAAAATAAATACAAGCTTACAAATCTGAATCTAAAGTAGTTTAGCACCTAAACTACTTTTATCAAAGTACAATACGAGAATGAGAACTTCTTGGGTAAAGTCGTGGGCCGCTGCAAATCATCATCATCATCAGCCACAAGACGTCCACTGCTGAACATAGGCCTCCCCCCTAGATTTCCATAACGAACGGTCCTGCGCAACCTGCAACCAGCGGTTTCCAGCGACCTTTGTGAGGTCATCTGTCCATCTAGTGGGAGGCCGTCCAACACTGCGTCTCCCGGTTCGTGGTCGCCACTCAAGAACCTTTTTTCCCCATCGGTTGTCAGTTCTGCGAGCGATGTGGCCTGCCCATTGCCACTTCAGCTTGCTTACTCTTTGAGCTATGTCGGCCACTTTCGTTCTTTTGCGAATATCCTCATTACGGATTCTGTCGCGCAAAGAGACTCCGAGCATAGCTCTCTCCATAGCTCGCTGTGTGACTTTGAGCTTCGTTATGAGACCAACAGTGAAGGACCACGTCTCAGTTCCATAAGTCATCACTGGCAACACGCACTGGTTAAAGACTTTCGTCTTTAGGCATTGGGGTATTTTGGACTCAAAGATGTGCCGAAGTTTCCCGAACGCTGCCCATCCGAGTTGGATCCTTCGCTGGACCTCTTTGTCGAAGTTGGATCTACCTAATTGGATCTTTTGACCCAGGTAGACGTATTCGTCAACAACTTCGAGTGTGGTATTCCCAACAATAACCGGTACAGGTGAGACATGAACATTTGACATGACCTTCGTCTTGTCCATATTCATCCTCAAACCTACCTGTTGGGATACTCTACTAAGGTCCCTGAGCATAGCACCGAGGTCCTCCATCGACTCCGCCACAATGACTATGTCGTCGGCAAACCGAAGGTGAGTGATGCATTCGCCGTTGATATTGATGCCATATCCGTTCCAGTCCAGTAGCTTGAAAACATCTTCCAGCGCGGCAGTGAACAGTTTCGGAGATATAACATCTCCCCTGTCTCACGCCTTTCTGTAGCTGGATATGTTTTGTGCACTGGTCCTGTAATCGGACAGACATTGTGGCTTTGCTGTAAATACACTTCAACACTTCGATATAGCGATAGTCGATGCGGCATCGCTGGAGAGACTGAAGCACTGCCCAGGTCTCGATGGAATCGAAGGCTTTCTCATAGTCCACATACGCTATACATAGTGGCCGATTATACTCCTCGGTTTTCTGTATAATCTGCCGAAGCGCATGAATGTGGTCTATGGTACTATAGCCTTTTCGGAAACCAGCTTGTTCGGGTGGCTGGAAGTCGTCAAACCTGCGTGCGAGACGATTCGTGATTACCCTCGAAAACAACTTATAAACGTGGCTCAGAAGTGAGATGGGTCTGTAGTTCTTCAACAAGGTGTTGTCACCTTTTTGAAGAAGAGCACCACCACACTTCTGCTCCACGCTTCTGGCGTACTACCGTCAAGTATGACGGAATCGAACAGCTTCTGGAGGACTTTAAGTACCGGTTTTCCACCCGCTCTCAGAAGCTCAGTCGTAATTCCGTCGTCGCCAGGTGCTTTGTTGTTTTTTAAGTTGTTTGAGGCCATCCTAATCTCATACAGGCTGACTTCTGGGATATCTTCGGTAAAGTGTCGGGTCAGCTTGGCTCTGGGGTCTTTGCCATGCTAACGACAGGTTGTGCTTGCGTAGAGGTGTATAACTGTTCATAGAACCTCTCAATCTCCTCCAAAATCTCAGGCTTCGACGAGACAACGTTACCACTATCGGTCTTCAGTTTGGCCAGCTGACTTTGCCCAAGAGACAGATTTCTTGCGAACACTTTTGAGCCTTTGTTCTGCTTGATCGCCTCTTCAATACTCGAAGTATTGAAGCAGCGTATGTCGCGTCGCACACAAGTAGAGATCTGTCTATTGAGCCGTCTGTATACCGTCATGTCGACCGAAGACTGTAACCGCATATCTCGTCTGACCGCCATAAGATCTAGAGTTTGATCGGAGAGCTTTTGGGTTCTGTTTTGGCGTCGGCTCTTATAAAATTTTCTGCCAACAGCATGAACAGTTTCCACTAGCCTGTCGTTTATTTCGTCCGCCGTTACGCACTCATCTAAGGATTCGAAGCGATTTTGAAGTTCGAGTTGAAAGTTATCGGGATCTTCGATCTGAGCATAATTTGGTCGGAGCGTGGACTTCATTAGACGTGATCTTTCGAGCTTAATGTTTAGATTCAGCCTGCCTCTTACAATACGGTGATCGCTGCCGGTCTTAACCCTGCTGATCACAGAGACATCGCTGAATATTTGCCGTTTAGTCGTCATAATGAAGTCGATCTCATTTTTTGTGGAACCGTCAGGGCTAATCCAGGTCCACTTTCTTTGTGGTTGTTTCTTGAAAAAGGAGTTCATCATAAAGAGGCTCTCCCTTTCCAAGAAATCCGCTAGACGTTGCCCTCTTGGGTTCCGCTGCCCATATCCGAAATTCCCCACTCTCAACTCATCACCGCTACGTTTGCCCAGTTTCGCGTTGAAGTCTCCCATCACAACTGTGAAATGTGTTGGCGAGACATGTATGGCTTTGGAGATGTCCTCATACATGGCCTCAACCTCTTCGTCGGGATGTGTCGAGGTCGGTGCGTATACTTGTATGACCTTCAATGAATACCGGTCGCTAATTTTAAGTACAAGGTATACCACCCTGTTCGACACACTCTCGATCATTATCACGTTGTTGACGAGAGACTTGCGGACGATAAACCCGACACCCCCTTGGGATTGTTGATCTCCCTCCCGGTAGTAGAACAAGTTGCCGGATTCGAGGGTTATCCTGTCCTCGCCCTGTCTACGGACTTCGGATAACCCCATGATATCCCATCGCAACTTGTCCACTTCTTCTTCCAGCTCCACAATCTTTTTCGTCAGCCCTCAGCGTCCGTGCGTTATATGTTGCCAGGTCGAGTCGTTGGGTTTGGTGGCGGGGCGTCTGCCGGAGATTCTTCGCACCCCATGCTCCGCCGGAACCAAGGCTGCCACCAGCGCCTGGAATAGCGGAGCCGCCGGGGACTAGGGGCCGTTTTCTGGTTGTGACTTTCATAGGGGGGGTGTTTGCCATAGTCACCACGCTTGGCAAGCGGGTTGGTGACCGCGGAGCCAGTCCTTTGCACCGATGACGCCGCTGCCCGTCATCGGCCTGGTCCATTTAGGACTGGCTTTTAAATGGATATACCGCCATTGGTTCGGTCGTCAGAGCCTCGTTAGTTGGCAGCAGGGTGTACCACGCGCAGGAGAGGTTGACATTTGGGGAAGCTAGATGTTAAGCGCTTCCCCCTTACACACCGCTGCAAATATTAAATAAAAAAAAAGAAATTGTGTAACCAAGTTTTATTGCAAGTTGAATTCAATAAATGAACAAGGAACACGTCGTGTTTACTTTGATATTCACCCGAAAAAAAACCAAACTCCCGTCAATTTAACAGGCATACCACCTTTCGGTGGACTAGTATTCGGTAGACTAGCAAACACATATGGTGTGCGCCTCGCTGGCAACGGCGACGGCGCCGGCGCAGGGCCCGCTCCCCGTCCCTCGCCTCCGCACACACACGCCACCACGCACACTGCGAAAAACACGATCATATTATGTAACGACAATCTTATTATAATATTTCACTAACGTTAATCATTGTAATCATAATCTTTATTGCGTTAATATTATTTTCAACACACTTGCTCATAAAATGGCTCCAATTTCACCGCAATCAGGCATATAATGACAATTATAAACAAACTGTGACTTTTTCGTTACTGTTACTCATAAGTAAGGTTTTTTCATTAGTTGAGTTGCTTTGTTTTTAACAAGAACAAAATTAAAATTTTGATTAACCCCGACTACCTTAGATTTGTTATCTGTACAACATTCTACTAGTCAAGCCCTTTCATTTGATACCCATATTAAGGGAATTGTGAAAAAGGAAATGTAATTCGCCATTTTGTGGTAGCGGCCATCTTGGATTTGAAATTTGTCATAGTGCAAAGTATTCTACTAATCAAGCCCTTTCATTTGATACCCATATTGAGGTAGTAGTGAAAAATATTATATAATTCGCCATATTGTGGTGGCGGCCATCTTGAATTTGAAATTTGTTATAGCGTTTAGTACTCTACTAGTCAAGCCCTTTCATTTGATACCCATATTGAGGTAGGTTGTGAAGAAATATTTTGTCCGCCATTTTGTGGAGGCGGCCATTTTGAATCGATATTAACCAAACATAGCTAAGAACACCCGCACGGATATTAACTTTCAAATAAAAAAAACCGCATCGAAATCGGCCCATCCGTTTGAGCTCTACGGTGCCACAGACAGACACACACACAGACAGACAGACAGACAGACAGACAGACAGACAGACCGACAGACAGACAGACATCGACGTCAAACTTATAACACCCCTTTTTTTTGTCGGGGGTTAAAAAAGTTTCCGTACAGAAAAGGTCCTGTTTAATAGAACAAAATAAATTAATAAATGTAGCTATTATTGTTTGCTCACTTCATGCAACTTTGAATTGAATTAGATAAATTCAACCTGTACATGCTTACAAAATAAACCTTTACTCAAATATTATTTTTTATTTTCTGTGTATTAAAGAAACCTTTAAATTCCTCTTATTATAAATATAAATAAATAAATTAATAAATATCGGTGGACAATTCACACACAACGCCATCTGACCCCAAAGTAAGCAAAGCTTGTGGTATGGCGGGCAGATAGCTGATATAATACATATATAGTTTTAAATACATACTTATTATAAATAGAAACACCCAGACACAGTGCAAACATTTGAATTCATCACATAAATATTTGCACTGGGTGGGAATCGAACCCACGACCCTCGGCTTTGCAGGCAGAGTTACTACCCACTAAGCCACGAGGCCAGTCAATTGTACTTGTGATTGTAATTGTACGTGCCTAAAATACTATCGGCAGTAAGACAAAAAAAAACATTTTTTTTAGTCTGTGGCCGGTCGCCACTAATGCGCATTTGACATTTTGACAGATGATTAATTTCTCCCACCGTAACGAAACATTTTTAACATCTCGTTATTACTTCATTATTAAAAAAATAGTTTTTTATTATTATTTTATTCACAAGTGTGTTGAAGAGGCGAGTGTTTTAATGCAGCCGAAATTGGTAATCACCAACATTACACACTAGTGTCATAATCTTCTATTACATGTCTAGTATAGGTATTAAAATCAATAAATTGTAATGTTATTTGATTGTATGTGGTATTATTAAAAATCATAACAATGTCATCATAAACTAACTTTAATATGTTCCTATAATGCTAAACAGATTAGACCTTCATTTGTTATTTGAATGTACCTACTTGAGTATCTATAGTTTGAACTCAAGGAACTCCTTGAATCTATAGAATGTCGATCGACAAGCCAGCACTTCAGGCGAGACTTGAAGCAAGCCTGGCTTGGACCACCAACTGCTGCACGTGGCAGCTTGTTGTACACGGTGGGTCCTATGATATAGGTGAGCTTGTCAGACTTTGATAGTTTCCTGGGAACTGGTTTTAGTTGCCCTGCGCGTCGTATTAGGTACGCAGATCGGTCTCCACATACGGTGGACAACTGTAGGTTTTCTCTCACATACAATCCTACATGGAGAACGACTATACAGGGCAAAGTAAGAATCCCTAGGTTTTTAAAATGCGGTAGCAAGGATTTGTCCCTGCTGATGCCCCACGGCCCTTTACATTGACATATCGACTCTTACTTACAATACTTAGCACGTAGCTTGAAAAAGCAACATCCTTTTCTGGTTCACATAGCTACTGCCGCAATCATAGGGAATAATGTACACCCCTGGCACACCAAAAGGGTCCCTGTCCTTTGGAGAGCGTACTACTTGCCTTAGCTACCTGAGTGGGCGGAAAATTGTCTTAATGCAATATCTTCGGCGTAGCAAGTGTCCAATATTATCCGTCACTCTTTTAGTATATGGCAGAAGTAGCCACCCTCTCCACTGAAGCCGGACGCGTCCTTGACGATGCATTCGCCACCCGTCATCCCTGTTTCCAGCTATACCTTTTGCGGTTTAACACGCCTTTCAAATGATTTAACTCCGTTTCTAGGTATTCTGGGCCACATACACATACACATGGTACTTTTAATAAGCGTGCGTGGTGCTGAGGCTAAGTGTGCGGGATGGTGGTGTAAATCGGCACTAAGATACCTATCTGTATGCGTCGGCTTGCGGTAGACCGTGTGCGATAATTGTCCAGTAGAATCTCGCATCACCAACACATCCAGAAAAGGCAGAGCGCCATTCCGTTCACGTTCCACCGTCACCGCAATACTCGGGTGAAAACTGTTTAATTGTAACAGCAACGAATCAATCTGGTCTTTGCGTACAATTGCGAACACATCGTCAACATATCGCCACCAATGTCTCGGTTTAAATGGTGAGCTTAAAATTACTTCCTCTTCACACCACTCCATAAAAATATTAGCTACAACCGGGGCAATGGGAGAGCCCATTGCTACACCTTCAATTTGTAAGTAGTGGTCCCCCTTCCACACGAAAAAGCCTTTAGTGAGTGTAAATCGCAACAGCTCTATGTACTCGATAGGTATTTGAATGAACTGTAATAGTCCCGTAATTATTTCAATGGAGCCATCTATCGGTACATTTGTGAAAAGTGATACAACATCGAAACACACAAGTTCTTCATCCTCACCGAGCTGAACCCCTTCCAATAACTAATGATTACTGAAGATCATGAAAAATATTTATTATTTTATTATTTAGAAATGTGGAGGACGTAGATTTTGCGAGTTACATTTGTCCCGAGTGCAAATGTTTGGCTAAGAAAGGAGGTGACAACACTCTAACTCCGGTTGGCGTCTCTAAGAAACAAAGAGACCCCAACGTAACGATCCGTAACAAACAAGCGCGGGTCCAGAACGTGGACGAGCCAAACAACGAGGACACGCGAGAACTGAAACACGAAATTCAAAAACTACGTTACGAAATGACGACTGTCAGGGAACAACTCGCGCAGTCAAGTTCCCTTATCGATGTGTACAAGACGAAACTGGAACAATCTGTCTCGGTTATTACCGATTACGACAAGAAATTAAGTTGTTCTATGACGACCATAGCGAGCTATGAAAAAAAGATGACTACATACTCCTCCCGAATGGAACAATTTTTCGAAAAAATAGAGAAGTTCGAGAGAAGAGACAATCGAGCGAGTGCGAACATGTCACCTACTGCGCCGCCGGTCCCCATACAGTATGCGTCAGTGGCGCAGCGAGGCCCGGCCCCGGCGCGCGCGCTGCCGCCGGCCAATTCCGCGCCGACACGCAACCCCGCACCACCGTCTAGTCAGCTCACGCCGCCGCGCAACCCCGTACCACCGGCGAGCCAGCCAGCGCCAGCTATCACTGCGTCGACGCGTAGCCAGCTCACACCGCCGCGGAACCTAACACCACCGACGGGTCAGACCGCGCCGGCAGCCGCTGCGCCGCCGCTCCAGCAGGCCGCACCCCCGCGCGCAGCAGCACCAGCGCCTACAGCTCCATCGGCGCCACAGCGGAAACGCGGCAAACGCGCACAAGCATCAACCCAAGAGTCGTCCACCGATAACGACACGCCATCGATTGTAGAATCAAAAACGACTAAACGACAATCGTCGGCTCGAGATTCATCGTGGCAGACTGTGACGCGGCGTAAAGATCGTTACACATATACGAGACAAGTCGTACGCGGAAGTGGTACTTCAGACGCTGAGTTAGAAGCAATAGAACGAGTGGAAAAATTACATGTATGCTTCCTGAAACCGACAACCACTCCAGAAACTTTAAAAACATACATGAACAAGAAAAATCCATGTACCGAGTATCATGTCGAGAAAATTCTTTTGAAGCATACGCACTACGCATCGTTTGCTGTGACCGTCCCAACAAGCAAGTATGAGTTTTTCATGAAAGCTGATAATTGGCCAAGTAGAGTCGAAGTTAGTCCTTGGTTTCGACGCGGCGACCGGCGGGCGGTGCGCTCGTCTTTCGACGCCGCAGGCATTGCGGGCAACACCGGAGCGACCGAAGCCGCAGGCGTGGGGCGGTGGACGCACACACCCCGTCGCTCCGCCGGCGGCTCCCCTGCGACGACGGCTGGCAGGCGTAGTTCAAAATGCAGTGTTTAGTATGAACGCGCAGTGCTTAACTCGAGACAGTTGACAGTATGTCACCAAAACATTAACTCGCTAAATGACAAGACTCAACGATTAGAAGTTCTCTTAGAAACTGACCTTAAGTGCGATGTTCTTGCATTAACAGAACACTGGCTTACCGCCCCAAATCTACAATGTATTCATTTAAAAGACTACAAGTTGGTGTCTAGTTTTGTAGAAATAATGTTATCCATGGCGGATCCTGTATTTTTGTAAATGAAGCACTAAAGTGTGTCGAAAACGTTGAGTTATCAGCATTGTCAGAAGAAAGATTTTGTGAAATCTCCGCGATTGACGTTATGGACTTTGACATTACTATCATTTGCATTTATCGCACAGGCCTAGCTCATGTTAGAGGTTTCTTAAGTGGCCTGGAACGTTTGCTCGATAAGCTCAGTGAAACCGATAAAACATTTATGATTCTCGGTGATATAAACATAAACATCTTAGACAGCACTAGCACTGACTTTAAAAATCTGTCGAACACATACTCAACTCTCATGATGTGAGTTCGATTGTAGACTTCCCTACTCGTATAACAGAAACGTCACAAACAGCGATCGACCTAATTTTTACAAATGTAGCGCGAGAACTTACTTCGGCAACCTCAATAAATACGCTTCTGTCAGATCACTTAGCCGTACGTGGAGTGGTAACATTCGCTTGTTCAGCGCCAGCACAGCTCACTCGTCTTAGTCGTGATTTATCGCAGAATAACCGCGCAAACTTTGTGATGGCTATTGACAGTATAGATTGGTCTGAAGTAAGTGAGAGAAACAAAACCGCTCAAACATTTGTAGTAGCACTGATCAATATATTAGCAAATAAGTATGACACTTGTTTCCCGATAAAACGAACACCAAATAACAAACGTGATGCTTCGTGGGTTACGCCTGATATTCTAAATCTAAAATCATTGTTGTTTGATATTTCGAAATTAGTTGACCAATTTCCTGAAGAAGAGAACTTAATAGCTATGTTTGACGATCTCAACAGGAAATACAATTCTACTTTGAATGTGTCTAAAACAAATCATTACAATAGCATAATACATGGAAGCACGAATCCATCTAAAGCTATGTGGGGAATCGTGAACACGGAGAGGGGGAAAAACAATTCGCCTAGGTTGAACTTTTCCAAGATCGTAAAAGATTGTAACGGCAGTAAGTTTAGTTCGCCAAAAAATGCCGTAAATGCTATGAACGTTCGGTTTTTAAATGCAGCTGCTGCCTGTGGGGCGCCTAAAGCTAATGCTGCTACTGTATGTAAAATTTTAGTATCTGCGCGTCAGGCGTCTGACCGTTCCCTCAGACTAACAAGTTTTTCGGCTGATGAGGTATTTCGCATAGTCTCCTCCAGAATACCTCCAAAAAAGTCAAAAGACATAATACGGTGTGTCGATGGAGCTAATTAAACTAGCAATTTTGCCTCTAGCTCCGGTTCTCGCCACACTGTTTAATAAGTGTCTTAGGGAGGGGTCGTACCCGTCGCCGCTGAAGATATCGAAAGTGTCCCCGATATTTAAAGGCAAAGGCAAACGGGACGATATTGATGGATATAGACCAGTATCGATTATACCAGCAATAGCCAAAGTATTCGAAAATGGCTTGAGTTCGCGATTAGTGGCCTATCTATCGGAAACCGAGGCACTGTGTGAACAACAATACGCATACCGCGAAGGGAGGTCTACGACTTTTCTAACGCGTGAAGTGATTCGTAGCGTGTTGGCTGCCCGTGAACGTAAAGAGCAAGTAGCCGTCTTATGCTGTGACTTATCGAAGGCCTTCGATGTTGCAGACCATGAGACCTTAGCTTTAAAGCTGAAACACTATGGCATAGCTGGGAAATCATACGAGGTATTGACTGACATGTTACGAGGCCGCTCTCAAGTAGTGGATGCTGGCGATGGCGAGAATAAATCAGACCCGTTGCCTTCGTCTATGGGAGTACCGCAGGGTTCGTCAGTCTCTAATATTATGTTTTCTCTCCTACTAAACGATCTACCCGAAGCCGTGAAGGGTGCAGCCATATTCATGTATGCGGATGACGTGGCTGCCGTAGTCACAGCTCTTTCAATAGAGGAATTAGAAGAGAAATTAGATTTTGTAATAAACGGCTTAAATTCATGGTTTAGCGCCAACGGTTTTATGCTAAATTCAAAAAGACACACTATATTCACTTTTGTCTGTCGGGACACCATACAAAACCGCTAAAAGTCTCGCTAAATGGTGTTAGGATTGAGCAGGTACAGAACACCGCATTTTGGGGTTCGAGATTGATCGCAGCATGACGTGGGAACATCACATCGACAAGATGTGTGCTAAAGTTAACAGTGCGTGCTTTGCGCTAAGACGAGTTTCCCGAGTGGTGTCTACGGAAGTGTCACGTGCATGTTACTTCGCCACAGTGCATTCACGGTTACAATACGGCGCCGAGCTATACGCGCGCGCTGCCGACTGGAAGCGTGCGTTCCGCGCCCAAAAACGTGCCGTACGTGCCATTGTTGGCGTATCGCAATGTACATCCGTCAGACCATATTTCAAGGAGCTTGGTATACTTACTTTACCTGCTATCTTGATCTATCAAGTGGCTGTGTATGTAAAAATAATCTAGAATCGTACAACACGCGAAGAGAGAGACATTCTCGCAACATACGCAGCGCCGACAAGCTGGATGTTATACCACTCTCTCACGAGGTCACAGAAGTTAACTCACATAATGGGACCGGAAGTTTATAACGCTCTTCCCAAAATAGTTTTATCGGCCCCAAGTTTCGGCAGCTTCAAAAACAGATTAAAGTGCTGGCTTATCGATCAAACTTTTATAGTTACAGCGAATTTTTAGAGAGTGATGGCAAAGTTCCCATAAAATGTAAATAAATAAATTTGACATAGGTTAGTACAATTGCTATAAAGACATTATACTCACAGTATAATGCTTGACAGTTTTCTGTACAATAATTATTGTAATACAGTAAAGTAGTAGTTTCAAACTTTGAAAATGTATACAATTTGTATGCTCTTTCTTTTGTTTTTATTTTTTATTAATTGACGTGTAAATTGTACATTTATGAATAAAGTACTTTGACTTTGACTTTGACTTTAACTGCACAAAATGCGTAGAGTCTTTGACAAAATTTTCCCGACGAATGGAACAAGCATATCCGACAAGAAACATAATCTGCCGTGCAATACTTAAAACGGAGTAATCGACATTTTGACGTTTTTGAGTTAAATATTGAACCGTAATGGATCATAAGGAATCGAATGATAAAATCGATTTTTGATTTTTCAGACTACAAGATAGAAAAAACAAATCCCTCAATGCAGTTACTAGTCATATTTTATGCAAACTGTAACGTAAAACTATCTAAAATACAGTATTTGCAATTACGTCTGAAAGGATTCTTTGTTTTTCTAAGTAAATGTTATCGTCACTACAAAAACATCGGTTTACTATAAATTAAAAACGTAGTTACCACCTAAACTAAACTGCAGTAAATAGGCAATGTTCTAAAAACATGAGTACTGCAAAGTTTGTTTTTATTGATTTTTAACAGGAATTGCAGACTAGTATGCAGTAAGGTACTAGGATGTAGTATTTTAGAAAGCATTACCTATTTTTCATAAATAGTTAAAGTGCAGTAAATGTTGATAAAACTGTCTTTTATCTACGAGTATATGATAAGTTACTTTTTGTTGTTAATGTTACTAATTAAATTGCAGTATTCGGGATATTTACTGCAGTATGATCAATAATATCTAACACTTATACTATAATTTTTTTAGCCAAGTTGCAGTTAAAGTTGTAATTACTGCATTATATTTAGTAATTTGAACAATTTGTTATATTCCACAGTTCCTGTGGAAAATTGGTGGTAATTAAAAAACCAAGAAAAAGTTAACGATAGTTCAAAGCAATAATTGTTGACATAAATAACTCAATTTTCTCCAAATAAAACCGAATTCAATTAAAATTAAACTCGAACTTTCGACTATAATTTATCATTTGAAGCTGCCAGACAAACAGATAAATGTGAAAAATGATGGTCCAGGTAAATGTAAGAAAATCACTATAGTTTTTCTTGTTATTTCGAAAAACACCGCAGCAATTCCGATAAAAATTATATGAGATTTCTGAAGTATTTTCTACCAAACAAAAAATAAATACTAAAATTGTTTCACAATTAGCTATAATTCATGCCATTGTGAGTGTGGTTTATCTAAATTGTTAGGATATCATAAAAGTCTCTTCTGATAGTGTAAATAATACTAAATAAAAAGTGATATTTCTGATTAAGTTTTTATTCTGATAGACATTTTCTTTCAGTCGCTTTTTTACCCGACTGAAAGAAGGGTTATGTTTTTCGCGCGTTTCTCGTATGTTTATAATTTTTTTTATTCCCACGTATATTCCAAATGGCTGGGTGGATTTTGACAATTAAGATACCGTTAGATTCGTCGTAATTCAAGTGTCTTTAGATAGTAAATATACTATAATATAGATAGTAAAATATTTTTTATCGACATTGGAGCGACTTTTTTTGAAATAACAAGAAAACTGTAGCAAGTTTCTTACATTTATCAGTATCATAATTTTTCACGTTTATCTGGCAGGTTTTACTGAAAAATTATAGTCTAAAGTTTAAATTTAATTTTATGTTGAAGTTGATTTTTGTTTTGTTGGAGAAATTGAATTATTCATGTCAACTGTTATGTTTATTACGCTTTGAACTATCGTTAACTTTATCTTGGTTATGTAATTTGTCTTACATAATGTTTTGTATCTTTCAGTTTGGCATTCGGGGTTTTTAAATTAAGTTATTTACTCATTAAAATATGGCATATAATTAAGGCCTGAAAATTAAGAGTAAAAAAAGACTGAATAAAAATGTCTAACAGAATCAACAATTAATTGTGATCACCAAACATTTATCTCACACAAATATATATCACAACCAAATAGAAGCCAGAAATTAATCTAAGATGAAGAATCAGATGACATAAATAAAAACCAGAAATTAATAGAAGATGAGGAAGAAGAAGACTTTAATCAGCTGACTATTATTTAATTATTTTTTTATTTATAAATTACTAACAAATTGTCTTGCCAGACATATTGCATGCCTCTCGCAGAGGCCAGTTTGTATGGGGCAACTTTTAAAATGTTTTGTATCATCTTATCTTACCTACAAACAGCAATAAAGATTTTTGTATTTGTATTTGTATTGTTTACAAACTGCACCTAAATTTTGTTGTAAATACATTAAAATGCAGTAAAATAAATTTGATACTGCATCTTAAATAGCAAATTAGCACATTTTATTGATTATTTTGTAGCACTAACTCAACTTACTGCATTTTAAAAAATCGGACATAGTAGTTGCCTTCAAGGTTTAATTTGCTGATATTCCCTTAGAGACAACAAAACACCTAACTTCGTCTCCCTCTCTTGCAGAAAAATTGTTGACAGAAAATGTTGATTGTCCTTCATCTACATTTGAGTTGCATCATGTTACTGCCACTGCAATACTAAAAACGTTCAAAGACATTAAAGTTAAGAATACAGAGGACGTATGGGGATTGTCAGTTAAGGTATTTGAGAGGATTATTAATAATATTGTCCCATATTTAGCAGAATTATTTAACGAATGTATAAAAAATGGTACATTTCCTGACATGATGAAATATAGTAAAGTGATACCTCTGTTTAAATTCGGAGACAAAAACAAACTTGAAAACTACAGACCCATCTCGGTTTTGCCTTGCATCAGCAAAATATTCGAGAAACTTGTTCTCCAGCAACTTTTATAATCTTACTTTAATATTTATAATCTATTACATAGTAACCAATTTGGATTCACAAAAGGACGTTCCACTACCGATGCAGGCATTGAACTAACTAATTATACATTGAAAGCCTGGGAAGATCATCATGACGTTCTGGGAGTATTTTGTGACTTATCAAAAGCTTTCGACTGTGTTCATCATGACACTTTTTTAAAGAAACTGCAGTTTTATGTGGTTTCGAAACCAGCTCTAAATTTCATTTCTTCATATCTTAAAGACCGTGTACAAATAGTCGATGTTGACGGTGTGCAATCAAATGAGTCGCCTATAAGAATGGGTGTACCACAAGGTTCCATACTTGGACCTTTTTTGTTTCTTATATAAGTTAATGATAAAGAAACATAAAAATATAGAAGTAGTTATGTTCACCGATGATACATCACTTCCATTCAAAATTAAAACGATTCCACAGAAATAAACGTACTTTTGGACATTGCGTACAAATGGTTTGATGCAAATAATCTAGTATTTAATCCAACTAAAACGAAATGTATAAAGTTCACACTCTGCAATGTAATGTACGGTAAACTTGATATAAGACTGAACGATGAACTTATCGAATCTGTACAATCTACTCGTTTTCTGGGTATTTCAGAAGATGCAAATGTGCGGACCCCATTCTAGCTGATCGACTTAGCTCAGGTGCCCACGCAGTTCGTCAAATTAAAAAAATATCTGATGTTGCAACAGCTAGGCTTGTTTATTTTGGCCACTTTTACAGTATTATATCCTACGGGATCTTATTATGGGGTTCGGCTGCGGACAAAAATCAGCTAGAAAATCCGTACGGGAGATGTTCAAAACTATTAACAGTCCCTTCATTGTATATTTATGAATGTATAATGTATGTAAGAAAAACTCCAACTCGTCTGCAGAAATTAACTAATCTGAATCCAAAAGCGCGCCATAAACACAACATTGTATTTCCTAAGTGCAAACTTCAGAAATAACTCTTTCAAATATTATGGTATTCGCTTCTGTAATGTATTCCCTGTATGTGTCGAAATTAGAATCTTGTAATAAGGTAAAATAATAGATTTATAAGACTTTTGATGTTACATTGTATGTACTAATGTAGTATCTGTAAACTGTGTTACGATGCCCGGTTACATGGATTTCGCTGACCAACAAGTCATATTCAACATTACTCAATTCAAGACGGTGGCGTGATTCCCACCGTGTTGCAAGCAGTTCCGCGAAGCATCGGACCACCCGGTAGACGCACACCGATCGGCGATCGGCGTCCCTTAGCCGTCACTTCGTAGTCTCATATCGACGCGTTGACACTTAATTTAATCAGGTGTAATTTAAATGAAACTATAAATTTTAATAAATAATTTAATTTGCAAAAATGTTTTTTTTGCAACTCCTGGACTCGCGCAACTGAACTGGCGCAGTCGGTAGGATTTTCGAAAAAAGATTCACCGAGAATCTATCGAAATATTTTCGAGAAACTAGAACCTTCGCGAGTGTAGTTCAGGAGTGATCAAGAAATCGATCGTGCAGACACCAAGATGCAAATGTAAGTACTTCAGTTTCTATCGGAGTTGCTTTCCCATTTCCTATAAGTGTATCCTTAAACTTTCCAAGATTTTCCAACCAAGGCAGTCTCGGACCTACTCGGACTCGGACTAGTAGGTTAGTTGGTAATAGTGGCTAAAATTTGCACGACGCAAATATAACGTTAAGCGATATCTTAGAAATAAACTACTCTAGTGATAGTGATTCTAGCGATAGTGAACGTCGTAATTTATACAAGATGGTAGACGCCGCCGTAGAGCAAGTCTTTAAAGGACTTCGTGTTTTACCCGATTTCGACGGCAACCCCAACGTCCTGACCCGGTTTATTCGACTCTGTGACCAGCTTGTAGAGCAGTACGTTAGACCAGAACCGGAGTTTAGACTTAGTAACCTATCTCTGTTAACAAACGACCCGATCTGACAGTACCCTGAATTTGAAAATGAATTTATACTGACCACTGACGCATCTAACTTTGCACTAGGAGCCATATTATCACAAGGACCTATAGGAAGTTACCGACCAATAGTATATGCATCTCGAACCCTAAATGCTAGTGAAATCAATTATAGCACCATAGAAAAAGAATTTTTGGCAATAGTATGGGGAACTAAATACTTTAGACCCTATTTATTCGGGAGAAAGTTTAAAGTCCGTCCTCGCCAATCATAAACCACTCCAGTGAGTTATGAACCTCAAAGAGCCCAGCTCAAGGCTGACACGGTGAGGACTTAGATTGAGTGAGTTTGACTTCACCCCCATCTATAAGCAAGGAAAGCTCAACACTAACGCTGACGCTCTTTCTAGGATCGAAATAAATAACGAAGACGCTAGTTCTTCACTTGAGACAGAAAGGCCACCCTCAGTAGCTAGCTCTACTACCGTTACAGCCAATTCTGATGTACGTAGTTCAACAACTCTCTCAGTTCAAAGAAGCCAAGGCAGTACAACCCACACGCGGTACGCGGTACGCGGTACGCGTACGCGGTTATACCACAGAAATAATGCTATCTCAACACCCCGAGTTTCAACATTTTTAACTCCAACGACCGCATCAAAGGCTATCCACTAAAAATTATAGAAATGCCTATGAACGACTATCAAGACGGATCTACTAATAGAACAGCTACTATTTTGAACTCTGTCGACTTAGAAAAACTGCATTCAATCAACGAGAAGATCTTCACTCAACCCCCTATAAGCATTGAACATATTTCGGATCAAACTCTGTATTATACAACGATCCCGCTATACATCATGTTGAGCGCAGCTATGATTTTAGCCTATTTAGTATATCGAAGATTTTTTGAAAAGCGTAATATTCATAGAGAGGCGCTGAAAGCAGCCATTCCCGTAGCATCCTCGGAAGAAGCACATCCCCATGAAATAAAGGTGGACCATAGCAACATTTCAGCGACTCTATTAAGATGTGTCTAGAGATAGTCACTGAACAATGGGGGGAGGTGTTACGGTGCCCGGATACATGGATTTCGCTGACCAACAAGTCATATTCAACATTACTTAATTGAAGACGGTGGTGTGATTCCCGCCGTGTTGCAAGCAGTTCCGCAAAGCATCGGACCACCCGGAAGACGGACACCGATCGGTGATCGGCGTCCCTTAGCCGTTACTTCGTAGTCTCATATCGACGCGTTGATACTTAATTTAATTAGTTGTAATTTAAATGTAACTATAAATTTTAATAAATAATTTAATTTGCAAAAAGGTTTATTTGCAACTCCTGAAATCGCTCAACTTAACTACTGTGTGTATTGAATATTTGTTATTTTGTCTTCGACAAAGCCTTTTTATAGCTGAATTTAATTGACTAGGCCCCTTTACAGCTGCCTTATTCATTTTGACATTGTTATTTTATCTTATTATGTACAGAGATTCTTTGTCTTTTTGTAAATGACGTTACCAAATGTTCTTACGAATTTATGGTTCGAATAAATGAATTGAATTGAATTGAATTAAACCGAAATCCTGTCCCCTTCATTCTATCTGATCTCTCAAACTAAACTTTCCTACCTCTACTCATTCTAATATTTCCTTTTCTAAATCTTTCACTGTGAAAGCTGTCCTACTGTGGAATTCTCTTCCTCTGTCTATCCGGCAAGCAAAGCCTTAAAAAATGAAGTGCTTAAATTTTCTAGTGACACTTTAGTTCGAGTTACACGATAATGCAAAGTCACACCCCCTTTACGGAATTTTAAGATCTAATATATTTTTGCCGGTTTTGTTAATTTGATAAAATAAATGTCTGTCATACTTTTTCATAATCTAGCCGGATAAAAGAAAACCTATAACGGACTAGGTAAGGTACGTCGCCTCGTCCGCAATCATGTGACCAAACATCATTATAATAATATTAATAATACGAGTATAATATTATAGATGAAAGCAGTGACTATAGCAGTTAGTTTTGAAGAAATTACAAAGTGCTGTTTTTTGTCATTTAATTGCGATTTCTTATATCGCTTTTAAAAGCTTTGAGCCATAAATTTTGAAATGATTGTGCTCATGTCGACTTACGCGCCACCAGCACTGCTTGCAAGCTGAGCTTCATCCTTGTTTTCGGTCACGTTCTGTGTCTCCACAGTCGTAGAGGAATCTGTAAGTACGTTACAAAGTTATACTGTAGCAAGGGACAAGCAAGACATGCTTCTGTAAGCAACACACCCACCCATTCCCACACAGGGCCACGCAGCTATGCGCACTCCGATAATCCAAATGGCTGCCCCGCAACACACTCCGCACGTTACCGAGAGATAAAATTTGATTCAACTCAAACGAAAACAACTTATAAACGTGGCTCAGAAGTGAGATGGGTCTGTAGTTCTTCAACAAGGTGTTGTCACCTTTTTTTGAAGAAGAGCACCACCACACTTCTGCTCCACGCTTCTGGCGTATTACCGTTAAGTATGACGGAGTCGAATAGCTTCTGGAGGACTTTAAGTACCGGTTTTCCACCCGCTCTCAGAAGCTCAGTCGTAATTCCGTCGTCGCCAGGTGCCTTGTTGTTTTTAAGTTGTTTGAGGGCCATCCTTATCGCACACAGGCTGATTTCTGGGATATCTTCGGTAAAGTGTCGGGTCAGCTTGGCTCTAGGGTCTTTTGCCATGCTAACGACAGGTTGTGCTTGCGTAGAGGTGTATAACAGTAACTGCTCATAGAACCTCTGAATCTCCTCCAAAATCGCAGGCAAATTTTTGACTAACGTGGACAATTTGAAAAAATTAATAATTAAATAATTTCGAATTTAACATTGTTAATTATATTTTATTAAAAAATCGTTTATTTTATATTTCAGCATGTCATAATGAAGGAATAAAATATTAATAAGATAGTTTTTATAGCATCTTAGCGCATAAAACTGATTGTTTTGAACGTGCTCTTAGCGATGTGTATGTACTCTATTTGCTCTAAGTCGTAAACTATGAAAGATCTCATTTTAATTTATTTTTTTGTGTAGATTTACTATATTTATAGTTTTAATTTAAGAGAATTTTTTTTTTAAATTGTCCAAGTTAGTTAAAAATTTACTTGAAATGTTCACTTCCGGTTTGCAATCCGTAAAATAATTCAAATTTCGAATTTAGTAAAAAAATTAAAAAGTACAACCTTTTAACTATAAGAAACAACACTATTTAGTTTTGTTTTATAGCCAATACGCTCAAAAACAAAAATAATAGATGCCACTCATAAAGCTGCCGTGCTCAAATGGGACTGAACGGGTCATGTATGCCGAATGCCGGAACAACTCTGGGCCAAACAAACAACTATTTGGGTCCCACAATATGTACGACCAGCCAGGCGACCCAGGAAGAGATGGCGGACCGAACTCGATACATTTAGGGAAGATTGGTGGACTGTTTCTCTGAACAGGGAAAATTGGAGGGAGAGGAGAGAGGCCTTTGCTCTGCAATGGGACAATATATAGGCTGAGATAATAATAATAATAAAGTAAATCCAGTAGTAAATTCAGAGAATTTACAACTTTCCGAGACTATAACTCTCAGATCTCTCTCCGAAGACGAGACCTACATATATCTCGGTATGTCACAGTCATTAGGTATATCAGCAGATGACATTAAGAAATCGGTGAAGGAGCGCTTTTTTCGCCGGCTGACAAAAGTACTTAAATGTCTTCTGTCAGGCGGTAACAAAGCGCGAGCCTTCAACGGTTGGGTAATGCCTCTGCTGATATACTCCTTTGGCATACTGAGATGGACTCATACTGAGCTCGACACCCTGGACAGGAAGGTTTCGGGGACCTCTTCGGAGAAACCGAGGGTTTTGCCTGTGCAATTGCAGACGAGGTTATCAAGACGAATAATTACCGGAAATACATAATGAAGGACGGTACGGTCGACGTTTGTCGGGCATCCCGCCGTCCAGGCAAATCTCTTCGTCATGTTATTTCAGGTTGTTCGCATCTTGCTAACGGCTAGTACTTTCACAGACATAACCCAGTAGCAAGAATCATCCACCAGCAACTTGCTCTTCGACACGGGCTTGTCGAGTGCGAGGTGCCGTACTACAAGTACGCACCTGTGCCAGTTCTTGAAAATGGTCGTGCGCTACTCTACTGGGACCGCTCTATCATCACGGACAGGATTATTGTCGCCAATAAGCCTGATATCGTCCTGGTAGACCGGTCTCAGCGCCGAGCTGTGATCGTCGATATCACCATACCACATGACGATAACCTCGTGAAAGCCGAGAAGGACAAGCTTAGCAAGTACCTTGACTTGGCTCACGAGGTTACTGCCATGTGGAATGTTGATTCGACGAGCATAGTCCCGATAGTCGTGTCAGTAAACGGTCTCATAGCGAAAAGCCTCGACCAACATCTTAAGAGGCTTTCGTTAGACGATTGGGTCAAGGCTCAGATACAAAAGGCAGTCGTTTTGGACACGGCACGCATAGTCAGGAGGTTTCTGTCTCTGCAGCCTTAACCACCATCACCACCACCACCAGTAGCTTGGGCTCTGCCCCGCTGCAGGCGGCATTCTAGTTTTTATGTTTTTTAATATCTATTGTATAAAACTTAAAAAATAAGAAAATAAATGAATATGTGAATAATAATAATAATTAATACAAATAAGAAGCATAGAAAAAAATCATAAAATCATTTTAGCTAATTTTTAAAAGCTCATAACTCGGCAATAAAGCGTCACACGAAAATAGAATGATGTGTACACACTCAAGTCTACTAGAAGTATAACTGACCAGAGTATGAACAAAATTCACGACCTCATATTGTTTTGGTTGTCCGCTTGGCATGAAATGCCCCATATTTTATTTCCCAAAGTTAATTTTAGTTGACAACTTTTCCGAGATAAAAACGCTTTGATAAGATTTTAAAACCATGCGTTTTACATTACATTACCGCACAAGTACGAAATGAGATATATTAAGATATGGAAATTGGTGAAATAAGAGACCCTTTACGAGCAAATGTGTTATAAATTATTTTTGTCCCAGGAAAATAACGAGTTTAGGAACTACGCAGGTGAGACCGCGGGGCGATGCTTTTATATGTTATGCAGGGCGAGCCTGTTTTTTTTTTTGTGATTGTAACGTATTAAGACATTATTTAAATCTTATTTACGGATAAAATATACTTAAATTCTGCCTTATTCGTAAAACCTTAAATTATAAAACCGTGAGCGATCGAAATTGAGAATAAGAAAGAAGATGAAACTTACATTATTGGTTAAGGCAGAGACTTCAAAACACAATGGCATAGAAAGGAAAAAAGTCCAGTATTTATACAGCTCTAAACGATTATTGTTTAATAAGAACATTAATACTCAATTAGTTTTTTGATAAATTGAACTGTTAATAGTTACATATTATCCAATTATCGACTACCGATTATTAAAATTATCGAAATAAGCTTCTTAATCGATACATTGCGTGAAATTAAAACAAATTTACCTTAAATAGACCAGCCGGGAAATGAAGTTAAGTGTGCAACAATGTACATGAGGACCAAACTCGGTAGAGAGGCTCGGTAAAGGCTTTAAATGATGTTTTTTGGTTTTTCAGGTAAATTACTCAGACTAGAATGAGTAAATTCTGTTTTGCTTTGTAATTTAGTTTTAAATAAAAGTGAAATTTGGTTATTTCAGATAACGCAATTTCGTCTTAATTTCACGAAAGCAAAATATTACTTTTATTTATATATTATTATGTTGATAACAATTTAATAAGTATAAAATACGATTACATTTTGACAGGTATATTTTCATAAAATATTTCAATAACATAGCTGATTATATATGTTAACATAGTCTCGCCATCATCATTATTCGTCGCATCCTTCGGCTATGGGCATAGCGGTGGGCAGTGTTGGATGAAAACTCGCTAACACAATCAAATTTATGAAGCACAGGTAACAACGTTGGTTATTCAACTAAGTAACGTATCGTAAAACGCGCGATGGTTCAGCGCCGACCGCACGCGTCGAAAGCCAAGAGAGAATTGACTCAAACGATCCGTCCATTCGACAGCGCGCGCGCCACTAACTCCATCGAGCGCCACCAGTGGCGCTTGCGTCACGGATACTACTAGATGGCATCTCTATTGAGATTCGATTACGACTCGATTATGATTCGATTACGACACGGCCATCCTGCTTGCACACGTCCTCGTGTGGTGGCCGTCTTGCGAATAAATACTTCACGACAGAAACGTGTTCCACTCGGTCAGTCCTGACCCTGATCTTCAACTTATCACAGAATTTTCAGTTCTAACACAAGATACCACAAATCAGAAAATACAATAATCTATTGCCAAGGTCAAGTACCGTAGTCGTTCAAGTTCCGAACTCTACCGTGACTCGACTTTACAGTTTACGGACAAAGTAAAAAAGTCAACTATTGTAACATTTTAACCAAACCTAACAGGAGATACTAAATTCCCCATACTACTGCCAGAACCACATACCACAGTCGTTCATCAAACCTCAAATTTACGACTTTAATTTAGATCACATGATACTCCCGAGTAAGATATCTAACGCCACGGCTCTCCAGCCGAACAGCAATCACATTGCTCATACACAACCACCGCGTGGTTCAGTTTGCATATCCATCAAGTGGATCGCCCGTGTTTCACCTGTTATCACACGCCCGTGTGTCATCTATTATCACACGCCCGTGTGTCCTCTGTTATCACACGTACAGTCTTTCCAGACCCCGACCTCCGCCAGAGCTAAACGCACACCGCGAACCCACGGACTACTTGAGTTGCCTCAAGAGACACCGATTTCTACCGGGCTACGACTACGAAATAGCCTCTGGTACGATCGAACACAACACGGCCGCTAGAGTCCCCTTACTCGAGTTTCCGTCACAACTTAAGCCATCATCATCATAATTATCATCATTTACATCAACCTTGACTGGTGTGTAACCTACTGGCATCTTTATTAGACTATCGTGTGCGTATTTGTGAGTACGCTTTGAGTGTAAAGATTTCAATGGGTAACGGTCACAATTCAATGCTTCAACCACTTTAAACGGCCCTTTAAACTTCGGATCTAATTTCGTTTCATAACGTTCTTCGTTCGCTAACAATACAAAGTAACCAACCAAAAACCTTTAGATTTTAACTTTTGACTCCATGAGCTACGACTACGTAATAACTACTGGTACGGTCAAACAATACGGCCGATAGAGTACCCTACTCGAGCTTCTACCACAACTTTTAAGCTTACTCATTGTAACCAACGTCATAATCATCATAGAGTTCGACTAGTACTTGACCCTATGGCATCTTCTATAACTTATCCTGAACTCGTAGGTACTATTCGTTGAAGTCTTTGTAGGTAAGCTTTGAATTTTAAGCTCAAGTGTATAACGATCACTATCCAAAATCTTAATCACTTTAAACGGACTTTATTACTTTTGATTTAATTTAGTTTGTTGTTAATTAATTTTGTAACCACACAAAATCACCAAGTTTCGCTTTTGTTTCATTAAATTGACTCTTATCATTTCGGACACGCTCGCGAGTTTACTCACTACGTCGTTCTCAACATTGATACACACACAGACCTGACATCAGTTCTGTGGATACACATCAACGGCAATGGTTTCTGTACTTTCCCAGTTAAAAGCTATGTACAAGAGAAACTTTAGAAAGTAGTCATCGTATAACTTAATGCAACCTATGTGGTAGTCTTGCCAAGACCTATTGTCACTTGTCACTAGAGTCTATCAACGTTAACTTAGAACAATTTCTATTGACGATCAGATCGAAAATGTAAGAGCAACCAAGCACCTCTTTAATCTCATAATTGTAACTAGTTAATCATTTCTTCACTTTATCTTTTACAGAAAAAATGTCTACGTGTCATCTTCAACCTTCGAAATACTGATAGTTTGAGAAATGTATTTAGGGAAAATAAAAATCTAACAGTAATTAGTATTAGCATTTTAGAAATTTGTTTATTTGTGAAAAATAATGAAGGTCATTTTTTGATGTATTGTCGAATCGTTCTGATATATTACGTACGAAACATAGGCTTAATAGGTTTAACATATGTATCCGCCAAGTTAATAATGCCACATTCTACAAAAGTTAATTTCACCCTGCTATTAAAATATACAATCATTTACCCATTAACATAGTCACTAAAATTCTTAAGTTGTCACTATAATTCTAACGTAAACGTAACGTAAACGTAACGTAAACGTAACGTAAACGTAACGTAAACGTAACGTAAACGTAACGTAAACGTAACGTAAACGTAACGTAAACGTAACGTAAACGTAACGTAAACGTAACGTAAACGTAACGTAAACGTAACGTAAACGTAACGTAAACGTAACGTAAACGTAACGTAAACGTAACGTAAACGTAACGTAAACGTAAACGTAACGTAAAAACGTAACGTAAAACGTAAACGTAAACGTAAACGTAACGTAACGTAAAAACGTAACGTAAACGTAACGTAAACGTAACGTAAACGTAACGTAACGTAAACGTAACGTAAACGTAACGTAAACGTAACGTAAACGTAACGTAAACGTAACGTAAACGTAACGTAAACGTAACGTAAACGTAACGTAAACGTAACGTAAACGTAACGTAAACGTAACGTAAACGTAACGTAAAACGTAACGTAAACGTAACGTAAACGTAACGTAAACGTAACGTAAACGTAACGTAAACGTAACGTAAACGTAACGTAACGTAACGTAACGTAAACGTAACGTAAAACGTAACGTAAACGTAACGTAAACGTAACGTAAACGTAACGTAAACGTAACGTAAACGTAACGTAAACGTAACGTAAACGTAACGTAAACGTAACGTAAACGTAACGTAACGTAACGTAAACGTAACGTAAACGTAACGTAAAACGTAACGTAAACGTAACGTAAACGTAACGTAAACGTAACGTAAACGTAACGTAAACGTAACGTAAACGTAACGTAAACGTAACGTAAACGTAACGTAAACGTAACGTAAACGTAACGTAAACGTAACGTAACGTAACGTAAACGTAACGTAACGTAACGTAAACGTAACGTAAACGTAACGTAAACGTAACGTAAACGTAACGTAAACGTAACGTAAACGTAACGTAAACGTAACGTAAACGTAACGTAAACGTAACGTAAACGTAACGTAAACGTAACGTAAACGTAACGTAAACGTAACGTAAACGTAACGTAAACGTAACGTAAACGTAACGTAAACGTAAACGTAAACGTAACGTAAACGTAACGTAAACGTAACGTAAACGTAACGTAACGTAAACGTAACGTAACGTAACGTAAACGTAACGTAAACGTAACGTAAACGTAACGTAAACGTAAACGTAACGTAAACGTAACGTAAACGTAACGTAAACGTAACGTAAACGTAACGTAAACGTAACGTAAACGTAACGTAAACGTAACGTAAACGTAACGTAAACGTAACGTAAACGTAACGTAAACGTAACGTAAACGTAACGTAAACGTAACGTAAACGTAACGTAAACGTAACGTAAACGTAACGTAAACGTAACGTAAACGTAACGTAAACGTAACGTAAACGTAACGTAAACGTAACGTAAACGTAACGTAAACGTAAACGTAACGTAAACGTAACGTAAACGTAACGCAAACGTAACGTAACGTAACGTAACGTAAACGTAACGTAAACGTAACGTAAACGTAACGTAAACGTAACGTAAACGTAACGTAAACGTAACGTAAACGTAACGTAAACGTAACGTAAACGTAACGTAAACGTAACGTAAACGTAACGTAAACGTAACGTAAACGTAACGTAAACGTAACGTAAACGTAACGTAAACGTAACGTAAACGTAACGTAAACGTAACGTAAACGTAACGTAAAACGTAAAACGTAACGTAACGTAAACGTAACGTAAACGTAACGTAAACGTAACGTAAACGTAAACGTAACGTAAAACGTAAACGTAACGTAAACGTAACGTAAACGTAACGTAAACGTAACGTAAACGTAACGTAAACGTAACGTAAACGTAACGTAAACGTAACGTAAACGTAACGTAACGTAACGTAAACGTAACGTAAGTAACGTAAACGTAACGTAAACGTAACGTAAACGTAACGTAAACGTAACGTAAACGTAACGTAAACGTAACGTAAACGTAACGTAAACGTAACGTAAACGTAACGTAAACGTAACGTAAACGTAACGTAACGTAACGTAAACGTAACGTAACGTAAACGTAACGTAACGTAACGTAAACGTAAACGTAACGTAACGTAACGTAACGTAACGTAAACGTAACGTAACGTAAACGTAACGTAAACGTAACGTAAACGTAACGTAAACGTAACGTAAACGTAACGTAACGTACATTTCAACAAACTCTAGTTTGGCGTACCGATGTTGATACTTGATCCCTAAGGAACTGTGGATGATTTTGGGATAAAATGTAGCCTATGTGTTATTCCAGACTATAAGCTATCTGTGTATTATATTTCAACTCGATCCGTTTGAGCTGTTTGGGCGTGATTACAAACATTCATACATTGAGATTTATATTATTATAAGTAGGATAGGATTTCAGACTAAGAACTATTTGTATTCAAAATTGCAACAAAATCTAATAAGGCATTCCGATATTACATTTATACTTGATCCCTTAGGAACTGTGTATGTTTTCGAAATAATAAATAGCCTGTTTTGTTTTGATGTTTGGATCTGTGTTTCAAATTGCAACAAAATCTAGTTAGGCGTTCCGATGTTACATTTATACTTGATCCCGAAAGAACCGTGCATTATTTCAGGATATTATGTAGCCTAAGTGTTGTTCCAGACTATAAGCTATCTGTGTACTAAATTTCAGCTCGACCCGTTGAACCGTTTGGGCATGATTGAGCAACAAACATCCAAACATCCATACATTAAAATTTATAATATTAGTAGGATTACTACACCGCGTCAAAACAACTTACAAAAAACAAAAATAATCGAAAACAAAAATAATTCTAAAAAGCTATGGAAGACCATCAACACTATCTGCAATCGTACAACAGAAAAGCGCTCCTCGTTTGAACTAACCTCTAGTTGTGAGGAACCTCTTGTATGACTAAATAGATGCAATAAGTTTTTCGCGAACATTGGCAAAGACCTAGCAAATAAAAAACTTAGTGAAATGGCTGTCACTGAGCACGACTTAGCTAAGTTGGTGAAGTCAAATAGGTCCCCTACAACTTCGTTCTTTATTACGCCTACAAACGTTTCAGAAGTTGACAAGATAATAACTGATCTAAACGCCGACAGTGCACCGGGTCTAGATGGGCATACAGCTACACTTATTAAGTACATAAAACATACTATTGTAGTCCCCCTGACTCATAAGATAAGAAAAGATAAGATAGCATTTATTGACATATTAAAAACATACATTAGAATTAGTAACAAATTTCATTAGAAACTAATTGCTGAACATTGTATTAATATATCTCGTCATTTGCAAAAAATATAATGTCATTGAAAATATAAAATAATGTACATCACAAAATTAATAAAATGCTGTATAGGGGCATTATTGTTACTATCTATTATATTTAATACTGTTACTATCTAAATTTAATTATTCTATTAAAATAATATCTATATATTATTGTAGTAATATAAGTACCTAGGCATGTACAGTCTTACATAGCCAATAAAATTGCTCGTAAGCGTCATAGAAACATCAATACTACTCGTTGTTAAAATTTAAATATTCACCTATGCTGTACAAAGTCCTCTGGATTAAAAGCTGTTTGATCTTTCCTTCAAATATTAATTTGCTCGAGATGGTTTTAATACTTTCCGGCAAATGATTGTATAAAACTCTACCAAAGTGAATGGGCAGCCTCTTTGCAAATGCAAGTCTGTATGGTATCGGCTGCAACATTATCCGCGTACGTCCTGATCGCCGATCTTTTGCTTCAGTCAATAAATATTTTTCTATATTGTCCCTGGTGTACTTGAGAACTTCAAATATATAGAGTGCAACCGATGTCATAATTTTTTGCTCTCTATAATGTTCTCGGCAACTTTCCTTATGGCACGCTTCTGCATTTTCAAAATACGTTGGGAGTCACCGGAACAACCCCAGAAAACTATACCATAAGCCATAATCGAATGAACATAAGCATAATATGTCTCTTTCACACTCTCCGGAGACGTGATTTTCTTCAGCTGTTTTATTGCGTATGTGGCCTTGGCCATTTTCTTACAAGTTTCCTCTCTATATGATTCTTCCAGCTAAATGCAGGGTCTACTACAAAACCTAACAATTTTACTGCGTTCGTGCTCATGATTTCAGTTTCATTTAATAACTTCACAGGTAAGATCCTTTGGTTATGGGCTTTAATATTAAAGAACATAATGTTTGTTTTATCTGCATTTAAATGTAACCCATTAATTCCAAACCAATAATTTAGTTTTGAGAGAGTTGCTCTGATTTTTGTAATTAACTCTTCAATAGAGCTAGCCTTTAAAATTATCGTGGTGTCGTCTGCATATTGAATAATTCTTCCGTCTATTTGCAGCATGGATATTTCATTGACGAAAAATAAAAAAAGGATATTTCCGAGCGCCGATCCTTGAGGAACGCCTGTGTTGATACAATGAGGGTTGGATTTTTGTCGTTTATTATCGATTTTTATCTCTACCGTTTGTTCCCTGTTCAATAAGAAATATTTTATTAAGGCCAAGCTCTCGTCCTTAAATCCGTAGATTGTGAGCTTTCCTAACAAAAGCTCGTGATTTATAGAGTCAAACGCTTTAGATAAATCTAAGCAAATTGTGGCTACTTTTAATTTACTCTCCAGACCCCCTACAACATTTTCGACGAGAGTATGAACTGCAGAAATTGTAGAGCGGCCAATACTATATGCATGTTGTGTGTCGGCGATCACCGTATGCCGACTAAAATAGGCCATTATATTCTGTGCCATTAGGGATTCAATGAGTTTCGAGATAGTCGGGGTACAATTGTAATAGGTCTGTAGTTATTGATGGATGACTTTTCACCTTTGCCTTTATATAGCGGTGTCAATCTTGATTTTTTTAGAAAGTCGGGATAATTGCTAGACTGGAGAATATTATTAATTAAGTATGTGAAATGATAAAACGCTAAATAAGAAATTGCCAGACACATCGTAGATATCTTTTGTATCAGACTTTTTTATTTTTATTTTTGCTAAATTTAGAACTTGCGTAGAAGTAACAGTGTCAAATTGAAAACTGTATTGGTCTTGAACTCTCTTTTTCAGAAATAACACTGCTGCTTCCACATCGGGAGGATTTTTAATGCTCAAATTGTTTGATGTTAAAACAAAGTATCTATTAATATGTTCAGCAATTTCGTCTTCGGGTACCGTTACGTTACTCGCACTATCTACAAGGGACCAATCCCATTTCTTTACGTTTTTATTCGTTTCTTTTTTAATGACGTTCCATACTTCCTTCTTAGGGTTTTTAGCATTTGAGATTATATCACCAATGTATTTCTTTTTATTTTCTTTGATATGTTCGTCTCTATATTTTTTCTTGTTATTTATTATTGTTCTAGAAATTTCTGGATACTGACGTTGTAGCTGATGTAAATCATGTATTTCTTGTTGTAATTTCTTGATGTCATTAGTTATCCATGGGCAGCTTTGTTTAAGTATAGTTTTGGTCGTTTTTAAAGGAAAAAATACATTAACATTCCAAAGGAATTTATTCACAAATTTGTCAAAAGTATCGTGATTGTAGGTTTTAAATATTTCGTCCCAATCGTATGCCAACATAGCATTGCAAAAATCTGTTAACCCTGATTCAGTAATTATCCGCCGTTCGACTGTGATATATTTTGGCTTAGTGTTTTTCTGCGATACAATGTTTACAAATTGAGTCGCTCACAAATAATGAAACACCGCCGTGCAAACGGGTTGTTCTAATAAAATAATTTACATGACTATATCCCTGAATAACTACACTATTGACATTAATTCCAGTTAGCCACGTCTCACACAGAACTAGAACGTCAGGCTTATAAGTTACAGTGAGTCCTTGTATAATTAAAGACTTTTCGGGATTTAGAGATCTGACATTTTGATGTAGTATCTTAAAATTAATAGTATTTACGTCGTGGAAATGTTTACAATTTCTTTGTCTAAAAAAGTCGCATCACAGCTAGTCCGTGAAGTCGTTGTACAGTCATTTCTAACAAATCAAATCAAATCAAATCAAATCAAATCAAATCAAATCAAATCAAATCAAATCAAATCAAATCAAATCAAATCAATCAAATCAAATCAAATCAAATCAAATCAAATCAAATCAAATCAAATCAAATCAAATCAAATCAAAATCAAATCAAAATCAAATCAAATCAAATCAAAAATCAAATCAAATCAAATCAAATCAAATCAAATCAAATCAAATCAAAAATCAAATCAAATCAAAAATCAAATCAAATCAAATCAAATCAAATCAATCAAATCAAATCAAATCAAAAATCAAATCAAATCAAATCAAATCAAATCAAATCAAATCAAATCAAATCAAATCAAATCAAATCAAATCAAATCAAATCAAAAATCAAATCAAATCAAATCAAATCAAATCAAATCAAATCAAATCAAATCAAATCCAAATCAAATCAAATCAAATCAAATCAAATCAAATCAAATCAAATCAAATCAAATCAAATCAAAATCAAATCAAATCAAATCAAATCAAATCAAATCAAATCAAATCAAATCAAATCAAATCAAATCAAATCAAATCAAATCAAATCAAATCAAATCAAATCAAATCAAATCAAATCAAATCAAATCAAATCAAATTCAAATCAAATCAAATCAAATCAAATCAAATCAAATCAAATGTTTAGAAACATGGTCGTAACACATACATTTACTGCCGTGTACAGATGTAATTCGAGTTTTGTATCACATGTTCTTGCCTATTTCGGCGTACAAATTTTATTATACAGGATTTTTTCAATAAGTATTTACATGTTAAGCATAAAAAAGTAAATAATAAACTCAATGTCAAATTAAGATGTAGAATGTTACCAATAATCAATTAATAAATTGTAGCAATTAAAATTGTCATTATACATAAAAATGTCAAATACTTACTTAACTACATAAAATATTGTCATTGTGATTTTCTGTAAAATTATGAATATTATCGCTAAGAAAGTCAGCTATGTCATAGTAACATTTAATTTTTAACCACTTTTTAAGTGTATATTTAAACTTTTCAACATTTAAGTCTCTGACTTCCTTAGGTATTTTGCTAAATATGATGGGAGCCATACAAAATATACTTCTACGCATTAGCGCTGATTTCGCTATGCGTGGGCGAAGTCGCATGTCTTCTTGTCTCCGAGTTCGAATACCGTCATTAGTCCAGTCACCAAAAAGTTGTAGGTTGTTCTTAACGAATATTGACACTTCCAAAATATACAGAGACGGTAAGGTTAGAATTCCACTATCCAAAAAATAGGGTTTGCAACTGTCAGTTTTCTGTAGATGGAACATTGCCCTGATACAACGCTTTTGAGCTTTGAAAGCAATCCCTTTATGTGTAGAGTTACCCCAGAACATAATGCCATAACGTATAATTGACTCTACCATTCCATAATATGCAGTTACAAGTACATCTTTGTTAATTTCTGATGAAAGTTTAAACAATGCATAAGATGCAGAATTTATTCTTTTTGTCAATGCGTCTATGTGTGCCTTCCAATTGAGTTTATGGTCAATATTTAAACCCAAAAACTTTGTGACAGGAACTTCCTGCACAACTGTGCCGTTAAATTGTAATACCGGGGTTTTTATGTTTTTAGATTGTCTAAAATGCATTATAATTGTTTTTTTCTAAGTTTATTTTAAGATTATTGTCACTCATCCAAGAAATCATCGATTGTAGACATTTATTAATTTTGAATTCGTATGTGCTACTATCTTCACAGCTAATTATTGCGGTACTATCGTCCGCAAACAAAGTTATAGGATGATTAAGTGCTGTGGGCAAATCAGTTAAGTATGCGACAAAAAAGAGAGGGCCTACTACACTACCTTGTGGTACACCAAAGTTAGGAGAGCGGGCTTTAGATTGGTATATTATTTCGCTTTTCTTTGGTATATTTATTTCTACTAATTCCGTATAATTTTGTCTATCCGTAAGATACGATTCTATGAGTTTTAATGCATTTCCTCTTATCCCGTAAGCCTCTAACTTTCTCAATAATGTGTCATGGCGAACATAGTCAAAAGCTTGGGTCATATCGCAGAATATGGCACACACCGGTCTCCTTGCATCAACCTTAGTCATCACTTTATTTAAGAAATCATATATTGCTATATTTATAGTTTTATTTTCTCTGAAACCCTTCTGTTCCTCACATAAAATCTTTTTCTTTTCCATATAGTTGTAGAGTTGCGAGTGTATATACTTTTCTAGTACTTTGGAAAAGATAGGTATCAGAGAAATTGGTCTATAGTTATCTATACACTCTTTATAATTTCTTTTTAATATAGGCTTTATTACAGAGACCTTTAATGCCTTTGGATAGATACCTGTATTAATGCATAAATTCATTATGTGGCTTAAATGTCCGCAGATATATCTCGCTACCTGTTTTATTACATTAGTAGAGATATCATCATACCCTACACTATGAGTATTTTTTAGCGAATTAATAATCTTAAATATGTCAAACGGAGTACATGGTTGTATAAACATTGAATTTAATTGGGTCATAATCAAGGAATTTAGTTTACGGTTATTAGTAGAGTCAATAGGCTTTATTTTATCAATGAAGTAGTCATTGAACATATTGCATATTTTCTCCGGGTCAGTAATAGTATTATTATTTATTTTCAATTGCCATGAGTGTTCATTAAGTATTCTAAATTTTGAATTTTTAAAAATGTTCCATGTACATTTCGATTTATTTGTTGCCGTTTTGATAGCATAATCGTTTTGTGCCTTTTGGGTAAGTTTAATGATTTTTTTGAGCACCTTGGAATATTTCATTAGCATATTTTTATTAGAATTAGTTGGATACCTTCTGAAATGCCATAAATATTTGCGCTTCTTTTTACTACAAATCTTAATACCACGAGATATCCACTTAGGCTTTCTACAGAGTTTTATAATTTTATGTACAAAAGGAAAGCATAGATCAAAAATTAATTTAAAAATGTCAATAAAATAATCGTATGCTTCGTCAGGGTTGTGAGTTTTATAAATGTCCGAAAAAGATAAATCCTTAATATACATTACAAACTTAGATATATTTTCATGACTGAAATCACGTCGTCTGGCTGACCACTTGTCAATGATGAATTTTTTATGCACTGGACATACCAGCAGTTGCGATGTGTGGTCCGATAAAGCAAATTCAATAACTTCAGTTTTGACATTATTCTTAAAATCATGAGCAATATTGTCTATACATGTTTTGCTACTTAACCTGGTCGGTTGTTTAATGCCTAGCTTTAAATTGTAACACATTAGTAAACGCTCTAACTTTTGTGAATTATTATCAGGTTTTAAGACATTAATGTTATAATCACCGAGAACTATAAGGTGATCATATCGTTTTTTACGCAATTTTGTGAGTATTTTATCTAATTATATGAGGAACACTTCCATGTGAAATGCTCTTTTATGCATACTATAATTATTTTATAATGTGTGAGCTCTATAGCACAACACTCAAAGATGCTAGCTATGGATAAGGCTTTTATCTCCGGAAGTTCTATATATTTTAATCCTACTCTGACTAGGATACATGCCCCACCTTTGGAAGTTGTTCTGCAGAAACAAGAGGCCAACTGGTAATTAGGTAGAAAAAGATTGCTTTCACAGCCCAATTTCATATTATGTTCTGTTATGCACAACACATCAACATTAAGTTTTTTTACAGTATATAATTCATCGAGACAAATTATAAGTTCATCAGCTTTTCTAAGTAACCCTGAAATATTTTGGTGCATAATACATGTACTTTTACTCACGAAAAAATTCACACTGGGCTGTTTTTGTTATTGTCACAAAAATATTCAGAATCGTCACCTACTTCAGATTTTACCTTTGATTCTGATTTTAAAAAGTTAATTTCACATGTGATACTGCTTATTATGGTACGCAGACCACCGTTATTTATACTTCCAGATCGCATGTTATAATGCCGACTATTATACAATAAGATCGAATTAGAGTCAAAATGTGTGCATATTTATACGTCAAATTATCTAAATACAGTAATTTATTAAAATTGTCAGCTCTACTATTACAGCAGCTTAGAACAGTCATTAATTTATTTTCTGAAGAATATCTAAATGTCGGAAGACAGATCAGGAAGTTTGTATGTTTGATACTAGATAAAACTGTCCTAATTAGACAGGTAAGTTCAATGTAGTCATCACTTGCACTAAAGTCTTCCTCTCCAATCAGTATAACACAATAATCTTCGAGTGTCAAGTTCATTACTTTTTTATCAAGTCCCTGTAACATTGCCCTAATGCCCCGTTAGATGAGAGGTAATGTCGCTGAAAATGTTCCCATTTGACCCGTCTAGAACATTTTCTGTGATTTGTAATACGTTATTTTTATTGTTCGAGCTAACTATAACAATATTACTGGGATTTTGTGTCGTTTCTGTTCTGTGTGTTATGTGTACTGGTATTTTATTCAAATAAGTATGATTTTCAATTTCTTCTTCGGTGTGTGTAGGCTTCTTATTATGAGGACTCATGTTTGTCTTCTTATTGTGGCAATTCTTCTTGTGTACAACGCGGTCACATTAACTTGACGCTTGACCATGTGACGTCGATTTGGCGCTCAAATACGGTGTGCGAATAAAACCAGCCAAGTGCGAGTTGGACTCCCGCATGAAAAGTTCCGAACTATCATCTAACAGACAAACAGACAGATAGACAGGAAAGAAAAAATAAAGTTTTCCATCACTATCGACCATGGAGTGCCCCAAAACAAATTCAAAATGTCTTCAATGCACAGAATTCAACTCGTTACAGTTTTATTTTTACATAGATTACATTTTCGGGTATGTCGCAACTCACCTAGGTAGTATAGGGCAGGGTTTTAGTCATCAGGTGCACCAAGGGTAAAATGTTAGATGTCGCATGCAAAGAAATAACCAGTACTCGACTTCATACTTAAAAACTTACAAAATCACACTTACGAGTATGTTGGAGGAATAGTAAGTAGGTAGTAAAGTTATCCTACTATTATGACTAATGACTAATCAGCTAAACTGATGGGAATAAGATTTTGAACACAGTCAGATTACAGTCTGGTTTAAATAAATAAAATGTCTGTATTTGCGAAAATGGGTAATAACAATAAGATCTTAAATGTTTACATTGAGAACTCCATAATCAACCTTACGGCATGCAAATATTAGGTTGTCTATGACAATTTGACAAAAAACTTTATAATTCACTTTACAATTCATCACTCTAAGCTGCCTATACAAGAACTACCAATTATACTTTATTTTTATCTAGTATATTACATTCTCTTTGTTCAACAAAAACTGATTAGGCATTTATAACAATCCAATGATAATGGAAGCAAAATAATACATAAATGAAAAAATATTTTTTCTAATAAAATTAATGACAATGAAAGTTTTTTTTTTTTGTTTTGGACAATTCACACACAACACCATCTGACCCCAAACTAGCAAAGCTTGTACTATGGCGGCCAGATAGCTGATATAATACATATATAGTTTTTAATACATACTTATTTTAATAGAAACACCCAGACACAGTGCAAACATTTGAATTCATCACACAAATATTTGCGCTGGGTGGGAATCGAACCCACAACCCTCGGCTTCGCAGGCAGAGTTACTACCCACTAAGCCACGAGGGCAGTTATTATATTAATACATTTAGCTATGCTACCAATATCCACGAATAAATAAAAGCTTACAAATCTGAATCTAAAGTAGTTTAGCACCTAAACTACTTTTATCAAAATACAATACGAGAATGGGAACTTCTTGGGTAAAGTCGTGGGTCGCTATAATATTAAATAAAAAAAAAGAAATTGTGTAATCAAGTTTTATTGCAAGTTGAATATAATAAATGAACAAGGAATACGTTGTGTTTACTTTGATATTCACTTGATTAGAAAAAAAAATGCCTTCATTTTAACAGGCATTAGACCACCTTTCGGTGGACTAGTATTCGGTAGACTAGCAAACACATATGGTGTGCGCCTCGCTGGCAACGGCGACGGCGCCGGCGCAGGCCCGCCGCTCCCGTCCCTCGCCTCCGCACACACACGCCACCACGCACACTGCGAAAAACACGATCATATTATGTCACGACAATCTTATTATAATATTTCACTAACGTTAATCATTGTAATCATAATTTTTATTGCGTTAATATCATTTTCAACACACTTGCTCATAAAATGGCTCCAATTTCACCGCAATCAGGCTTATAATGACAATTATAAATAAACTGTGACTTTTTCGTTACTATTACTCATAAGTGAGTTTTATTAGTTGAGTTGCTTTGTTTTTAAAAAAGTTTCGGTACAGAAAAGGTCCTGTTTAATATAACAAATGAATAAATGAAGCTATTATTGTTTGCTCACTTCATGCAACTTTGAATAAAATTGAATTAGATAAATTCAACCTGTATGTACAGGTACAGGCTTACAAAATAAACCTTTACTCAAATATTAATTTTTATTTTCTGTGTATTAAAGAAACCTTTAAATTCCTCTTATTATAAATGTAAATTAATAAATTAATAAATATCGGTGGACAATTCACACACAACACCATCTGACCCCAAACTAAGCAAAGCTTGTGGTATGCAGGCAGAGTTACTACCCACTAAGCCACGAGGCCAGTCAATTGTACTTGTGATTGTAATTGTACGTGCCTAAAATACTATCGGCAGTAAGACAAAAAAAAAATCATTTTTTGTAGTCTGTGGCCGGTCGCCACTGTTGCGCATTTGACATTTTGACAACTGATTAATTTCTCCCACCGTAACGAAACATTTTTAACATCTCGTTATTACTTATAAAATTTTGTTACCCCAAACACTATGGCCATAGCCGCTTTGTCGATAGTCGAGTATTTTTGTTCTGTGCTATTTAATTTCTTACTGGCAAAAGCTATGGATAGGCCGAACAGTGCCATCCCTAAATAGGGACCCCTATTTGACAAAGTATATCCCAAAGAGAAATGTGAGGCATCACATGATAAAATCAATGGCAGCTTGGGATCATAATGTCTTAAGTTTTCAATTGAAGATAGCTTTCCTTTTGTTAACCGCTCGCTTGCCCGTCGCTGCAAACCGCGCGACGCACTATGCCCCGCCCCCTGTAGCGTTGCTAGTCAAAATGCCCGGCAAAAATACTTGCGCACCTCGCTATGCGCCGCGGATTTTACGCTTGCGGCTCGCGAGTCGAGATTCACGCAATCGTTCCTTGTGGATCAATTTGTTTTAAAAGATTATAAAGTGTTATATTTTTTATATTTAATATGAAACTAGCTATACAATGTTGTCTTTTGTTTCTCCGTTTACGATTCTGGTGAAGAGTTATGGTATGTTGAAATTGAGATAGCGCGTTTTAAAGCTCGTCTTTTTAAAAGCTCATAAGTACCTCTAAAGTTGAAGCGATGACATATGGGTTTTATCATATCTTTGATTACGTGTATTATCTGTCATTTGTTTGTTAAAACTAAATTTAATAGTAAAATCAGAAAAACTAACATACACAGCCCGCACTGAATCAACACTCAATGACAAGATTAACAAGGAACGTTTTTTTTTAATTTCTTTTCTTTTTTCTATGGCTTAGATACTCTACTGGAATTAATATGACTGGAACTTTAACATAGAACGAGATAAATAATACAAACTAAACCCTAGAGGAATAAAGACGAGTAAATTAAACTTTTTCGACCGCGGGAGCCATGTTAACTACAGGTTGACACGGGCATTTTGGAGTGCGGCGCCATGTCAACTACTAGTTAACACGGGCATTTTAGACTGAATCGCGATGTTAACTACTAGTTGACACGGGCATTTTAGCATTTGAGATTTGTTAACTACTAGTTGACACGGGCAAGCAAGCGGGTATGAATGTACACAGGCAAACAAGTTCTGCTGGAAATAATAATGTGATGATGCTTTTCATTTAACCGCTTGCTTGCCCGTGTCAACTAGTAGTTAACAAACAAGTATTTTTTTGCCGGGCATTGTGGGTAGCAACGCTACAGGGGGCGGGGCATAGTGCGTCGCGCGGT
>CM029793.1:16045208-16149398 GCA_017562165.1 Ectropis grisescens | reverse complement strand
ATGGTGATTATTTCATCGATATAAGCTAAAGATGTGCCCTGAGCACCTTGAAATTGGTAATAAACTGCGTCTGTGTGTGTAACGTGGTTTACTCACCACCAATCTACTTGACCCCTAGAATCGCCAGCGGCGAGGTATGCTGTGGTTCTACTTATTTTGATTGGCGACAACGAATAATGATAGATAAAAATGTCCGGCATTCACCGCTTCCTGTAACCGACTAAAACAGAAAGAGTGAGCTTACTCTTCCCAACGATGACATAATACCGTGCGCTTGAAATTTGGTAGGGCACATTTGATGATTTATATCGTCAATATTCGGCATACAACAGTAGCAAATCGCGCATTTTATTTGCTTAGTTCCCGTTTCCATAATTAATACAAAAAATACTATAAACATAAACAAAATCAATATATAATATAAAAGTACCTGCGAAATATAGTTCCCAATCTTGTCAATAGTGGCGCCAATGTTTCATTTTGTAAGATAAATTAAACCTTTACCAAACCGAGAACTACTGGTGACTTGTTTATTTGCATCCTGTAAACGCTTCATTTCTTGTCTCTAGTTTGTTAACCGAAATTAAAAAAGAGGAGGTTCTCGATTCGGTTTTATATTTTTTGCATGTATATTACGCGATAGGTCCGCCAATGAGGCGTTTTCCAGACGCAAAAAGACTTGTCAAAAATAGTTCTAAATATTGCCAAGACTGACACCACGGTTGGTTTTTGTGAAATTTCATTAACAAAATAAAATAGTGGCGCCACCTACGGTGAAAATGGGAACTGTATTTGACAGGTCTTTTTACGTCTTGAAAACGCCGCATTGTGAATCAATCTTGGTAGTTCTTTTTTTGTTTGGTAGATAATAAATACCTTAGTTCTAATAGTTCAGAGATAATCGGTCCAGTAGCTCCTGAATTAGCGAGTTGAAACAAAAAACTTCTGATTTATAATATTAGTATTCGTATATAATACTCGTAGACTACCTAGTATGTGAAGTGATGTACCAGAATATTCCATGATCCACAGCACACAGCCAAGCGCGCGAGTCCCGCGTCGTCGCCCGTCCAACCGTGACTCCTGCCGCCTCCCATTGGCTCCGACTCGTCCTTGACCTCAGCTCACGAGGGGAGAAACCAAAGAGTTTACTTGTACTACGTATAGAGTTAGAACAAACGCTTTACACCGAAAGCACGGGTCTGATATCTTGTCCTGTCGCTCTTGTGGAAGTGTTATACTTTTGTCTCGACTCGTAATTCTGTTGCCATAGCAAGTATGCACGTCATCTGCTTACAATTGGTACAAAGGAACCGTGCGGGAAACCCTGATCTATTTACTCATTTTCTATCCAAAAGAGAAATCTATCTTCTTGTAGAATCTTTTACATGTGTAGTTGTAAGACTCTTTGCTGAGTTATTTTGAACTTATACAGAGGCATATTGAATTATTTTCAGAGTCCTACCACTATTATTATTTTATTATCATCTTGAAGACCAATGTTTCCAGTAAAATTACAGGGCTTAGAGATAAAACACCTGGCATCTCTGGATGACGACCGCAATGAAGTGGTGCTAGGTAATGATTTGTCTGTTTCATGTTCCAATAGCTGTTTGTTACTGTCTTGTAATTGGCAGGCATCTTGCTTCATCAGGTATCAGGCACGCCATCAGGTAGACGTTTTGCTCATCTCCTCACTACGAGTATACCATATAAAAATAATAGACCTGGCAAAAATAGTTCCCAGTTTCGCAAAATTGGCCCTTTTCGTAATTCAGAACTGTCTTCAACTATTTGCATCTTGAAGGCTAATTGTATTTAAAGTCCAATGTTTGTGAAAACGGTCAGTGGTCTGTATCCGAACGGTTATTTCTTAGCGAGCTCAAAACCGTGAAGGATGGCTCGCCACCCATTCACGGCGGTCCGGTCAGCTGTACGCATGCGCAGTCACTCGCCGAGACTCCTGAATGCTTCAGTGGAGCATGGCCCACGTGGCTCCAGCACCCACTGTGACGGATCTATACGCAAAGTTTAACAAATGTTTTCTCGAAAAAAAAAACACAATACACTTCACTTTTAACCTTCAAATCAAAACTTAGTGATGTTTTCACATGCTTGGCGATAGAATAAAACTGGCAACGGAGGGGTACTTCCCCAGGCGGACTTCTGCATAGAGTCAATACACGACAAATTGCACCTTGAAAACCTTATTGTGCCCACAAAAGTGGAGTCAACCTTCCACGTTTGAGTCTTGGAAATGTCAATTATGTTTTTCGATAAACCTCGTTAAACATTTTAAGTTACAAAACACTCTTTCGCTAAGCCACCACTCTATTTTAGTATCTTATATCTCTGTGATGTTTTGGGCACTTCATTGGGCGTTCCGAACGTCATGCAGATCAGTTGCAATACTCTCCAAAACGTATTCGAAAAAAAAACGTTAAGCTAGCAATTTTGCGGCGATGGTCAAGACTTTGAAGTATTTTTCGAACAAGTAGAGTATTTGTTTCGAAACGATAGAACCGTGTAAAGCACCTGTAACAGTGAACCGCTAGACCAGACCCAGACCGTCTGCTATCCTGCTTCAGTGGAGCATGGCCCACGTGGGCCCAGCGGTCCATTCAGCTGATTCACGCACTGAGCGTTTGGCTCACTCGACTTTGACTGTTTATTATTGGGTCAGTGGGCACAGATTCGGTTGACAGGGTCAGTGGCTCGTATGCCTTTCTAGGTATATTGATCATAGTTTTGGAGACTTCTTCCTCGGTATTACGGTTTTTCTTTGAGTTTTTTCAACATTACAAACCTTACAAAAAAAAATCCGTTTTAAATTTAGCTACTTAGAATGGACAGTTTTTTAGATGTAACATGAGTATTCTACTTGTGTATTCCTACAGCTCAGACATTGGGCTTCTGGATTGAGACTCTCCTACTCAGAGAAGTCTATCAAGGAGAAAGTCTGGTCTGAAACTCAACAAGCTGAGCAAATCCAGGTTTTTGGACAAAACATGTATTGTTTTAGAAATATATATATAAATATATCAATCTACATTTGATAAGTAGCCTGTTATATGTGCCAAATTTATTTTTGAAGCTTAATTAGGCTTTATTGAAGCTTAGCTTTTAACTCTGCCTGCGAAGTCGAAGGTCGTGGACTCGATTCTCACCCAATGCAAATGTTTGTGTGATGAATCCAAATATTTGTATAGTGTCTGGGTGTTGCTATGTATAATAAGTATGTATTTAAAACCATATAAGTATTATATCAGCTATCTGGCCACCACAGTACCAGCTTTGCTTTGTTTGAGGTCAGTTGGTGTTGTGTATTATAATAACTATCCACCAATATTTATTTATTTTACTTAGTTTGTGGATACGAGTAATATTTGAGAAGCTTCCGTATTTTTTTTTATTTAAATCGTATTATCATGTTTGTAATAATAACTTTCGAATAGTATTTTGAAAGCCAATAAATTACACAAATATACTAGTATATTCAATATTCAGTGATATCACTATCAGAATGATATCACTATCACCAAACATTGTAACAGTTTAATTGAAATTCGCCAGTCGCCGGCGGCAGTTTTAGAAAGCTACCGGCCATTGTCGTTCTTTTATTATTTTTTATATAAAAACTGATCGAAAGGTGCCCGGTAGCCGTCGCTTGCGCATCGATGTATTTGCTTTTGAGTTTGATAACGTCAGTTTGGTTTTAACTACCGGTTTTAGTATTGTATACAAACTTAATACCTCAATCACAAACAATAATTTCGGATTGGCCTAACGGCCCAATTGATTGTAAGTCAGATTAATGTGGTATTGGTCTGTTGGTCGTGTGTTCGATACCCAGCCAAAATAACAAAGAGAAAGTGTATGATTAATATCTAAAGATAAGAATTTATTTACAATTACATTTGTTTACAATTGAGTTTTAGGCCTATGTTAATTGTTCTCAAATGACCTCTACTATCAGCTATCAGTACTAAACCCTTTTCTATGTTATTATGTTCTCTAGTATCATACAAAATATTTAAAAACTTGCTCGTTTTTCAATTTTATAAGTAAATCAAAATTACACAAATGGCTCAAAATTACAGGTGAAATAACCCGATCCGTGTCCAGCACAAAGGAGTTTAAATTGCTGGTAACCTCGCTTGATGCCGATCTATGCTTCTGAATGGCAATAATGCATCTGCCCAAATGCAAATTATTTTCAAAATTATTTACAACTAGCTGTACCCGCCACGCTTCGCTATGGCACATTGTGATGCAAAAAATAGATAAAAACAATCCTTAATGCGGATTATTTATCATTTTAAAATTTCAGCTTGATCGGTTCAGAACTTTTTGAGTTTTTGAAGCGTACACAAACCAACACAACATTTTTATATAAAGAGATTGAAAGTCACCCTCAAAGAGGATACATAAATATACCATTTATCTAAGACCACACTACTAACATTAAAAATACGAACTCAGCTCATTTTAACTTTTGATAGTTTGTTATAAAATGTACTTACCCAGTATTTTGCGAGACAATAACACAAGATAGATGCAAATGGAGAGAGAGTAGGGAAATCGTTACCCAGTATCAGACCTAGATAGGCTTCAAATAATAAAAATATATTTTTTATGTATTATAAGTTTATACTTGACGCTCGTTCCGACTGATGTTAAGCGATGCGATGGTGCGTTCTACGATGTAGCGTGAAATAAATAGATTAATTCTCGATTTGAAGGCATCAATATTGTAGCTATCGGAAAAAATAGCTCTCAGGCATCGCATTCCAAGCCATAAGATTTAAGATGTAATCATAAAAGTAGTCATTTTTTAAAATCATTATTTTAAAATGTTAATTAACGGACTAGCAACAAATTTTTAAACTACACGTTCATATAATTTCCGTCTGGTTTTGACCGCAGACGACGGTAGAGCCATGTGAAAATTCTTCGAGAGACAATGAGTAACCTAGACCTGATACTCATGTTCCCACACTTGAGCGTTAGATAAAAAAAACGTTTTCACTTACGTCGACTTATGTAAGGTTTGACGTCGCTAAGGTTGATAAAGTGAATTTTATTTGAGAAGCTCGCCAATGTATTTTAAAGATTTTTTTTCGACTTTGTAGTATGTAAACTAAATTTAGTATTGAACACACCGTGATCGTGCCAAATCACGCTGCATGGCAATTATTATCTGTAGATCTTCATTGGTCTATGGATAAGTCAGGTGTGCTTAGTGTAAGTAGTTAGCTAGGTATGTAGGGTTGTGTAGTTCTCATTGTATTTTAGTTTTGTTAATAAAGGCTCTGCCCCTTACTAAATTATTATTTATGCTGATAAAAATGAAACGCAATAAAAAAAATACAAAACTACTATTACCATAAATATCATTAAAACATAGTTAGATTATAGTACATAGTTACTTTTAATCGTGGGAAATTACATAAAAGGAAAATACGCGGGCAAACCCGAAGGCGGTGCTAGTGGGCTATAATACTTCACAGCCATGTGAGGAAATTAAGATAGCTTTTTGTATACACTAGAACTAGTGAAACGACTAACGGCCTTATAGCTGAAGGCAGTTTCTTTCGTTATTCTAATATCAGGTTTGAGATTTTTGCAAAGTCTAAATTCAAATTTCTGCGAGACGTAGAAATAGATGGAAGTAAGCATTAGAATGTAAATATAGAATTGAAATTCTTGCGAGGTGATTTCTTCAAAAACAGGAACTGTTTTACTTTTTTGCCGGCGGTGCTAGCCGAGTTGCTTCCGTCACATACCGAAAATTAAAATAAATGTTGAAAATATTAATTTAAAATGTAAAATACACATGTACATTCAAAAACGTTTTAGCATATCGAAGCAAAAATAGTTTGAAGAGACCAAGTAAGTACAGTTTTGTTTTAAAACAATAATAGTTTTAGTATTAAAATTAACGTGGTTGTTACACATATTTAATTGGATAACGGGACACTCACGTATATACGGTCGGTCAATCCGACTCGAGTTTCGGCCGCGTCCGGCGGCGGTGTGCACTCGCCTTGAAAAAGGCCGCCGGACGCGGCCGAAACTCGAGGCGGATTGACCGACCGTATATACGTGAGTGTCCCGTTATCCAATTAAATATCAATAATAGTTTATTAGTGGATCTTATGTTTAATAGCTTTACAACATTACTTTAAATCCAATAGATAAAATAACACCACTATAGTATTTAAAAAAATATTCAATTAAATAAACGGTACCATGTTAGCTCTAAGGGTGACGAGAGTAGTGCAGTACCCGGCAGTAATATAGAATTTGTATGTTTAATAAATAATCAACTTTTAGGCAATGTGCTGTTGTGGACAGACTTGTTGCTTACCATCAAGAGTATGTCCTGCTTGTCTCGTCTCTCTTTATTATATTTAAAAACAAACCTAAACTAACATTGAACTGAATTAAACTTAATTAATTTCAATTAGATTATCTTTTAAGTAAAAAGTACAACAAGAACACAAAAGTCCGACCATTTAGGTCCGTCGGCGAAAATTCGTAACCGTATCCAATTACGTAAAGCAGAATGCAACAACATTGCTTAAGGCTGACCCGCGGTGACAACACAGAAATAACAGTAAAATCACGTCTTAAATTGGTGAAATGAAAAGATTTTAACATCACCATCAGGCTCTAATAGTAGTCGTTAAAAATAACTAAATAAAATAGTCGTGGTAGGTAGCAGTCTTTGAGTAGAAGTACCACGCCTTTGGCAGTAATTCTACCACCACAAAGCGACATCGTTTCATGTTTGATGTTCCAAAGACACGAACTAAGAGAATTGACTCTACTTTTGTGATAAGAACGTCAAGGCTGTGGAATACGTTGCCTGAGAGGGTTTTTCCCGTTAGTTACAATCTTTGTGTTTTCAAATCGAGAGTGAATCGGTTTCTTCTATGTAAACACGCCCCATCGTAGACCGCATCATCGTTTAACATCAGGGGAGATGGCAAGTGTAAACCTATACAGGTAAAAAAAACAGTCTAAGTGCAAGCATTACTGTCCAATTCGATAGGCGATGTTTCCAGTGAAATTACAGGGCATCTTATATTTCTGGGTATATTAATATATCTGTTAAGTAACAATTTGGACTCACTGAGCTGCTATATATAGGCAAGCATGTTGCTTATCATGAGGCACAGGTCTTGTTCATCTTATAAGTCTATATTGTAAAAAAAATATAAAAATAACTGTCTACTATTGAAAAGAAATCCTTTTGTTTTAAGCTATTAATTACAAGTCGACTCGTTAGCATAGTACATGAAGCTAAACTGAAATATGATGGACTCAAAAACAGATAAAAATACTGGCTTATCGAATAGATTTTTTATAGTTTCCGCAAGTTCTTAGTAAAGTGATTCCAATGCTTGGTTAAAATGGTTAGAGGCGAATTCGCGGAAGAATGCACGAGCGGGCCCGCGTTCCCGCCAAGCGGCAAAGATGGAACTTCGTGGAGGTTTTAATGGGTAATGGGTATCAACTAAAACCTCTACGAGAAGTAAGTAATTTAGGGCCATCATAGGTAGATAAAGGGGGAAAGATAAGGGGTCTTTCCGTGGTATCAAGTCGGACATAACCGAAGCGTCTCTCCCTGGCTATTTTTGTTGAATGCTCATACTTCTGTTGCACAGTCATACGTTATATTTTACTGTCATGTATATGCGATAATAATCATGGAATACAGTGAGTAAATATAGTAAGTACCTACAAGGAATGTTGCAAGTAGATACGTTTTACGTATGATGTAGGATTTTTGTAAACTTTTTTAGTAGATTTTAGAGTCCTGCGCCTTTTGCGCTAGTAGTAGAAACCATCAGACACTAACCGCAGTAGTAACTAACTTACTAGTCATCAAGAAACAGTAAACAAGACAGTATATAAAATGTAGGTAATTTCATTTTTTAATTTGCCGAAATTGACCTATTTAGATTAGTTTGATCATAAGCGTAAACAGGAACAAAGTCTACAAAATGAAATCTTATAAGAACGAGCACAAGAGAAATTAACCTCATTAGAATATATAATATAACATCAACAAAAAACTTAATTATAAAAAAACTGGACGAAATATTGTGTGTTTCAGACTTTACTCAGAGTTTTGGCTCGCGGAAGACAAATACACATTTGGAAATCAGCGGCCAAAACCTACTGCAGTATATAAAGTCGTATTTTTTAAAGAATAAATGCGAATTTAATACTTCCATACTCTTAATATAAAGTAGGTGTATGTAAATATCGCATTCCATATCAGACGTGAAGTAGCTCCAAGCCTTTAAGGCTTAAACGCATCATATATAACATTGTACACGAAAATTCCACAATTCCAATGGTTATTTACTCTACTAAGAAAACACTAAAGTACACACGTTAATCTAAACATCGCACACACTTAAATAACGTTGAATTGAACACAAAAATTACAATACTTTCGTGTAACACATTCCATAAAAGTTCTAGAATCGTGCAACAAAAAACCAAGTTTCCTGAAAACCAAGTAACACGGTAAAAACAACTTTCGTAACAGCTAATGAAAAAAAAACATACCAAGTCGGGAAAATCGGTTAATCACGTAACTAAACTTTCACAGTTCACAGTCAAAGACACACTGGCACAACACTGAGTGTTTTTTGAATTTAGAATGTCTGGAGCGGAGGCACGTCCGCTACCCGCGGTGTCTCACACTGAAATGCGGCTAAGTGGAACAGCTTATGCGCGGGCGCAGTGGCTCGCGACTGGTCCGAGCGTCGTGTGCGTACGCTCACTCGGCACATATGTATGTGCACACACGCACACTAGCCTCCCTTATGTAAGGCGGATCCTTATGTAAAGTATATAATTTGGACGGAAAAGCGCGATTACCTTTTCGTGATTGTGATTGCAGATGACAGTAGGATTTAATTAAAGTTTTTTGAAGGTTTTCGTAAGGATGTGACTTCGAGGTTTCTTTTGTACCTAGTGGTTTTAAAATGTGAGATTCTCCTGCCTATTAAAACCACGATTTTATAACTTCTTTGTGAAATACTCATACTAACTCTTCCTTCTATATTACAGTTACTACTGTGAAAAATGGTATTTCATCGTAGGAATAAAAAGTGGGGAGTTAACATTGCTTTGCCTACTAGTGTTTTGGCAACAAATTACATACTTTAAAATTATTAAATATGTGTATAGAAAACTAATGTTGTATTTAGAACATTGGTATTTGTAATAAGTCAACTTCAACTTTTTTGATGGCTTCCAATAGGCAATGTTGCCGCAATTACGTCAGTGTCTAGCCTATCATTACAATAATTTTCTGAAATTTTATTCAATGAAGAGGTAGAAGTCCTGTGTGAGATGATCGATCGATTTCTGTTTGTTATATTTTTCTTCTGATTTATAATCAATAGTCTTACTTATTAAATCATCACATCATCACTTATTAAATACAATGACATATTCAGAGTCAGTTGTAAAACTGGCTTAATTTTCCCGTTTTGCCTGAAACATTTTTTATCTATAGCGTTTGATCATTTGATGACTGTTTATCCAATATTACACCACAAATGCATTGCACCTGCTCGTTTTTCAAAGAAATAACATTATTTACCTTTATTCTTCGTTATTTTATGTTTGTTCTATACCCTGTCGTATATCTAAAAGTGTTTATTTCCCTTTAAAATAGAGCAAATTTACAGGACTACTGAAAATGCATCTTAACGCAGGGTTATATAAAATGCAAATTAAAGAAAAGCAAATTTTTGCTCTGAGCCGCGATGCATTTTATGGTTTATTGACATCTAACGGTACTTTTATGTGCCGTTTGTTGTATAACGTGTACAAAATAAATGGTGAATTGTACAATTCTACTAATATTGTAATTGTCAATGTTTAGGCTGTGGGATCTTTGTTGCTTAATCACGTCGAATTGGCTAAACAGATCGAGTTGAAATTTGAAACACTGTTAGATATAGTCTAAAATAGTACAAAATGCTATTATTTACCACGGAAAAAGAACGAGAATGGATATTCCGCGAGCAAAACTACGGAGTAACGCTAGTAAAGTCTATTTTACTCGACATAATGTATTATTATTGGTGACTCCTTCCTAAACTTGAAGTTACAAACAATGCACCTGATAAGTAACCTTGCGAAAACAAATGTACTATAACATAAGCAACAAAATATAGCACAACTAGGTTTACTGATGAAGGAGAAACATCGTGAGGAAATCGGTATATTCCAAGACAGACCTTTGGATGACATGCAACATCACAAAACTTGTCCTTGTTCAGTGTGATGGATTATGGACCTTATAAAAAAAGGCTCTGATTCCCAGCAGTGGGAATACAAAAGTGAACTGCTTAAACTAAAGATTTATACAGTATAAAAATACCCAGACGTAGGACAAGAACTCCTATTAACACACATATTTATTATTATATTTGTGTAGTGATAAAACGAGCATAAAACATGCCTTCTCACTACAGCAAAGTGATACACAGCTATTGAATCATAATAGTCCAAATCATAACTTAGTACTGCACTACGCTCGTCATCCAGAGATATTAGAAGTTTTATCTCTATGCCATGTTATTTCACTGGAAATATTTCCCGTCAAAACAACAAAGTAATGTTTTCAAATTACTGTTTGAGGTATAATAACTGGCAAAGACCACTACTATAGGTATTTGTTCTGAATGAGAATCGATCTCACACCCCATACTTCAAACAGACAGCTAAGCCACGAAGTCAGCAATACCTTATACAAATTGATAGAATCTTTTAAAGAAACATAAATAGAGGTTTAAAAAACCGTTGCGAATTATTAAAACACATTTGACCTTCTTGCATCGAAAGAGTAATTAACTTTTAACGAACATGTAATTAAAAATTTAAATGAAGCCTTTAGAGTCATTACGTACGGAGCCAGAATTACTTTTAGTAAGTAAATCACGGTAAACAACTCATGAAAATATATTTATCTTGCTTTAAAATTAATTGGTTCGTACCTACTTTACGTATTTGGGTACCGTTTTTAAATCTTAATGTATTATAACGAATAATGTTATAAATGTGGTTTGTTTTTTCATCCTTATATGTATAGGTACCTGTACTTATTTAGATATGTTAAAAGCTAATGGCTAGTTGATCAGTAATAACCTTTATTCCAAAATTAGTTTTTTTTTAAATAAAAATGTGACGAGACGAGCAGGGCATGTGCCTGATGGTAAGCAACATGCCTGTCACATAACAGCACAGTTACACGCAGTAATTGGAACATGAAGAGTCCAAATCATTACCTAGCACTGCACTACGCTCGTCGCTCAGAGATCTAAGATGATCTCTAAGCCCTGTAATTTCTCCGGAAACATTACCCTTCAAACCGGAACACAGTAATGTTTGCACATTGCTTGGTGGTAGAATAACTGGCAAAGGTGTGGTACTTCCCCAGGCGGACTCTGCCAAGAGTCCTACCACTACTGGTTCTTTTTGTTGCTTAGCAACACTAACTTTAATGCGATAAAATCATTGTGTTCCGGTTTGAAGGACAATATTTTTGTGAAATAAAGCAGCATAGTCACAAAACATACTCGTATATTTTTAGTACAGAGTGACGAGACAAGCAGGACATGTGCCTGGTGGTAAGGCGGCCCATAACAGTAAAGTGACACGCAGCTATTGGCACATGAAGAGTCCAAATCATTACTTAACACTGCACTGTGCTCGTCATTAAAAACACAAATTATGTCAACATAATATTTAAAAGTCATAATTATAAAAGGATGTTAATGTGCTAATTAATAAAATGTAATTCATATGTTTGTTAGATTTTTGGAAAAATATAGTTCAAAACATCATAACTTAAACATAAACAGCCCACTAAATGTTCCCACTGCTGGGACTCGGCACCTTCTCTCGCAGGAAAAAAGTCAAGATCATAATCCTCCACGCTGGCCCAGTGCGGGTTTGGTGGATGACACATGACTTCGAAAAATTCTAGGTGCCCTACCTAAATTAAAGGTTTCCTTCACCGTTTTAAGTCACGCGGGTCTCCGGATCGGCAGTCGCCCTTCTCACGAATAGACCAGCCGTAACTTAACTTAAAAAATATCAGTTTTTGTTAAAAACAGATTCCGTATCAAAAGACTAAAATTTCTCGTTCAAATGTTTTTATGACTAATTCATACTAGCAGCGCTCGACGGCTTCACCCGCGCCGGTCACGTTCTCGTTATTTCCCCGTGATAAATATTAAATAGAAGATTTGTGTGTATTTCCAGACTATAATATAATTAAGTTCCAATTTCAACTCAGCTCTTTCACGCTCCAACGTGATTGAGCATCAAAAATCCAAACTTTCAAATTTATAATATTAGTAGTATCTAATATCTGTAAAAATACTTAATTGATATTTTATAATGTGATATGTAAAAAAAAAAAAACTCGTATTTCGTAATTAAATTAATCACACGCGTAAAACTTCAGATTTTATATCTCTCCTGTAATTTATTCTAATATTATTATAGAGGTAAAGAGTGTATATGTTTGAACACGCTAAACTCAGGAACTACACGAACGATTTCAAAAATTCAGTCACCGTTGGATTTGTAAGTCATATCTGAGTACTACATATAACCTATGTATGTGCTACAGGCGAAGCTAGGATGGACGAGTTAGATAGGTAAATACGAAGACATTGTAAGTAAAAATTACAAATGAACGAAGCCTGCTTTCTTAGAAAAGACTTCAACGCGCGCCCCTGCACTTTCTAAGGAGAAAGAAAGCCGTTAAAAATGAGCGTCCACTGTGCAAGGCTGCAAGCTGCCGTATTGAAAACGCTTCTTCAATGCTTACGAGAACTAAGTAATGTATTTTTTCCGAATTTTATAGAAATCAGTAGCGGTTTTTGAATTAACAACAAAAATTTAAAATTTGCTTACCTCAATGACGTATTCGTCCTACCTCGCTCTCTCGGTATGATTGTTCGTATATCCTTCCTCTACGCTGTACATACACTGTTCCAATAACAGTGTTTTTAGATGATTTCAGATAAAAATAAAAGTGGCCAAGTGCGAGTCGGGCTCGCCCGTGAAGGCTTCCGTAGCAGCAAATAACATAATATAAAATTTCTTGTAGTTCGTTGTTACTTAAATCAGTGTTTTTAACAATAGTCAATTTATGACGTATTAAAATAAAACTACTTACTAGATCTCATTTAAACCAAATTTCGTTGATAGTTTACATGATAATGTACATCATATACTTTTATTTTTATTTTTGTCATTCTCTTATTTTAGAAGTTACAGGGGGGGGGGGGGGGGACACTTTTTACCACTTTGGAAGAGTCCCTCGCGCAAACTATTCAGCTTAAAAAAAAAATGTTTGGAATCTCAATACCATTTTTGATGACCTATCCATAGATACATGTAGGGTTTAGATCAAAAAAAGATATTTTAAGTTTCAGTTCTATGTATGGGACACCCCTAAATTTTTTGTTGTTTTTTTATTTTTGTATCAAACTCTTAATGCGGTTTACATATTACAATCAATACGAGTATAGCTCTTATAGTTTCGGAAAAAAGTGGCTTTGACATAAGGACGGACAGACAGACAGACAGACAGTCAGACAGACAAACAGACAGACAGACATGACGAATTTATAAGGGTCCCGTATTTTGCTACGGAACCCTAAAAAACAAAATTATTAACTTAAAATAACTTAGAATTGAAATCAGTTTTCGTAGACAATAAGTTATTTCAAGTATGAATGTACAAGTTTTTTATCATCACCAGCTTTAATTGTGAAGAAAAACATCGTGAAGAAACTGACATGTTCGAAGAATTTTTCGCTATCATTCGTCATCCGTCAATTTTCACTACGCCAGCGTAATGGATTATGGCCTTGATACTCCTTGCGAGAGAAGGGCCCGAGTTTCAGCAATAGGAAAATTTTGTAGGCTGCTTGGCTATGCTATGGCTAAGAACTAACATTTAATTTTGTACACTCATACGGCACAACAAGATATGGCAACACAATCAACATGTATCATAACACCTATGTGCACATTATTTGTACATAACTCACTTGTGTGATATGCAATATCTTTGTTTTTGCTTTTCTGTGTCGTTGAACAAAAATATTTGCAAAATCTGATATGATATTTTTAAAATAAAATTTATAGTTTATATAACGTTACATTTTGAAGGAGTTTCAATACTCAAAATGTAAAAAGTATTAGCCGCATGGCTTAGTTAGTAGTAAGTCACCCCAGCAGAGCTGTAGGACGAAGGTTTGATTCCACAGGACATATTAAATTTGTGCAATTAATATTTATATTCTCTATAGGTTCATATGACTAGACCGCATTTTTTTAAGTGAAAATGTATAGTTCCCAAAACTAAAAACAAAAAAAGCGTATTTGAAAAAGAAAGAACTGACAACCGATGGGGAAGATAGGTTCTCGAGTGGCGACCACGAACCGGAAGAAGATGGACAGATGACCTCACAAAGGTCGCTGGAAACCGCTGGTTGCAGGTTGCGCAGGACCGTTCGTTGTGGAAATCTAGGGGGGAGGCCTATGTTCAGCAGTGGACGTCTTGCGGCTGATGATGATGATGATGATTTGAAAAAGACTCTAGAATGTAATTGGGAACGACACTTAAAGAATCTTACTTGCTACTAACATTATAAATTACAATGTTTGGATGTATGTTGTTCAATCACAATGTAACGCATGAACAGACAGGTATTATAGTCTGGAAGAATACATAGGCTACTTTCTATCACGAAAAAATAACAGGAACTACGCGGGCAAAACCACAAGGTGCTTTTGTAAATAAGTAAAATAATTAAATGATATCGTCAAATGAAATGTTTAAAAAAATCCATATTTTTTGCCGTATTAAAACGTGGTTGAAACTCACCCACAATTTAAATAAACAAAAGAGTATAGAAAGATTTTTCTTCTTAAAACTTATTTATATCTCACAAACAGTCCTATTAGACTGCAGGCCCGTGAACAAAATTTATGGGTCATATGATACAGCAGAAGACCTATGTAGGATGATAGAAGGGTATAAAGTAATAAGATTGAGCACTATGCCGTCACTTGTAAGCTGTCCAACTAAGTGCTGTTGAAGAGGGGGGATCTAAACCTCGATCATTTCTCCTTGTCGCATGATTTTTGTACGGCGTTGCGGAATAATAGATTAGAAGAGGTATTGAAACTATAAAAATAAAAAAAATAAAAAATTCTAATTATTAGTTTGTGAAAAAAATTCATGATTTTCCGACGATTTACAGAGTAAGTTTGGTCATTTGATTGTGTTCGGATTTGGTTCCATATAGTTTCAATACCTCTTCCAACACATTATTTTGCAATGCCGTACAAAAATCATGCGACAAGGAGAAATGGTCGAGATTTAGAACCCCTCCTCTTCAACAGCACTCAGTTGGACAGCTTACAAGTGACGGCATAGTGCTCAATCTTATTACTTTATACCCTTCTATCATCCTACATAGGTCTTCTGCTGTATCATATGACCCATAAATTTTGTTCACGGGCCTGCAGTCTATATCATTTATTATAATCGGTTTAGTAATAGGAAAGCGGTACTACGAAAAAACGTTATTTCACCACGTAAGAGGATCAGGCAATGTCATTGTGAGCTACATACCCGAATAAATCTCTGGCCCCGTCTGAAGAGTATATACCTTTATACGTATGTGTGTCAGTTAAATAGCCGTGTGTAATGTTTTTCTAACATAGTTAATGTACATTTTTTTTTTTACTAAAAAAATATGATTACTCGACACTCCTTCTCTACCGCTTTAAAAACTGTAGTGCGCAAAGTTTCATACGAGGAGTATGAAACTTTGCAATTACACAGTATCCGTAAAAAGGTAGCAAAGGTTTTGATTCACGTATTAATGTGTATATTCATAACAATAGAATATATTTGTGAAAATTTCTCAAATTTTGAAACGAAACCTTATTTTATTGAAAGCTATAGAAGACTATAAAAGAAGAGACTAGAAAGAGAACAACGTCTAGGACGAGGTATTAGACATAATAAATAAAATAATTTTAATTATAAAATACTCCGGTAGCATAACTCCAGATATTTCACCATTACTATTCTAATTAAAGCTTAAAAAAGTAGAATAGAGCAAAAAACGATGCTACCAGACAGGTGTAATATAGCTTTCTCTTTCTGGCGCAGGTTGAAGCGTGTACAGCCGTCTCTGTCTACCGGAAGACAGTGTTGATGGGTAAACTGTAACGGCCAGTTGTCGTAACTGACTTTTGCTGCGCTGTGGCTCTCAAACTTTTACTTTTACCATAAAAAAGTTATTTTTTAACTTACTTATAATTTTCACTCATATTATGTACTAGCATCGTCCCGCGGATGTACCCGCGCAGTTCCTGTTCCCAATATTTTTCAGTACTGTATTTTGTTAAGACTTATTTGTTTTGTCAAACTAGTAGCGTGACGGAGTTTACCTACGGGATTCCAGTTTATGAATTTAAAACTTCTCTTGGCGCACTACTGATTTTTCGTTGGCTGTGAATTGAATTGTAGCGTCTCGCTCGGGAATAATAAGAAACTTTCGGGTGAACTTGGGACCATGGGCATTGGTCATGTGGATGGTTATGGTCATGACCACGACCTCCGGTTTCACCCGCGTAGTTTACAAAGTGAGCTATGATATTCTAGGTTATAAGTTGTTATTTCTAACGGCAGTTCCCAATGACTGCCAATTTTTTTATATTTAAATATAAAATATATGTCTATGTGCTATTCCAGATTATAATAACATCTAAAGATCCAAATTTTCGAATTTATAATATTTGTAGGATAAACATTAGAACAAAGAATAATTGTTATAGACAAATTAACTCTAAATTGTAGTTAATCCTACTTATTCTTTTAAATACAAAAGTAGTTATAGTGTTGAATATTTAAGCTATTTCTATTGCAGGAACTTGACAGGAACTGGAATTATGCGGGTAAAATAGGGGAAACTACTAGTTTCAAATAAACAAAAAAATAGTCTAAGCACAAAAAGGGTAGCAATTACAGACCTTATCACCAATGAACAAAAACAAAGCAAAAAGAGGAAAGCATACAAATTTTCAAAGTTTAAACATGCTACAACACCTACACCACCACCACATACAATAGCTATTAATTGAACTGTTATATTACTTATGTATTACGTAGAGTATTTTATGGCTGGGTTAATTCGGATCACCAAAATATTATGTGGCATCAAATTTTTTTTATGTGAAGTATTTTAAAATTGAGGCTAACACAAAGTTTGAGGATCTGTGTCCGTATAACAAAGCTTGCGCACGCGCCGCGGCGGTAACTCTCGAGCTATGAACTAGATCATGACGCCGACTGCTCGCTGCTGGCTGTACGCGGCCACAGCGCTATACCGACGACAAATCTAATGTCATGATATTTCAAGGAAAAATAATTAATCTAATTAACAAGTTTATCCCGGGAAATAAACACGATCGGAAACTACGCGGGTAAAACCGTGCGGTTACGATAATATGAGAAGTGACAAAATTTCTGCTTGTCTCAAATGCCTACCTAATTTGGTGCCAGCTTTCGGAATAGTGAGGTTTGGCGTTTTGTAGAGCGTCTTCCTGCGGAAACTAGACTTGTTATTATCAACGCCCCGTGTAGTTCCGTTTTTTTTTTTATTTGGCCGGGATAAAAAGAATCTTATGTGTTTTTCCAGAATATAATCTAACTGTATTCCAGATTTCAACCGGATCCGTTCAGAGGTTCCGACATGTTTGAGCAACTAAGATTCAGACCATCATATCCTAATAATATTATAAATGCCAATACTAGGATGTGTGTTACTTAATATTATGTAATCAATGCGTATTAACGTCTGAACGAATCGAGAATTGTAAGTTAGGAACGTAGATGGATAATAAATAGTCTGGAAGAAAGCACAGGCTACTTTTTACTCTTGAAAAAAATAACGTGATCAATAAAACTGCAAGGCGCTGCTAATGTATCTATTAATAAAATCTATTAATTAACTTAAATTTTTATCATAATTGTTTTTTGATACATGTTTTTTCATTTGTTTAATTCCTATTTGCACAAATTATACTATAATTTACTATAATAACTAACTATAATATTATTATCCTATAATTCCCATTATACGAGTACTATATGTCCAAATATTATTTTCCATCCTAAGGTTGCCTAGACGAAATCGCTTTCAGCGATAAGACCTGAAGGCCTGACAGTGGTGTCGCACTACTTTAAAATGTATCGTTCTTTTTTCTGTGTGCTTCATTTTATTTTGTGTGTCAATAAAAAGTATTAGAGTATAGTAATGTATACCTGGAAACGGCTCCAACGACTTTCATGAAATCATTCAAACATTTTCAGGGAATTTATAATATTAATAAGATACAAAACTCCCTCGTTTAAAGGTACTAGATATTAGTGAGGCTCGTCATTTTGGAGAGCGTCTTCTTCTTGTGAGGGAAACTATATTTTGTATTATCCGTCGCGAGGCTCCGGCTCCCCTCGAGTCCGTTACGTCGGTTGTACTTTCTTGGACGCGGTCCGCCGCGCTCTGCCGCGGGGTAGCCATTAGTGACGTCTGCTGTCGATGTTCCATTCGATAGTCGATGTTCGACACTTTATTTTTTTAACTTATCATTACTTGCACTTTTTTAGGAACATAATCTAGGTAATCTTTGTGTTTTCAAACCGAGAGTGAATTGGTTTCTTCTAGGTAAACACGCTCCATCGTAGACCTCTATCTCCATCGTAGGCATCGTCGCTTAACATCAGGCGAGATGGCGGTCAAGTGTAAACCTACATAAGTTAAAAAAATTGTAAAACTATAAAACTGATTTTAGATAACCGACTCAGACAGATAGTTCAAACATGTCAGTGCAAAATTATGATAAATATCTGTGGACGTTTTTCACATAACGGCAAAACACTATTTAGTCTAAAACAAGTAAAGATTGTAGTACGACAACCAAATGGTTAGCACAATCTTACTTGTTTACTCGTATTTAGTAGTGGTAGGACTCTTGGCAGAGTCCGCCTGGGGAAGTACCACACCTTTGCCAGTTATTCTACCGCCAAGCAGTAATGTGTAAACATTACTGTGTTCCGGTTTGAAGGGCAATGTTTCCAGAGAAATTACAGGGCTTAGAGATATAAGATCTTAGATCTCTGGGTGACGAGCGCAGTGCAGTGCTAGGTAATGATTCGGACTCTTCATGTTCCAATAGCTGCGTGTCACTGTGCTGTTATGTGTCAGGCATGTTGCTTACCATCAGGCACATGTCCTGACCGTCTCGTCACTCTTTATTTAAAAAAAAAAAAAAACTTAACTAAATAAAAAAACTGTAACTCGTTTCTTAGTGAGAGGAAAAAGAAGGCTCAACGCAGTATACTTATTAGGGCTATGTTGCGAGACTTACAAATAATTTTCTGTACATCGACACTTAGAAAAAACAGACAAAAATTAGGCTTCTTCTTCAAGTGGCTCTTCAATGCTGAAGGTTGACTGTCAGCTTCTTAAATACATGTCAGTCTATTTAGGTTAGGCTTACTTGAAGTGAAATCTCCGATATCACGGCTGAAGAAAGTCGGAGGTTTTCATAATTAGAGCACAACGGCTTTAATACTATGTACTAGCTGCGCCTCGTGGTGCTACATGAAACCATAAAAAGTAGCCAATATATTAATAAAGGTAATTACTATGTACACATTTTGTCAAAATTCATTAAACCGTTTCTAACATACGTAAAACACACATACACACTTAACCTCCACAAATTTTGTTAGTTACGATGCTTGTGGAAAATGTATTTAATTTCTCTCTAAAAGATTCAATGTCTTATAAATTTAATATGTGTGATCAAATACATCAAACTAAATAAAAGTAACTAAATTGTTTTTGTCAAATTCATTTGACACCTGAATAGTATAATAATTAATTAATGACTAAATAATGTATTTTACTAAATAAATTATACAAAAACCAGTTTAATATATTCACTGAAATTAAAATATTGTTTTGACCATTACGGATTTTATAAACATTAATAAATTAAATTATCAGCAGTATCGCACATTTTTTGTAATTATAATAATAATTATAGTTTTAATAAAGTTTTATGAATATATTCAGATTCATTACGTTAATTTTATTACGATAATGACTATTTTTTCTAAAGCATTAATATTAAGAATGTATTTATTAGATTTTATCTTTTGATATGTGTTGACCTCCAATTTAGAGGTCTTACACGAGTCATTTTTTTTTTCTAAATGATACAGATTGACGTAAAGGCATCAATTATAAATTCAAATTGGAATAATAATACTAAACAATATAATAACAGTAGCAGTATTTCAGACTTTTGTCAACCATAAAAATTTTTTGTTTAAAAAATGTTTTCAAACCCAATTAATTATTATATAATGTTTTATATTTTCACTTTTTGTAAAATTAACTCTTAAAAAATATTATAAAATTAACTGTCCACGAAACGAAACCAGTCGTTCATTGGTGCATAATATAAAGCACTCAGGATCACGTACGTATCCAACGCTGAAAGAGTTTGAAATCAGTCTAAAGTCAAAGTTGCCTTTCCTGTTTACAATTCTTGGAACGTTTTAATCACGGAAATTATTTATAACCAATATAGGAGACAAGTTAAATAAATACCTTAAATAAATAATTAAATAAATCGACAAAAACATTATCGCTCGTTATAAGAAGTCCTTTACCGCCCTTCTACCTCCTAACTAAATCGGCTTTCGCTTTGCTATTGCGGTCTCTATCATTTCAAGCGAAAATGATGAGTTCTAGTTAGGCGGTAGACCCCCCGGTGTGTGGTGTGAGAATGGTCTACCATTTTTTATCGATACTGCAACGATGGGCCTCGTTCCGTGTCCCATCCCTAGTGTCCTGCAACGGAAGTACAATAATTGTGAGCCGTCTTCCCCTCCTTGGCCGAAGCACTTTCTTATTATTACAACTTTGTTTCTTGTTCAATACAATCCTTTTGCTGAATTTGTTTTTACATGTATTGTGCACAGTCGGCCTGACGAACTCATTGCATTTACCAGATATTTTTTTAAATCTACATCTGAGAACCGATTACGTTCCCGCCAAATTTTTGATAGAATTCTCGCCTAGGCTTAAAAGTCTTTCTTTAAACGGAATTTCAAAATAGTTCAGATGCATATTTAGAAACAATTTACAGGTCAACATTTTGTTCATTTGTACAAAATAATTGATGTAATTATTTTGTACAAATGAACAAAAATTCATTTAATAACAAACAACTTCCGTCAATTGTTTTGTCTGTGGTCTTTTTTCTATGGGCTCGCATCACCAATATGCTTAATGTCGAGCGGCGGTTGTGTAGCGTTGGAGCGGTGGCGGAGCAGTGGAGTGGAACGTGCGCGTGAGATGCCTTTGGAGCAAATGAAATCTTGCGAGATTACGTCACCAACATGGTTAATGACAGTAGATATATATCTATAGCTATACAGTTGTTCAACATTAATTCTAAAATAAAACTATTTAATACTAAAATTCTATGTTATAAGTTATCACTTCTATTGGAAGTTCCTACGACTACCAATTTTTTTACGGTTTCGGGTGCGATGCCAATTTTTCACTGTTTTTTTCTTCTCTACGTAATTTCAATGTATTTTGAAATTGAAGTAAAAGAAAAAATCTTATAATATAGTGAAGGGTCGAGCAATTCTTACGTCAGATGGTAATCAGCATTCTTATTATTGCTATAAATGAGAAAGTTTGGATGTTTGTTGCTCAATCACGTCGGAACAGCTGAACGGATCGTATTGAAATTTAGAACGCAATTGGATAGTCTAGAATACCATTTAGACTACTTAGGTTTTATTCCAGGCAAATGATGAGAACGAGAGTTACAAGGGTAAAACCGCCTGTCGCTGCTAGTGTTGGATGAATATTTGCTCGTAGCTTGAAAAAGCGACCTCGTTTCATGTTTGATGTTTCAAAGACACGAACGAAGAGATTTGACTCTACTTTTGTGTTAAGAACGTCAAGGCTGTGGAATACGTTGCCTGAGAGGGTTTTCCCGATAGTTACAATCTTTGTGTCTTCAAATCGAGAGTGAATCGGTTTCTTCTAGATAAACACGCTCCGTCGTAGACCGCATCATCGTTTAACATCAGGCGAGATGGCGGTCAAGTGTAAACCTATAAAAGTAAAAAAAAAATGCAATATATTATAAGAAATGCGATTTGCGCTCTTTGTGTTCAATGCTTTGTGGTTCTGTGCTGTTATTTGCAGTCGTGTTACTTACCAGGTATATTTCTAGGTCGTCTCTTCGCTCTATCTCTTAAAAGAAAATTGGCAGTCATAGGAACTGCCGATAGAAGTGAGCGCTTATAACTTAGGTTTTTATATTTTATTAGATGTCCGCCCCGGCTTCGCCCGTGGTACATTATATAGCACTCATCGGGATCCCGTACATATCCAACGGTGAAAGAATGACTGAAATCGGTTCAGTCATTCCTAATAATATCGCTTTCAAACAAAAAACTTCTTCAGCTACCTGCTACCCCACCTGTCGGAAATTGGTCGTACCAACTCAGATTTAGAAACACGTTGGATTAGCACTTGGACACTGGCAAAATTACGGTGACATTACCGAATGGAAGCCAAAATAAAAATTTGAAGTTGAAGTTGACGAAATCGCTGTCATGCTGTCATGTTAAGTGTATCTCGCTACTTAGTCTGTGGATCAGTGGTCAAAGCACGCTATGAAAACTCCCGTTTTTGTTACATTCTTGATTTATGCTCCGCTTCTATTGATAGTAGCGTTATATTCTATAGCCTATAGCCTTCCTCGATAAATGGACTATCAACAAACAAACAAACTCTTCAGCTTTATAATATTAGTATAGATTTTGGAAACTAAGCGGGTGAAACCAAAGGGTGTGATTGGCCATTGGCCATCTAGAAATGCTCACGTTTTTCTAGATAGCCATCCTCTTGGTCCCGAGTTTACCTAAAATTTCTTATCATTCCCGAGCGCGACGCTAGAATTCAATTCACAGACCACGAAAAATCTGTCTGTTGCGCGTCAAAAGAAGTTATCACTTTAAAAATGTTTTATATTTTCTTTTAATCACAATTAATAACCATAGAAAAAGGGCAGTATTCCTTTTTCTATCGGACTGTTCGTTGCTCGGAGAAGCGACGTCGATTCATGGATGTCGTTCCAAAAAGTCGAACGAGGTGGTATGACTTCACATTCATAATAAAATCATCTGGAATGTAGAGTGCGTTGCCTGAGTGGAATTTTCCCTAAGATATAAAATAATATATTATTTATGTCTTCAAGTCAAGAGTGGATCGGATTTCTAGGTACGCTCCATCGTATCGTAAGCCACATCGTCGTTTAACATCAGGCGATAGATAAATAAACTCTTTAACGCACTCAAATATTAAAAACAAAACACAGACAAATCTCAAAAAAAAAAAAGAAATTGTCGCAATTATCGCTAAGACCGTTCTTTTCATTTCTTCCAGACAACCGTAGGATGGTGAAGGAGCTATGATTAATGGAAGGTCACGTCAAGTGTAAAACTATATCAAATTGGTAAAAAAAAATGTGATTCCGAGTTTGATACCGCGCAAGTTACTTTTTAATTGCGTATTTAGAATGCCGTTCAACATACGTTCAAATCTTAACGAACCTAAAAACTTAATTCCATTAAAATAAAACCTTACTACCGACCAGTCTTATAAAACTGCTTAGTAGCAATAAAAAAGCTACTCTGGTTGATTCTCAGAAACCGCGCAGTACCTACATACACCTATCCACTTACCTGATGATACAATCACGGCTAGATATTAGTCACAACGGTAGAGAACAGCTTTAATTATACACGCGACAGAGACAGACACATCAAAAACAAGCCGGGAAAACGAGACAGAAGCAGCCATCTTTTATGTGGCGTAAGCCAGCGCACGCGCGCCTTTTTATTGCACTCACACATGCGTGCTAGCATGTGTGGCACTCACACATGGAAGGGTGGCTGTGTGTGTGATATATGGTTGAAACGGAAATTTCTAGTCGTGATGAATGTTAGACTTGACATCGTGAAGATTGTAATCGGAAAATGGTATATAGGAACTGGAATTGTCGTGATTTTGAAGTATTCTAACCGGTTACCTTAACCGCTAATTTAAAACGGTGAAGGAAAACATCGTGAGGAAACCGACATGTATCTAGAGTGTTCTTAAGTCATGTGTCATCCACCAATCTACACTGGGCCAGCGTGGTGGCCCTGACTCTCTCCTTGCGGGAAACGGGCCCGAGTCCCAGCAGTGGGAACTTAGTGGGTTGTTTATGTTATGTGTAGTAAAATTCTGGATAATATTTATGCTTACATTACCGTTCATTAATTATCATCAAATTAAAATGAATGATTAATTATCATGAAATGGGTGACATTATTTATCATTGGGATAACATAAACTTTTGAGTGGCTAACCTTGATGATGAAAGAAATCAAAGATTTGAAATAAAATAGAGTGGCAGGCCAGGAAAGATGATTTTATGGTAACCAACGCGTCTAGATGGAGTGACGATATTCGAAAGGCAGCTGGTGGCGGTTGGAGAAGTAAGACCGAGGACCGGGCTGAGTGGCGTATCAGAGGGGAGGCCTAGGTCCAGCAGTCGACGAATACAGGCTGATGATGATGATAAACGCGTCTGCAGAAGTTATGGAGTAATGGAACGCGTTGGTTTTGGAACATGAAGAGTCCGAAGCATTACCTAGCGCTACTCTGCGCTCGTCGTTCACAGATATTAGATTATACCCTGCAATGTTATGCCTGTATGGATTAACTCGTTCATACTCTTAGTTTTAAATAACAAATAAAACCACACTGTAATTCGCAACCTTATGTTATGTATCTTCATACCTTCAGCATACCTTCTGTTCCTTCTATAGAAGTACGAAGACGGAAATACGAATAATCAATCTGTAAACACATCTTCCAATTAAACACGGATTATATAATTACAAAATTGCTAGTTATTTTTGAAAATGAACAAAACTAAACATCATTGTATATTTACTTACGAGGAATTTTCCAATTGTTTTATTTTGGTGATGAAGCTTTGAATATAATCAAAATGATCAAGGCAACTTCTAGCCGGAAACTGGTGTATCACTAGGTAATGTGCTTGCTTGTGGCATTACCATGCTAAGTGGTGATCTGGTAGGATATGAGATGTGATAATTATGCAGTGTTTTTCAGTGATGGTGCGTGGGACAACTGGGACTTATGACACCGACTGTCTCTCTTATGATCCTTCCAGGTTCCAATAGGTATACAAACCAGAAATACTTAGTCAATCAAACATCGTAAGCGTATTTAACTGGTATATTTAATTTTATATTAATAGCTTGTTGTTATTTTCATCCCAAGTCAGTGTATTTCCAGTCGACGCCAAAAATCTCTCTAGAAGGTGTTGCCAATTTTTCTTCTCCTTGAATTACTGTCTATTTATTTTAAAATACATAGAAATTAGAGCTTAGGTTTAAGGTTTTCTTTACAATGCTTAATGTCGCTCATTTAAAAAATATAATATTCTGACAAAGAACGTGGACTATACGTAGTGTCTCTGGTGCTAAAAGTTTAAGCAGGCCACTATACCTAAAGGATTTGATCCTGTTTGATGTAAAAAGAGTAAATGAATTATTGTTATTATTAATACAATAAAAGGTAATAAAAAATGAAATGTATAAAATCGAGTTAATGTGTTCCCACTGCTGAGACTCGGGGCCTTCTCTTGCAAGGAGAGAGTCAAGTAATCCACCACGCTGGCCCAGTGTGGGTTAGTAGATGACACCTGACCTCGAAAGATTCTAGGTACATGCCAGTTTCCTCACGATGTTGTTCTTCGCCGTTTTAAGTTACCGGCATTACGCATATGACACCGAAAAGACAGTGGTGCGCGTTGGATTTGAAACAGGGGGTTCCGGATCGAGAGCCGCCGTTCACCCGATTAGTCCAGTCGTAATCTCGCATAAGCATGTTTACTTTTTAAATAAAAGTGACGAGACGAGCAGGACATGTGCCTGATGGTAAGCAACATGCCTGTCACATAACAGCACAGTGACACGCAGCTATTGGAACATGAAAAGTCCTAATCAATACCTAGCACTGCACTGCGCTCGTCACCCAGATATCCAAGATGTTATATCTCTAAGCCCTGTAATTTCTCTGAAACCCTTGCCCTTCAAATCGGAACACAGTTATGTTTGCGCATTACTGCTTGGCGGTAGAATAACTGGCAAAGGTGTGGTACTTCCCCAGGCGGACTCTGCCAAGAGTTCTACCACTACAAAATCTGTGTATGTGTCTGTGGTTCTTAAAGAAAAGATTAAATGGGACAAAATAAGTAACCGCTTCCGAAGTTTCCTAGTTTGAGTCGTTCAGCAGTTTAACTAAGCTGTGTGTGGCAGGTGTACATACAAGTGTGTTGACCCGGGCGCACGTGCTTCGTTTATTTATCAATTACGATGAGATTTGAACTTCTCGCTCGGCCAACCAACTGTGGCCAGTCGGAACGGTGGCCGCTATGCACGGCCGCTGGTTATGCTGGATCGTCGCTGGTAATGCAAGTAGATTTACTCGAGTCAACGTCAAAGTTTTCTATTGATACCTTTCATCATATTAACCAGTCAGCCACAACAAATGGTTTAACAATAATTGCACGTATGAAAATAAACATTGCAAAATGGAATTAGAAAAAATAATTTAGTAGACAATATCATAATAAATATTAATCACAGTAAAATAATGTCAAATGGATTATAAAATAGTACCGATTAATGTAAATAAAATTATTTAATTATTATTTTACCATCGGTCTTTAAAAAATCTTCAAAACTGTAAAACTTTGGCTCGATAAGCCAGCAAGCTCGTTTGACAAACTCGGTGCTGCTATTACCGCAGTTTGTATTTAACTATTTAACAAAAACGATTTAAACTATCACACTTGTTCAAATACAAATACAAATATCTTTATTGCTGTTTGCAGGTAAGATAATGTGATACAAAACATTTTAATAGTTGACCCATACAAACTGGTATCTTCTTCTAAAGGCATATAATTTGTCTGACAACAAAGTTTCCATTGGTCTGAATTTATACAATGATAATAATAGTTAGCTTATAAAGTCTTCTTCTTTTATCATTTTTAGGTTTTAATCGGTTGTATCATATTATATGTCATCTGATTTATCGTCTATTAATTCTGGCTTCTATCCAGTTGTGAACACTATGTTCATCACTGTAGATGGATAGATTTATTGTACACAGTTAAAGAAAAAAAACATTAAAACTAGTGTAGGGCAATTTTTCCAGAGAAATTACAGAGTGTAGAGATAAAACTTGTTATATTTCTGGTGTACGAGCGTAATTCAGTGTTAGGTAAAGATTTGGACTCTTGATGTTTTAATAGCTGCGTGACACAGTGATGTAATGGGCAGGCGTATTGCTAACTGTCAGGAAACAACATTATAGTCACTACACTCTGTAGTGGTAGGACTCTTCGCATGGTCCGCCTGGAGATATACCATAATTTTACCAGTTATAAGTATATTCTAACGCCAAGCAGTATTGTAGCCAATTAATGTAATAATAAGTGCCAATGATATTACTGTGTTTCGGTTTGAATGGCAACGTTTCCAAAGAAATTACAAGGATAAGAATAAATCTTCTAACATTTCTGGGTGACGAGCGCGGTGCAGTACAAGGTAGTGATTTAGACTCTTCAGTCCAAATAGTTGCTTGACATTGACAGTTACTGTTATTCCATTAAGCGGCAGGGAATCCATATGGGTCCGGCCTATAATTACCGCGCTGTTCACTCAAGCAGCGTGGAGCCCATATGGGGTCCACGCTGCTATATGGCTGCATATGGGTTCGATTTTAAATCGACGCTCAAATAAATGAGTCTTTATTTGATTGAACAAGTTGTACCAACGGCTAGCTAAATAAATAATGTATCGATTGCAACACCAAATGTTCCAAGTCCATTAAGAAAAAAAAAATAGTGTACGATATTTGGCGGGAACTTCGTTGTGTTTTCAAATGTGATTCTACGTAAATTCAAATTTCATTATACGAATCTAAGCTTTATTTATCGTAGATTTTGCATTTTTTTACAAAGCACTGTATCAAATTATTGCGGAAACTAAATAAACAGGATTTTTTATGACTTCTTGTTTAATTTCAATGAAAAAAAGCCCAGTTTTATTTTAAAATTTTGCATTTCCAAACATTGTTATAAAAGTACGAGTATTTGGCGTATTATTTCCGCTTTTATGGAAAAAATGTATACAATAGCTCATTGGCATAGATATGTCTTATTTATAAAGCCAATGAAGTTTACAAAACTGCGATATTAAAATGTAAAATTAATAGTAAAAAATTTAAATCGATAGTAAAATTACTCTACAATAAAATCTAATACGCCCAGCGGCGTTACCCTCCTCACCGCAAGCAAGTAAGGCACACTTTAGCGCAATTTTTTTATACTCTCCACACAATTACTGCATGTGTGTGTACTGTACTAAGTATGACTCGTGGTTTTGCTTGCGATTTTCTGAATAATTTAATAAAGGTGAAACTTTTTAGATCATTCAGATAGCAATTATGATTTATTTATGATCTCTACTTTATATCAATCTAATTAGCTTTTTTAACTTTATCAAGTAGTTTTAAATTCAACCTTATTTAATTATAGAAAATTTCTGATTCATTAATAATAGATAAGCATAAGCAGCCCACGAAATGTTCCCACTGTTGGGCTACACCCGTGGGTTACTCTCGCAAGGAGATAGTTAAGGCCATAATCCACCACGGCCCATTGCACATCTCGGTTTCCTCATGATGTTTACCTTCACCTTTTTAAGTTAGCGGTATTACGCAATAAATATTTATTTTATTTACTGCGGTTTGAGCCCCAGGCTGTAGACGTGACCAAGAGTGAAGACCGTGAAAGGGCAAACATAGCGTGGGACGCCTTGAAACTCGATGAAGTGACGATATACGTAAGGCAGTTGGTAGTGGCTGGAGAAGAAATCTGACGGCATCATGGGAGAGGCCTATTCCCAGCTGTGGAATAAGGTAGACTGATAACGATGAAGCCTCAGGGGAGTGTATTATCACTTTCAAAACGGAGGAGGTTATTTTAATAGAGATTTATTCCAAAGTCCCATAGCAACTATAGAGTATCCACCTGCCAAAGGTGGCTTTCAGGAAGTGGTGAGAAAAGCAGAAGACCGGCCCATGTGGCGATCCATGATACAGGCTTTCATCCAATTGTGTACGATAATCAGTTTTTTAATATAGAGTAACGAGACAAGGTTGGCATGTGCCTGATGGTAAGCAACATGCCCGCCACATAACAGCACAACGACACGCAGCTATTGGAACATGAAGAGTTCATATCATTACCTAGCACTGCACTGCGCGCGTCACCTAAAGAACTAAGATATTATATCTCAAAGCCATGTAATATATCTGGAAACATTGCCCTTCAAACCGGAACACAGTATTGTTTGCACCGGCCTATTTGTAGTGGCTCTTGGTAGAGTCTGTCTGAGGAAGTACCACACCTTTGCTAGTTATTATACTGCCAATGTGGCGTATTCATCGGAATAGCTCCTACAAACAGAAAATCCTAATATAAATGCTGTACAAGATCCAACTCTGTAGCCAATGTTAGATGGTGAACGCAGAGGAGCAGCAGGGAAAGAGGAGTGCCTATACTTGTAGTTCACTCTCCCTGTCTTCTCCATCTGGTCGGAGGTAGGTAGAGAGTAGTATGACTCTTTGCAGAGCTCATCTGGGGAAGTACCACACCTTTGCCAGTTACTCTGCCGTAAATGTGGCAACATTACTGTGTTCCGGTTCAAATGGCAATGTTTCCAGTGAAATTGCAGGACATTGAGATAAAACATCTTAGATTGATAGGTGACGAGCGCAGTGATAGGTACATTGAGGTTTTCACACTACTGCTTGGCGGTAGAATAACTGGCAAGAGTTTTAGTATTTCCCCAGGAGGACTCAGCAAAGAGATAAGATAAATTTTTATTCAGTTTCCAAGTTAGACAATTACAAATTAACAAATAGAAAGTGGAACCCAAACTCGGCCAGGCCGGTATCTTGGTATTCCTCTGTTGGGTTTACACCAATTTCGCGTGTTTGATAGATTTATACATAAAATGACAATTTAATAAATTTACAGTTTCACCATTACAAATGTTTTAATTACGTAATGTATGTGTTAAAAAATATATATTTGTAAGCTAATTTTTGAAGCTCAGGTGTTCGTGTATGTGTATTGGTGTGTGTGTGTGTATGTGTGTGTATGTTTATGCATGTGTGAATGAGTGTGTGTGTGGAAATGGGGCAAAAGTTTCTGAGTAAATAAATATACATATAATATGTGTGATTATGTGTAGGAGGAGGGGTGTGCAAGTGACAGAGCGTGAGTACATTTTGATTTGAAATTCAAACACAAACATATAATTTACTTTACTGTCCCAACAAAGTCAAAGAGTTCTCCCACTACAGTCCCAATACTCCCAACAGACGTATCTATCTGAACTGCTTGTTCGAGCAATCAGACAACCATACATACAAACCTTTCTAAATATTAGTTAAATTTATTGTGATATAGTTAAAGTGCGCCGTGCGTGTGTGTGTGTGAGCTAACTGTACCTCGGAAGTGGTTGCAATGTAAGTACTCGAGATTGTTAAAATCTACTTTCGAGATTGGAAGATTGTTCAGAATAAGCAAGGTTTTGACGCTTGCCTAATAACATGTTTCTAAAGACTATCCATAAAATTATATATCTCTAAAAATAATATCTATACTAATATTATAAAGCTGAAGATTTTGTTTGTTTGTTTGTTTGAACGCTAGGATCTCGGGAAGTACTGGTCCGAATTGAAAGATACTTTTTCTATTGGATAGTCCATTTATTGAGGAAGGCTATAAGCTATAGAACATAACGCTGCTGGCAATAGAAGCGGAACATGAATCAAGAATGTAACAAAAACGTAACTCAAGTTTTTGAGAGTTTTCGTAGCGTACTTTGACATGACAGCATGTGTCTAAGATTGTGTCATTGAATGTAAACTTTTGCCAATCAAATTGATTTCTAAATCTGAGTTGGTACGATCAATTTCCGACAGGTGGCGTAGCAGGTAGCTGAAGAGGTTTTTTTGTTTGAAAGCGTTATTCTCAGGAATGACTGAACCGATTTCAAAACTTCTTTCACCGTTGGATATGTACGGGATCTCGATGAGTGCTATATATGTACCACGGGCGAAGCCGGGGCGGACATCTAGTCGTATATACAATATGTCCAATATAAGCATGTAACCCGCTTAATATTCTCACTACGTTGACTCAGAGTCTTCTGTCACAAGGAAAGCCACTCCACGGGCCAAGTACGGGTTTGGTGGATGATGTATGTCCTCGGAATACTTTTTTCTTTCATACCGGTTTCCTCAAGATCTTTCCCTTCAAACTTGTACACTTGAATAACAAATTTTCTTCAATATAAAAAAACAAACGGACTTCAATTAAAAAGTTAAATTCAGATACTTCACTTACTTAATTAACTAGACCAAATTTCAAAAGAATCTATCTATCACTATATCGTCTATATGCATGAAAGCAAATTTAAGTTTTTTATTCATATTTCCAAAAGTGCTATGTTTGGATAAAATTTATATGGGACTACCACTGAACTATAATCTACCAAACACAAAATTACATACATCACAATCGGTTCATAATTGGTGGCGCTATCGTGTAATATAAGTATATAAAAAATTAGTAATGTGAATACATTACTGTGTTCCGGTTTGAAGGGCAATGTTTCCATAAAAATTGCAGGGCTTAGAGATATAACATCTTAGATCGCTGGGTGATGAGCGCAGTGCAGTGCTAGGTAATGATTTGGACTCTTCATGTTCCAATAGCTACATGTCACTGTGCTGTTATGTTGCAGGCATGTTGCTTACCATCAGTCAAATGTCCTGCTCATCTCGTAAATCTTTATTTAAAAAAAAACATACTACCTCTCTCATTGATAGCCTCGTCTTGTTATGAAAGTCGATTAAAAATATTCAGAGAAGATCTAATGCAGAAGGGATTTAAACCTACCACCTAATCATTTTAAAATCGCAAGTTCCTTCAATGGTTTCAGAAAAGTATTTGTTCATTTTTGGAACGAAGCTTCTTACGACAGTTTTAGTAGAGATAGGTATTGTATATATATCGCGACCGAACTGAAAAAAATCTGAAACTAAAAGCGTAAGAAAAATAAAATAAAAGTGGTCAAGTGCGAGTCGGACTCGCCCATGAAGGCTTCCGTAGCAGCAAGTAACATAATTTAAAAGCTTTTGTAGTACGTTGTTACTTGAATCAGTGTTTTAACAAAAATGAATTTATGACGTATTAGAATAAAACTACTTGCTAAATCTCATTCAAACCAATTTTCGTTGACATTTTAAAGTTAATGTACAATATACATCATAATATAATTAATAATTATTATTATAAATATTAATTATTTTTTTTAGTTTTGTCATTTTCTTATTTTAGAAGTTACAGGGGGGAGGGGTGACACACATTTTACCACTTTGGAAGAGTCTCTCGCGCAAACTATTCAGTTTCGGAAAAAAATATCATTATTGAAGACCTATCCATAGATAAACTAACACGTATGGTTTTGATGAAAAAACATTTTTTGAGTTCCAGTTCTAAGTATGGGACACCCCTAAAATGTATTGTTTTTTCTACTTTTTTGTATGAAAATGTATTTCAATAGTATAGTTCTTATAGTTTCGGAGAAAAGTGACTGTGACATACGGACGGACAGACAGACATGACGAATCTATAAGGGTCCCGTATTTTGCCATTTGGCTACGGAACCCTAATAACGGAAGTAACGCGTTGAAAACTGCCAGTGACTAATTTTACCAGCTAAATATATAAGACGCTTTAAAACTCCCAAAATAATGACTTAACTTCACTTAAATTCTCATAGTACATTTGTATACATATTTATCATGCAACTATTTTAAAGCCTTTTCCGAAAATACGTACCGATCTAAGGGGCCAGTCATCCTAAACTCATAATCTCGTACATAAATGTTTTTATGTACCTTCTGGACCCCATTTCTCAAAATTGGTCGTCTAATCAAGTTAGCGGGTAAGTATGTGTTCTAAGTACGTACTAACACTCTAACTCAATAGTACACATTTCGTTAATCAGAAAATACGTGACGTCGAACGGCCCTGGGATCTTACTCTCTATCAGTTAATATCAGGTAGGTAGGTACCATAAATAACAAAATTATGCAATTTTTTTTCAAATTTTGTTGCGTCTTAAAGACGCAAAGTTGCTTTCGGATATTAATTACATCATAGTGGACAGAGTAGAGTAGCGACCGAGTGGTGGCCGAGGCAAGGTAAGCGGAGTGTAGGACGTCCAGCTGCAAGATGGGTCGACGATATCGTTTCTATCGCGGGTCGAACCTGGACTCGATTGGCACAGGACCGAGGAAGATGGCATGGAAAAAGAGAGGCCTATACCCAGCAGTGAGATAGAGAAGGCTGTGGATGATGATGATGATGATGATAGTGCAATATGACGAGCAGGACATGGGTTAGTAAGACGCTTAACTGTAATAGCACTTTAGCACCATTAGGCACATGTCCCGCTCGTCTCGTCACTAAATTTATTGGAAAAAAATTGGTTGCCTGTAAAGTCGGTATACGGGCGAAAGTTTTACGTGACAACGACTTTGAGTGGTAAAATAATTTTACGGAAGGGACGCGTGCCTTTCACTTTTTATGTCTGTCTCTCTCGCTCTTAGGCGGGCTAACCATGCCCGAGTGGAAGGGACGCGTGCCTCTCACTCGCTCTCGTTGTGAGCGCATAACGTGAGCGGAGCGTAACGCAGTTTCTTGAAGTGTCACCCGGCAAACCAATTTATAAGACGTTGTCATGTCAAAAACCTACTTTTTTACTGCGGTAAAATTACGGAAACGGCATCGACTTGGATAAAACTTTTTCGTTCATAGGTATTATATACCTACAGTAAATAGAAGTTCCAGCCACATAAATAGGTTCAGTACATCATCGGTGTGCAGTCAAGCGTCAAAGAAGGCAGTTAATATGCGGCCATATTGTCTATTTTGCTGCCGGTTCCGACTGCAAGGAATAATAATGAATTGACGGGGTAATTTTTTACTACAAGTATTGGCTCCGTGTTTTGCTTATTTGCCACTAAAGAATTTACAAATGGATACCCTGTGAACGCTCAATTCAATTTTCAATTTCAAAAAAGGCCAAAAAAACGAAGAAACTCAGTTTCTTACTCGTATCTAGTGTGTGTACAACTTTGAAAAAGTCTGTTTGTTAAAAATAATAATAAAGACACAAAGAAGGTATAATAATTAAAACAAAATCAGGGTACGCTTTTTTTAACTTCTACAGGTAACACTTTTTTTTTAAATAAGAAGTGACGAGACGAGCAGGACATGTGCCTGATGGTAAGCAACATGCCTGTCACATAACAGCATAGTGACACGCAGTTATTGGAACATGAAGAGTCCAAATCATATCTAGCACTGCACTGCGCTCATCGCCCAGAGATCTAAGATGTTATATCTCCAAACCCACACTTGACCACCATAGAGTAGTAGTAGTATATCTCTACTAAATCTGTGATCGCCATCTCGCCTGATGTTTCGGTCTACAATGGGGCATGTTTAATGTACCTAGAGGAAAACAAATTCATTCTCGATTTGAAGCCACAAAAATTGGAACCTTCGGAAAAACCCCACATAGGCAACCACAGCCTAGACGTTCTTATCGCAAAAGTAGAGTCAAATCTCTTCGTTCGTGTCTTTGAAACATCGACCATGAAACGATGTCGCTGTTTCGAGCTACGAGCATTCCGAAAGAAAACAAGCAAAACGGTAAGTATAAGAGCACACTCTCCGAAGTGTATCCGATAAAACCGGTAAGCTAGCAATTTTTCGGCGACGACGTTCAAGACTTTGACGTCTTTTTCTTACAAGAGTATCGTTGCATATGAGCATTTTGGCACGTCTCTCGATTGATTCCAGCAGGTCTACTACGAAGTCCGATAAACGATTTATCGGCCGAAGTTATGTCAAACTGTCAAATCAGTGTCGGTCGGGATGAACGAAACGCCCGATCAGATCAACCGACCGATTGTGTTTCGTGATATAAAATGTCCATAACTTCGGCCGATATATCGTTTATCGGACTTCGTAGTAGACCTGCTGATTCCAGATCCTCCAGCTGATACCGATTCATACAAGAGCGAATCTGTGCTTGATTCCTGAGCGCTAGAGTTACTTACATAATTTTTTTTTTTTTTTTTTTATGAATGGCTCTTTGTGGATTAGCCTCACAATTCCGCCAAAGACACGTTAAATGATAGGCCGTCAAACAAAGAGATAGGGGCCAGTAATATGAGTATTGTACTAAGAGGATTTGTCACGTATTCTATGTTTTACTAGGTCGCAAAAACTTAAAGCTACATAATAACAGACATATACACAAAAATCTAATAATAATATAATGCACACATATTTAACTTAAAATATTCACAAGTACTAATTTTACAATTTAATCTTATTTCTTTTAATATAATTACATAAAATATAAACAACGGGGTGTGTAAACAAGAGACAGCAGGCATTTAACGGAGGTGGGACGAGGAATATTTATTATTATTTATCACGAGCAAAGCCGGAGCGGACCGCTAACGTTAAAAATATAATGTAAACTTCAAACATCGAAAACAGCATGGAGCGACATCTATTGAGTACTTTAATTCCAGTAAGTATTAAGTTTCCTTTGTAATTTTAGTTATTCGACTGTTCTACAGATGGCGCTAAAACACACAATTCATTTTTGTTCAAGTAGTAAGTAGTACATAAACAATAATTTGAAACCACTGATGCCACTACCAATGTAAAAATGTCATGGAAGCAAAATAATACTCTAATACTCAGATTAAGCACCTCCTCTAATATTATGTTAGATCATTTTGAATGCCAACATTAGCAATGTCACAAAGTGCTATCTTGCTTAAATTCCTTCACGTATTGAGCCCTTCTACTCATTTTAGTTCTTACAATCTGTCACAGGTGACGCTAAAACATAATTTCCGTTCTTGGTTTAGTACCTACAGTTCTAAATGGAAAATTTTAAACCACTGATGCAAAAAAACGACTATGTTTGAAAAATAAAATTAGATATTGTCTCAAAGGCACATCTATTGAGTAAACAAATAGATACCTACCTGTCTCCATCAACTTTCCACAGATGACGCTGAAACACATTTATAAACAGTTTGAGATAGTACAACACAATATAAATAGCTGATAAAATACAATTAAAGTTGTAAAAAAATGCATACATATTATACATGGAAACACCCAGACACAGTACAAATAATTGAATTCATCCCACTAATAGTAGGTATAGTTATAGATGTTAGAATCTATTATACGATCTGAAACAACTATGTAGTAAAAATATGTTAATTATTTTCTAACATTAAAATAGAAGAGTGACATTTACTGTTCTATAGTACGTATAATACATATATGTAATCTTAGGTCTTGCAATGTTTCACAGATGGCGCTGAAATACCCTAACTAAACGCATTACATTTCTTTCTCCAACCACAAAATAGACAGTTTGAAACCTTGTTGTAATGACGGTACAAAAATGAGAGATAGGTGGCAATAGCAGTTTGTGAAAAAAAAGTTGCGATTTAAGTCTATATTTCTACAAAAATAAAATTGTTCTATAAAAACCAAGACGTATTTATTTATTTATTTGTTTTTGAAAACTTCTTTTGGCGCATAGGCATAGTATAGACCTGGGGCTCCCAAACTTATTTGGTCTGCTGCCCACTTTGAGAATAAATAATTTTTTTAGCGTCGCCATGTTTCACATACTTCAAAACCATTATAACTTAACATAATAATTATTGTGAGCTAGGTCTATTATACATTAATTCTCAACGAGACTTACTATCCATACTAATATTATAAATGCGAAAGTAACTCTGTCTGTCTGTCTGTCTGTCCGTCTTTACCGCCTAAACCAACCAACAGATTTTGATGAAATTTGATACATAGATAGAATAGATCCCGAGAAAGATACTTTTTGTTCCGAAAAAAGGGTTAAAAGGGTTAAAATAAGGGATGAAAGTTTATATGGAAAACTTCGTCATTGTTGAAGAACTATGAAACTTTACGTCTAGATATTTAACACGAAACCATAAAATGTATGTTTTAGCAGTTTTGTAGTTTCGAACTGTACCTACGGGGGTGGAATTGGGGGTGAAAGTCTGGAAGTTCAATATTATTGAAGATAAAACCATGAAACTTTGTATCTAGACACTTGAAATGGAGTCGGTAAACGTTTGTTCCAGCAATTTTATAATTTCTAACTATACGGGGATACTTATATAACCGCTTGATACACTGGCCGCTTTTCGCGTTTTACAAATTTGGCGGGAAAACGGGTGTCAGGTTACATAAGTGCGGTGTTTATGTTTCGGCATATGAAGTGCCACCTTACTTTTACCCGTTTGAGCCATTTACTCTCAAGAGCGTTTCAAGACGCTTCTAGCGGTATCATTTATTTATAATTAACGTACTTAAATAAATTCAAGATGGCCGCCGCTACAAAATGGCGGATAATTTATGTTTTATTAATCCCATCAATATGGGTATCAAATGAAAGGGCTCAACAAGCAGAATACAATATACTATATAAAATTAAAATCCAAGATGGCGGCCTCTACACAATGGCGGATAACTTAGGTTTTATCAATCCCATCAACATGGGTATCAAATAAAAGGGCTTGACAAGAAGAATACAGTGCACTATACAACCTCAATATTTAAGATGGGCGCAGCCACTAAATGGCGTATCAGAATTTTTGATAGTCGACGAGATTTCCATGGTGTCTTATCAAATGTTATGCATGACGGACGCTCGATTAAGGCAAATTAAGAACTGCGAAAATGAGTTTTTTGGAGGAGTAAACGTATTACTTTTCGGTAATCTTTTACAACTGCCTCCTATAAAATGATCAGGAACACCTGTTTTCAATTCTAATACGAAATTATATTTATGAAAGTAGCTCTCTCTGTCCGTTGCCGTCTAACGCCTAAGCCACTTAAAGAGTTTGTTACAATTTGGTGCACAGATAGACTAGACTTAGGAAAGGACAACGGCGGCTTTTTATCACAGAAAAAGAGTTGAAAAGAGTGGAAATGAGGAGTAAAAGTGTGCATGGAAGGATCTTTGCACTCTTTGTATGCTATTTTTAACCGACTTCAAAAGGAGGAGGTTATCAATCCAGTTGTATTTCAATTGTGAATCAATTTAGATGGTTATTTTTTTGGTTGGTAGATTATAGTTCAGAGGTGGTCATATAAATTTTATCGAAATCAGTGGGGCGGTTTTTGAAATATGAACAACAAACTAAAATTTGCGTTCATGTAATCAGACGATATATCTACTAATATCTACTAATAGACTCTAATAAAATTTGGTGGACCGTCCCAATATGATTTTAAATTAAAGTCTGTTTTTGATAAATTTTTTGAGAACATAGTTTTTTTTGTAATTTGTCGTGTAAATTGTACATTTATTAATGAATATAAAACTTTGACTTAGACCGATTTTGATTATGAAACGTGAATTTGTATGGTAGTAGACATACGAGTAGGTACTGCCTCAATTACTTTAATAAATATGTGGCGCGGACGAAGTCGCGGGTAAAAGCTAGTATCCCTTTATGCCTGCAGCGCTCACAAGGATGCGTTATCGCCCACTTTGGGAAAGGCTGGTTTAGACCTACGCATCGTCGTCATCGTCTAGCTACTGATAGCTTGACACGACACTTTACACAGGTTTTAAAGTTTTTTATAGTCGTAAAGACTATTAAAAACAAAAAAAACATTTTGTTAATGTTTCTTGTAAAAAACTCAGAGATAAGATTTTTTTTACAGAATAGAGTGACGAGCATTACATGTGCCTGGTGTGCCTGTGGTGGTAAGCAACATGCCTGCCAATAACAGCAGCAGAATATGAGGAGTCTAAATCATTACTTAGCACTGCACTGCGCTCGTCACCCGGATAAATTTGGTCTTTCATCTCTTAGCCCTGTAATTTCTCTGGAAACATTGACCTTCAAACCGGAACACAATAATATTTGCACACTACTGTTTGGCAGCAGGATAACTGATAAAGGTGTGGTACTTCCCCAAGAGGACTCTGCAAAGTGCCCATCCACTACAAAAATCTAGGATAATGATAAGAAATGGTGGACATTTCTAAGACAACACTATCTTGCCTGACGCTAATCTTGTGGCATAAACTTACAACAACCTTAACTACAAATAATACCACAAAAGTCGTACAATAATGTTTATTTTCTTTTTTAAAATAACAAAGATTTTTTAAGCTAGAAGTTCAAAACCGAAGATCTTAAGTTAAAAACATTTTGATTTTTAAAATTTTTCAATAGCTAGAAATAAAAAAGTTATCATTAACACACATGCATCTAGTCTAGACCGCTACACACTCGAATTTCATCCCAAGATTGGTCCGACGACATTCATTCCTAACTTGGCAATTTTTTTTCTGGCGATTGTACCCTAATATTTTAACGTTCTATCAGTATTACAATTCATTATTTGTCATCATGTGTGTAAAGATTACTCGTTAATGTATTTCAACAACGAGTAAGAAGATAAAATTAAATAAAATTAGTTTAAACCTGTAACTGCGGCGATCAAGCACAAACAAATCTTTTTTTATCAGAAATTTATTTATAATTTTATTCCTGTCATTACAGACTTTTGACCATCTAAATTTAGATACATAGTGAAGTTTTTGAAAACATTCTGAATGTCAAAACATTATACAACCAGTCGTTTTCAAATAAGACAGAAACTAGATTAAAGAATAATTTCAATTCAATTCTTATTAAATGATGCGTGCTGTGGCTTAATTTTGCCACGTTTCTGCCAATGTCCGTTTCGTGGCAGCTTCATAGACGGCAACGTTAAAATTTGTAGAGAATTTGGCCAAAGAATAATTTATCTGACACCTAAAATAGTTTGATCATAGTTTGTCCAAATGTAAGGTTCTGTCACTGTCAGTTAGGTAAATGGACGTACTTCCATTCTTGTTGTGACAAATTTTTGGAAGTGTGTAATGTTGTTTTTGATTCTCTATTTACAATACGCATACAAGAAGAATTTATGAACGAAGAATTTATGAAGAATTTGTTCTTCCCGTGAAATTTAGCTATAAGATCATCATGTATCTATTTTATGTAATCAAAGATCATAATGATAAGAAAGTAAAAATGAAGCGTAGTTACGACGCAAATTACCTGTAAGACATAGTATTAAATTTCGCCAATTGAGACCCCAATATTATATTTCGTAAAATTTATCAAAAAATAAGACATTGGCGCCATCTTTGGCAAAACTTCCGATGACAGTCCTATTTGCATCTTGAAAACCCCTCACATATAGCTGTAATTTAGTTTTTAAACCCCAACTACTGCCATCTAGTACGAATTGAGGATTTATTTTCTTCGTCTAAAAGTGCCTCACTGAATTGCTATGACTACTATTGTTGTTAACTACGAGGCTCTAACCCTCGCTTGTTCAAATACAAGCGAGCGTTTTTATTAAAAAAAAAACTCTAAAAGGAACCACTTAGTAACCAACCCTTTAGTCACCAACAACCCAAGGTCTCAATGCCAATTGGTAACAAACCTAGAGTCACTAGCGCTTTATGCTTTTCCTTCTCCATCATGTATTTCTTTCATTTTTCATCCTTTGCTGCATCCTTTGCTGCCGCTGACGGCTAGGTGGCTAGAGGTGACAGCTGTTAAATTTGGCGAAACTCATTAATATCTTTGACAAGTCCCTATAAAAAATGTGTATTCCCAAAACGCCTCATTACGTAACTACGTAAAAGCTTGCGTTATTTGATATTGTTTCAGACCTGAGTTTAAGACATTTGATAAGCATATGTCAATGTAATTATTTGACATCTTTATTTATTTCGTTCAATCTGTCACTCGCTTTTCTAATTTAGAAATTGATTCGAATTATTTTAAGGATGACTTTTTTTATAATAGTAAAATTCAGGCATACTAAAATTTACGTGATGTTATGTTTTAATGTTCAGTAATCGCCAGAAGAAAAATTGACACGTCCTATTTATACAATTTATTTCGACGACGTTTAAACGTTTTCATGTAAACGATACAGTCTTAAGAACGAACTGTTTTATTAATATTTCACAAATGTGAACGTATTTTTTGTTAAACTAACAATATTTTTGTGTCATAACAAATAAATGAAAAAACAAATTACTGACTGCTTTTCTATTGTTGTTATAACATATTTGTTTTTAATTGTTACAATTCGGAGTTGAGTGATTTATATCCATTGTTCAGATAATTGGTTAAAAGAACCTGTTAATATTTTCTACGTAATAACTATTGTTATAAGAGTTTCCTAGTAAAATATAGGTACATAATAGCCGCAGTCAGATAATATGAACATTATCATAAAAATAAGTATATAATGACTCAAACAAATGTATAAGCACAGTCATTACTGTATTTGTAATAATTTAAAAGTTTTTTTTTTCAAAAACTGAACAAAATATTTGATATTTTCTATACAATAGACATAGAATAAAATTTATACAGAAAACTTAACAAGTTGAGGCCTTATTATTATTGACAAAATGTGTGATAATTTTATAATGACGTAACTACGAGTATAGGTCTAATAACATCGACGGACTGACAAAATATTAATAAATAATAAAACAGCCATATAATCACAGGGTATAAACTAATAGGTGAATAATATACTCTTAGTAAAATTATAACCAGATATGAAAAAATAACAGGTATCAAATAAAAAAAAAACATGATAATAATTAAAAAAGAGTTTACTTATGTCATTTATGGAAATTTATAATGTTATGGTATCATTCTACAGTTAAACTTTTAAAAAATATTTGACTGAAATATAATAAGTAAATAAATAAATGCTTGAATTCAACGGTCATGATTTTCATAAATATATACATTAAATATTTTGGACGTATGTATTCAAAGTAACTAGGACAAAAAGGATATAAAAATCAGTATTTATTTACATAAGTAAATCATCAAAATCACCACATCAATTCATTAACCGCTATTTAATTAAAATTTAATGAAAATTGAATTTCAAGATTTTACTTTGATCCTTAAATATTATGTAAGTACTTATACATTACCAAATTTGAATAAGTATTACATTTTTAAATAACGTTCAATAGAAATTGTGGCAATACTTTGGAAGAATTATTTTAACATCGAATTCGGCTTAATAACAACTACAAAATTAAACTATAATCAAATTCTACAATTACATTAAAATATCATGCATTCAATGCAATACATTCACGTTTAATAATTATTTATACCTGATTACCTTACCCTAAAATTTAATATACAATTAAATATTTTCTATGTTTTAACCACATAAATTCATCTATCTATTCAACATTTTGAGAACTATTGCATTCATAAGACGCTTATAACTACAATACTATTCAAGGGTCACTATAATATTCATTATACATCCATTTAAATTGGATGCTATACGCTTTCATTGTTCATTATTCATTGCTCTTGACAACGCTTGTATTTTAAAACAAGTCGCTGCAAAACGACAATCTGTCGTGTTCATTATCATATATTTATTATAATTTATATACCTATTCTAGAATATCCAATGCCTTACTAACATAGAGCAACGATTTTAATGATTATTCAAAAATAATCAACATCGAAGGCACTAGAGCTCTAGTGGATACATTCTGAAACGAGAACAACAGTTTATTCAATAATAATTAGTGTTGTAATAATTTTATAAATGATATTGACTAGTGTTGTACCAGATTTAAAATTTACAATACAGCTCTAATCTTCAACGAGTTCCAAATTAAATTTAGTTGAAGTTCAGAATACTACGGCGTTAAACCCTCTACACACGAGCCCTAAAATTAGAGGAAATGACGTAAAAGTAGTGGGGTGGAGCCTACATCGCACCATAAATCACCAATCATATTTATGGTGTGATGTAGGCTCTTCCCCACTACTTTTACGTAATTTTCTCTGATTTTAGGGCTCGTGTGTAGAGGGTTTTAAACTATTATCCATAGACAATAATACCAAATGTTCGGAATATGATTAAATGCAGAAAAAAATGTTTTTTTTCACAAAACCGTTCAGGTAACAAGATAGTAGAATGAAGTGCTCTAAATAAATTGAAATCAATTCCGACTCAGTTTTGAAATTGTCTTTAAACAACATTTCTTTAGTTAAGACTATCTATGGCTTTTAGAATTATTGTAGAGAGAATAAACTATTATATTAGGTTCTCAGTAACGAATGTAAGTTCATTTGGTAATACTACAACTGACCTAATTGATATGATTCGAGTAACTATACTGAGATTTGAAACTATTTGTCTTTTAACACCACTCATTTTTCATATTTAATAACTCGTCATCAGATTCCATTTTCCATTCATCGTAACATTTAACCTTAATTAATACTGTTTCATTACATCTATATCGATTAAAGGAATCTACACGGAGAGGACACGAAGTTACCATTCGTTTTGCTACCCAAAACACGTGGAAACTGAAACTAACATGACCCACATGGTTGCTCTCTCCATCAGTATCAGTACAGACACTGAAATATTATCAATCCATTTTGTAGACACGAATTCTTCGCTTCTCTCAAAACTTTAAAAAAAATATCACGTAATTTGTAATTATTGCAAGTGAAAAACTTCTCGTTCTATATAACCGTAGTGTGGTCATGTCAATTTCTATTAATCCTTCAACTAGAAACGCTAATCTACGCATTTCTTCTCCACCTTCCATTTCATGACCCCATTCCACGGTTTCCTCTGACCCGTTTTCCAAAATGACTAGAGAGAGTTTTGGAATGATGCTTGACTAGACAAGTCTTTCTAATGGAATGGTTCATGAAACGGAAGTCTCTTTCCAATTGTATTCTACCAATCACTGCTCATCAATAACTGCTAACAAATCTGATATTTTCAATTTCAACTGTAGGCAGTATCGTGTTAGACTTACAAGACATTAAAATTACACCGACGTATCCTAGTAATTGTGGTTCTAGTTTATAAGTTGCATTGGCGAAAGCCTTGTCACAATCGTTCACAGTGATTTCGTATTTTCGTCAATTCTCAGTCTTGGAGTAATCCAAAACAAATGTTACACATAGCTTTCCACAATATGGGAGCTAGTGGATGGACCCTAGAATGACGCTTCCACAAGGTAAGTTCCATCCATCGCAACACCGGTTTGATTCCCCTGCACGGTGCCTCCCGCAGGGATGTACTTTCCGCACGCTTGCTGTAACACAAGAAAACTAAAGTTTTAATTCTATCGACTTTTAAATTTTTGCAACATTTAAATGTAGCTTACAGTTAGCCTACCTAATCTATCTACATACCTCGATTACACGGGAAGCTGAACATCGATAATAAGCTTTACAGCCAGCATAATTTAAAATAAAGCAATCGCATTACCTCCTGCTATTTGTTTTAGAATGATAAGTAAGAGGCAAATAGATTCAATATAATTTTGGTCCCATTTCCATTATGCTGGCTCTATTTAATATACATTTTTAAAATACACAAGACAATTTCAAAACTAAGACATCGAGATGAAGTGTATAGTGAACAGTCAACAGCTGTGAGAGTAAAGGTGTAGTGAGTAGTGAGGTGTGCTTTACATGCGAATAATAGAAAAATGTAGACCCAATGACGCGTCATGTAAATGTATGATGGTTTAATGGTTCTGTTTGAGCCTAAAAATAATGCTAGAATGTACGGATGTCGATAATTAAGATCCTAGCTAAAGATATTGTAATTCGAGGAAAGACCCTTGGAAGAATCCTTCAATGAATGCAGTTTTAGTTATGATTCTACGGCAAAGAAATATAATGGCTTTATATACTGGAAAATTTGTTTATAATTTTGCCAATTAGTTGAAATGTGTGCAGTGTGTTGGCATATTGAGTGGAGCAAGTGGTAAGTTATATAATTACTTTATCATTGTCACATATTACAAACATATTCTTTGCAAATTAAATCTAAAAAAAATTTCGACGACATCCTCACACCGACTTGTAAATATTGTACTAGTAAGTTCATAAATACTAATAAATGTAAATTATTTTAAACGTATACATTTACAAACACTTCTGGATCTACGATCAGAAATCGCTTTATTCTTGACTGAGTGTCAGAATGAAGCGATTGTTATTATATTCAAAAACATTTAAGAACATAATAATACATAAAAAAAGAACAAGTTTACTCAACAACATCAGCATTAACAGCAGAAGCCCATTTATACAACATTAAGATACGAATAATTGACAGTTTTACAAAAACATATTTATAGACATTTATAGACGTTTAAATAAAAAGCGACAATAGTTTTGCAGCCAACACCCTGCAGACATTTAAAGCCTTATTCTGCACGGTTATTACCACACAGTGATATTTGTACATAGACTGCAAAAAAAAAAAACAAACAAAATATAAAACAAATCTCAATTAAAACTATCTCAAATCAATTCGTTTGTTTTAAGTAGTGATACAAGCTATCACGATACCACACAAAAAATGTTTCATAACGTGATCTCTTACAATCGAGTTCTTGATATTTCGACGGAGTTTCATGTACAATGTTCACGGATAATCTGATCACGGGAAATATCCCGTAACACAAGAGCAATTAATTATTTTTTTCATAATGAAAAATAAGTATGTACCACGCACCATCTAGAGCACTGAATTATTTCAGCAACCCTTTTATGTTTCAAGTAAAATATTTTTAAAGGTTTGTATTCGAAAAAAATATTCTCACAGAATAATAATTTAAAATTGTCCACTGTGATCTACTAGATCTCAAAGGTTGATTCAACGAATAATTAAACAAAATTTGAATATAAAAATGAATCGTTTTAAGGTACAAATGTACCTGTCAAAGATATTTCTAAGTTTTCCAAGTGTGTCCAATAATAATGAAACATTGGCGCCACCTATGGTGATATTTAGAACTATTTTTGAAAGGACTATTCGCACCTTAAAAACCCTTCGTTGTACATAACTATATTTATTAATTACGGAATAGATAAAAATAAGTAAGACGAGCTAAATTTGAAGTAAAAAAATAATACTAAATAACGAATAAAATTGGAAACAAAATAAAGCCACCCATTCGTGGCCGGAGCATCACTGCGTGGTAAAAACTCGCGAACGTACTGGTAAGGGATCTTCGCTCGGCGCTGCCGACATTGACGTGTCGGATGGTCGAGAAGTCGACGTGTACCGACGCACTCCTTTCATGCGGCCCTTTCTACTCGAATCTAATAGCAGGACCTGTCAGAGCCAATCACTCAACTGAGTTTTCGTAAAAAAAAAACTTTTTTCAAATTGTATATTTGGAAAAACTTTTTGATGGAAAATGGTAAATTTTTGTAACTATTTACCAAAACGAATACACAACCCATAAATTAGTTAAAGAAGAGTTATTGTGTCAAAATAAGTGTAGTGTAGAGATAAAATATTATAGGACAGGCAAATGAAATAAACGTCTAAAATATTCATTCATCTAGTTATTACTAATGAATAGACGTTTATCTTCTAAACTATTTGAAAACAATCAGTCAAAATAAAAATAAAATCTATAGGTATTTAAACGCTAAAACAAAGTTATTTTGTTCATTTGTCCTGTAAACAAGGAAAATAATCATATTATGATACTCTTGACAAGAGAGATGACTTGCCAAATGCTCGATTCCCTTTTTACCTTTCTCAATAAATCCTTAAATACTTACCAATGCATAGCAGCAAAGCATCGTGATACAAATGTATAAATTAGCGCAGTATAAATATACGTGACGTTAGCATTGTGTAATATATTGGCAGTATTTTAGGTGTATATAGCTGTTTTTTTTTCAGATTAGAGCGTGGCAAATATAGCTTTAGCCACACATGACATATCAGCGACGACATGGCGTAAGCCACGTTTATATTAGGATCCACGTTACGTGAGTTACCAATAAAAAAATGATAATTGTTTATTTTCAATAAATCAGTATATATCACGTAATTGGATCCAAATTTCTCAATTTAGAAACATCAATTCGTTTAAAATGTACCTCGCGGAGTGATCGCGCTGAAATGGCAAGCGCTATGGGACTGACGCATCGGACCGAACGTCGTCGTTTCTGTCATCAAATGAATAGCTAGCTTTATTTAGATGTAGTAGTAGAAAAAGATAAGTGATATTCGTGAAAAAATTATAAACGTATAAATAATACTTTCATGTGTTATTTTGACTTTTTCTGAGTAGGTAATCTACTGAAATTCTAATCTAACTTATTGATGTTTAAATCAAATTTTAAAAAAATATTTGCTATCGTAGTTATCGTACTATCTACGTGTATACTTCTATAAGAAATAGTTTCGACTTACGTACTAAATATATTGCAGGTTTTTAGGACAATACTGCCACCACCAATGTTTACTCATTCCATTTTATGTACGTAAAATACAAAAATATGTAAACAGCAGATTATTTTTGACATTGGCGTGTCAGTATGTGATGATGAAAAAAGTTACAAGGAGAATAAAAACACCTAGACATGAACAAAAATATTAGATTTACAAATATATTTTGTAAAAATATACGTCAATTAATTCAAATGACTTTGACTGAACCTTAGAAGTAGACATGAAATTTTAAGACATGTAATGAGTCACACAGGCGCCATCTGTTATGTCTGTACTGACTGAATTCATATTAAAAATTAAAATATACTTTTTTTCGAATTTTTCTCGAATTTCGAATACCTACTATTCCTTTTTGGAAATTTTCAAAACGGCCAATTTATTTGTCTGCAAAATAATTAACTGATGAGGCGTTTTTAGATCCAAATATATTTGTCAAAAATATATTTGCAAGCTGTGGCACCACTGTTTGTTTTCGTGATATTTCTCTAACAAAAAAATTGGTTGCCTGTAAAGTCGGTATACGGGCGAAAGTTTTACGTGACAACGACTTTGAGTGGTAAAATAATTTTACGGAAGGGACGCGTGCCTTTCACTTTTTATGTCTGTCTCTCTCGCTCTTAGGCAGGCTAACCACGCCCGAGTGGAAGGGACGCGTGCCTCTCACTCGCTCTCGTTGTGAGCGCATAACGTGAGCGGAAGCGTAACGCAGTTTCTTGAAGTGTCACCCGGCAAACCAATTTATAAGACGTTGTCACGTCAAAAACCATTGGCGCCATCTATGGTGAAATTGAGTACTGTCTTTCACAGGTCTTTTTTGCATCTTGAAAACACCCTATTATCTTAGCTTAGCTAAGGAGCGACAATCAGGCAAAAACGTTCCTCCATCAACCAAAGAGTATGATAATGCACATCACTAAGGATAATCGGTACTTAAACGAGCCCCTTCTATTAAAATATCCTTTATGCCTTTGGCTCAAGATCATCAGCAGATTAGCCAGATCAACGATCTACATACCTACAAGAGAGTTTTAAAACAGACTGGATCATTCTTTCTTATTATTCTGACGTACTTCCACCAAAAATCTTTGTTATAATATAAACCTATGATGCAAGTGGCTCCTTGATAAGAATCGCACAAACATGTAAACTGCACATTTAAAGACAAGCTACCGTTACCACACTAATTTCAGAAATTCTCTCCTTTGCTTAGCTCCATGTATTAGTTTGGTAAAATATCTACAGATGGCACCACAAACCGCAGAATTTAGAGTATGAAATGATTCAAGTTGTAATAGCTAGATGGCGTTAGTAGTTCGAAATTACTCTTAAATTTTTTTAAAAAATTAGTTATCTTTTACTTTATTATTTCAGTACATAAAAATAAATGTTGTTTAAACTTTGTAAAATAAGGTACCTACGTACCTTACGTACGTACGTACCTTTGGCAAGCGTCAACTTTTCGAAATCAGATTTCCGGTTTTTATAGGTATTTTAGTAATATAGCATACCTTGGTAGGTACCTAAGTCACGCAGCTATTTGAACATGAAGAGTCCAAATCGCTGTCAGTGTGATCATCATCCAAATATGTAATATGATTTATCTCTTGGCCCATGTAATTTCTCTGAAAATTTAGACATGATCTGTTCCATGACATGAGTTATTACGGATACAGTTATTTCTTCTATTACTATATATCAATACCATAATATTCAGTTGATATTTTTTAATCACATACCTAATTCCCAATTCAATCGATTGGATACTGCATTTAATCTGGGCAATGAGGCGTTTTCCAGACGCAAAAAGACTTGTCAAAGATAGTTCTAAATATTGCCAAGTGTGGCACCGCTGTTGGTTTTTGTGATATTTCTCTAACAAAATAAAACAGTGGCGCCACCTACGGCGAAATTGGGAACTGTGTTTGACAGGTATTTTTGCCTCTTGAAAATGCCCCATTGTAAAATAACTCGTATTGAACTCACCAAGTTGTTTTTTGCAATTAAACTCATCAACATTGCCAAAATATGAACAAATAAGCGTACATTTCCATTTTGCACATGCTTATTAGTTTTTCAAACCTCACTTTTCGCAACTCACCACCGTTATATAAAATTTGGCTTATGGCTGGTTTTTGACTGTATGAGTTGGTGTGACGTCACAAATTTCATACATTTCTATACTAAGTACTTTGACTTTGCTCAAAAATTTCGGCGCGATTAATTTTATATTATAGTGACAGGACGAACATAACAAAATCGTGCCACACAACTACCTATTTGTATAAGAAGAATCCAAATTAGTACCCTGACGGACGAATTACTCACGGTTGCCTGGAAGATATTACTTTAAGCGATAAGGCCGCCAATTGTTATAAAATTTTCTTTTTTTGGTTGTTGTTTCTTAAGATTTTGTTTTATTTAGTGCAATAAAGAGTTTATCTATCTAACACTGCACTATGCTCGTTACCTAGTGACATAAAGTGATTTATATCATTGCGCTATTATTTTCCGGCAACATTGCTCTTCAAATTGGAACACAGTAAAACACTATAATCCTTGGTTCTAGAATATACTACTCTTACTATTACTTAGTAGTAGTAGGACTCTTTGCAGAGTCCGCCTGGGCAAGTACCACACCTTTTCTTGTTATTCTACCGCCAAACAATAATGTGCAAACATTACCATGTTCCAGTTTGAAGGGCAATGTTTCCAGTGAAATTACAGGGCATAGGCCCTGTACCCTGTAATTTATATCTCTGGGTGACGACCGCAGTGCAGTGATATGTAATGATTTGGACTCTTCATGTTTCAATAGCTGCGTGTCACTGTGCTGTTATGTGGTATGCACGTTGCTTACCATCAGTTACATGTCTTGTTCGTATCGCCACTCTATACTATATAAAAAAAACTCGTGGTCCTGCTGATACCACTGGAAATGTTGAAATTTCAAGAGATTCGTTGTTGTTAGATTTTCTAATTTAAATACAACGTTGAAGAATTATTTTATTTGTTTTTGAGAACGACGTGTGGTCAAGTGCGAGTGGCGTCACCTGATACTTCTGCGGGCAGCAGCCGCAGCGGGCGCAGCACGCGAGCAGCGCGGGCGCACGGCCCGAGTGCGCGGGGGACGCCAGGGGGGAGGGGGAGCCCGGACGCTTGGCCGCGCCGTTAAACGGGTTCTCCATTTCCACAAATTCGCGGTCCTGAAACGTGAGAGCTCAGATTATCGGAAGAATTTGCGATATTTTCATGTCAAACTTTTGTGATATTTTCTCGGTAAAATTTTGTGAGAATTTCATGATAAAATTCTATGAGATTCTCATGGTAGATTTATTTGAAATTCCCATGATGGAATTCTATAAGATTCCTATGATGGATTTCTGTGAGATTTCCATGATGAAATTCTATGAGATTTCCATGACGGAATTCTGTGAGATTCCCATGACGAAATTCTGTGAGATTCCCATGACGGAATTCTGTGAGATTCCCATGACGAAATTCTGTGAGATTCCCATGACGGAATTCTGTGAGATTCCCTTGACGGGGTTCTGTGAGATTTCCATGATGAAATTTTATGAGATTCCCATGATGGAATTCCGTGAGATTTCCATGACAGAATTCTGTGAGATTTCCATGACGGAATTCCGTGAGATTCCCATCATGGAATTCCGTGTGAGATTCCCATGACGGAATTCTGTGAGATTCCCATGATGGAATTCCGTGAGATTTCCATGACAGAATTCTGTGAGATTTCCATGACGGAATTCCGTGAGATTCCCATCATGGAATTCCGTGTGAGATTCCCATGACGGAATTCTGTGTGAATGATTAAATTTTGCGAAATTCCCATGATGTGAGATTTTCATGACAGAATTCTGTGAGATGTCCATGATGGAATTCTTTGAAATTTTCATGACAGAATTCTGTGAGATTGGCAATATACAATTATGTGAAATTTTCATGGTAGGATGATTCAATGATTTAATTGACAATACACCTTTGCTTAATTATCAAAGCAAACCGAATTGATTTAATTCTCAAAGCGGAATGATTTAGTATGCTAATGATAAATATTGGTTATTCAAATTAGAATCGATTGTTTCTCGACACAGACAAAAACAACGGTACATTCTTGTCCAGTTACATCTGTCGCTTTAATTTTAATTCTGTTTTCATTCTTGAAGTATATTTTCGTCAAAATATTTGTTTTAATTTTTGTTGTATTTTTTTTAGGGTCTTCACAAAAAACATTAAGTACTTTATTAAAGGAGTAAGCTCATGCCTCATAGTTATTTGCTTATTTACGATGATAATTCCTGTACATATAAAAAAAACTCTGTTTTCATTTTGTGGATCGCGCTAACGCGGAAGAACTTACGTTAAAAAATTGTATAAAAAACATTTTTAGATGGTTCTCAAATGTTATTGTCACATAATCCGTTTTTAGGAGGTTGTCGAATGCTATTGTCACAAAAGCCGTTTTAAATAGTTCTCGAACGTTATGTCACAGAATTAAACATATCAGTTAGATTAAAATTTTAATTTTTATTTGTCACTCAAAGACGGTTCTTGAATGTGTCTGTCACAAAAACTACGAGTTTTTCACATAGTTTTCAAATATTACTGTCACAATGCCCGTTTTTAGATGTTTTTATAATGTCTTTGTCACAAAAAATGTTCTTTCTCACATAGTTCTCAAATGTTATTGTCACTACAGACGTTTTTAATGATTCTGAAATGTTACCTTCACAAAAACCAAATTTAGATGGTTCTCAGACATAGCTGTCACAAAAACCGTTTTATTTTTTAATTTTAAAACACACAACATTAATATCACAGATACGAAACAACAGACCATGCTCTCAAAAGTGCACGAACCTCACAACACCACGATCCTGTTACCAACGTCTACTTTGCAAAGACATAGCTCAGTTACTGTTAGGGTTAGCACATTCCAGAACTAACCTCGAACGGTGCTGGGAAGGACACTTGCAAAGACGGAACGTCCGAAGGCGCAGTACAGCCCTAAAGAAAAGTCGAGTGTAGTAAGTAGCACAACACGATAGTATAGTTTTGAAGCCAGACTCAATCACTTAACTACCATTGCGAATAGAATCAGTCATATTAATAGAGATTCAAAGAATGATCAGGAGACTTAATGATTATTCTCAGTTGTAATATCATTTCTGACACACAAACAAAATCATTTGGTAACAGGAGTCAGAAGAAAGTGTCTGGCTGTTTGGTGATGTACTAGATGTAATAGCAGCTCAATAAAAGTCAATTATGGATAAAAAAATAATTCAGTGTTTTATCTTATTTCATTTTAAGTAACCTTAAATTGTTTAAAATACACAGAATCAACAATGATCGTAGTCGTTTAATAACTGACTTCATCATTCCCAATTCTGTAGACAACTTCAACAATAAAACATAAAAAAGTAATACAATAAACACGATTTGAACAGCGAGTCATATTAGAGAGCCCGTTAATATTGAAAATAACTTCAAAGACATGAACGATGTCTTTGCAAATCTAGAATCGCAGACAAAAGCTTGCCGACACATAGACCTAACGAAATGCGACTCACCATCGAGTGCTGTTCATCCGAGAGCATCTTCGATAATCGTCTGAGCTGTGAGCTTGAGGTTCCTCTTCGAGGCAAAAGATTTGGGAGTCAGTTCAGTGACATAGACTCTGCCGAGGGCGCTTACCGTGGTACGCTCCAAACACCTAAGGAGATGGTGATGCTGCAACTCGAAGATGTCTTCGTCTCTACCAGCGTCGTCGAGTTCCACTCCCGACTCCTGGGCTGCCAGCCTGGCTTCAGCAGCCTTCTTTTTGGAGACGAAAGCGGCACCAGAGGAGGCTTTGGCAATGCGGATACGGGCGAGGCGGGCTTTCTGGAATTCAGAACATTGACATTGAGAAATTAAGTAAAAAAATATTTTTGGAACGAAGTTCCTTATTAACTATTATAGGTTTGCGCTTGACTGCCATCGCGGATGTTAGGTTAGTCTACGATGGAGCTTTTTCCGTTAGCGGTTTCTTTTGGGTAAACACCCACTCAGGCAACGCATTCCTCAGCGTAGACGTTCCTTATTACGACAGTGTATGTATTTAAACCTCTTCGTTCGAGTCTTTGTAACCACAACCATGAAACGGTGTCGCTGTCAAGTTACGAGGGATGTGATAGAAAAAAAAGCAATGCGGTGGTAGGTCATGCACATCAGCTGCATATTCTTGATAATCTCTTGACTGGTAATGAATAAATTAATATAAATTATTTATTTTTCTCTCCACTTAAATTATACATACAATTTAGGGAAATAGTAAGACTAGTGGAAAACATGGGCGGTCTTATGGCTGAAAACGATTTAACTCGTATATGTATGTGACATCACACGAACATGATAAATGTTTTTAAGAATTAAATTCACAGTAAGCTGTTGAGTGAGCAAATACAATACTGAGCCACGAATACAGACAAGTACTCTCGTGAATGTGCTTCTTTGGCAAAAACAGTGTCCGAGGGAAATATATTTTTCTGAACTGAACTTTCGGTCGAGTCGATCAACTGATTTCTAAAAAGTAAAAATTTCCGCTGATATTATAGTCGGACTGACTTTTCTCGTAGTTCGAAGAAGCGGCATCGTTTCATGGTTGATGTTCCAAAGACACGAACGAGGTTTGACTCTACTTATGTGATAAGAACGTCTAGGCTGTACATTACTGATAGTTATAATCTTGGTCTCTTCAAATCGAGAGTGAATCGGTTCTAGGTAGACACGCTCCATCGTAGACCGCATCGTCGCGCGTCGCTTAACATGGCCAAGTGTAAACCTATAAAAGTTAAAAAAATCAAGAATAATCGACCTCGCTACAGCACGAGTGAGTTGCCCGTGAATTAAATTAAAATTAATAGTCGTTTATTTCCAAAAAACACGATACAGCACATTTAACATGATAGTGAAACTGCGGAATAGTAAAAATATACTGGCCGTACCACAGGGCCCCAAACTATGTTAAGCCTGTATCTTAGGCGCCCCATCAAATTACATAAATGTTTAAAGTTTTGAAGATAACTATTGACCTGTTGATAGTTCTTAAACAACTATTACCGTTAGAGAGAAAAAATCGTAAAAACACATCTCTATGTATAAAAATGTTATGTTGGTTTGTGTACGCTTCAAAAACTCGAAAAATTCTGCACCGATCGAGCTGAAATTTTACAGTGATATATAATCCGCATCAATGATTGTTTTTATCAAATTTTTGAATCACAATGTGCTACAGAGAAGCGTGGCAGGGTAGAGCTAGTAAAATAATAAAAACGGTAAATGAAATATAATATAACACACTTATATACTATAACTTATATACTAAACGCAACATTACTGCTGATTTGAATATTGAGTTGAATTGAGAGAGAATAGTTCTATAAAATTAGTATATATATATAACAAGTAAAAAAATATTGGTGGACAATTCGCACACAACAGTATCTTACCCCAAACTAAGCAAACTATGGTGGCCAGATAGCTGATATAATACTTATATAGTTTTATATAAATACTTATTAGACATAGAAACACCCAGTCACAATACAAATATTTGAATTCATCACACAAATATTTGCACTGGGTGGGAATCGAACACACGACCGTCGGCTTCGCGGGCAGAGTTAACCACTAAGCCACAAGACTAGTCATAAACGCGTTTGTTTTCATTTTAAAAGTAAGAAGTGTAAAGTTACCCGCTGCGCCTTCCGCTTGTCCGCCCTCTGGTTCTGGTGGTAGATCCTGGAGAAGTTGGACACGATGACGGGCACGGGCAGAGCTATCACCAGCACTCCGGACAGGGAGCAGACGCCGCCCACGATCTTACCCGCGATGGTGCCTGGGACCATGTCTCCGTACCTGGGGACAAAGAAGCGTATACGTCAGTTTACTTGAAATGAAATGTATTCTGTACAAAATAGAGTACATATTAAGATACATTATGAAGTAAATGATCACACTATGGACTGATGATATTGTCTCGGTCGCAGGAAGTCGGTGGATTTAGGCGGCACAAGACCGGTCATTGTGGCGATATAGTTGCTATTGGTCTGAATTTATACAATGTTATATAATAGTCAGCTGATAGTCTTCGTCTTCTTTTTTCATTTTTAGGTTTTCATCGGTCGTATCATGTATATGTCATCTGATTCATCGTCTATTAATTTCTGGCTTCTATCCGGTTATGCTATTTAAGTGTGATATGTTTGGTGAGCACAATTACACCAACGTCTTGTGCTTCAGCAGGATGTTGTTGTGGACTTTGATAAATATGTAGCGTAAATCTTACGTAAAGCAATGTAATTACTTAGTATAGTATAGTCAAAAAATATACGAGTCCATAACTCAACTCTAAGTAGTTTTTTGATACAACTAGCTTGAAAGGTACCTAAACGAAAATGGACTTGCGGCGAAATAAAACACGTCAAGTAGTACCGCGGTCTGTACGTACCACGGTTCTCTTGAAGATACCAGTTTATTGTACGAGTAGATTAAAATATATCCAGATTTTACACTTTAGGAAACACAGAGATGTTATCTATCAATCCGCAATTTGTAAGCGGAGTACTTAATAACCACGATTTTCTTTGTGAGGGAAATCACAGAGTCGCAGCTGTGGGAAACCGTTTGTGTTGGGAAATGTTTGTTACTGAACTCTTCTTAAACGGCTGGACCGATTTTAATGTTTTTTTTGTATGCGTTTGGGTCACGCCCTGGGTGGTTTAGATTCATAAAACAGCCCGTCAGATGGCGCTGAAGTCGGTATCTAGGTTATCCGAGCGCAGTCGGGCAGCTAGTATTATTATAAATATCAATGTTTATTACTCAATCACGTTGCAACACAATTAGATTATATATAGTCTGGAAGAACACACATATTACTTCTATTTTTATAACGAGAAAATTACGGGAACAGGATACGCAGGCGACACCGCAGGCGCGTCTAGTATAAAGTATATGCGACGTATTTTAGCATTGCAAGTTAAACCTCCCAAGAGAAATTGTATCATGTTCGTTTTGGGATAGACATAAAAAATTCTGGAGTTTCTGGATTCAGTGGGGACCACGGGTGGGGACTCTGCTTCCTACTCCCGAAACCCCTCACAAGGGTAAGGGGATTGTTTTCATGCGTTCGTATCCGTCATTTTACCAGCATATTTTTCAATAATATTTTATGTAAATAATTAAAACACACAAAGCCGTTTTTCTTGTTTGAGAAACATCATAAACCGCAACTTGGAATGAAACTGAAAATAATAACAAATTGTCCTTAATCAATTACACTGGTATTAAATACATTTACATTTTTATTGGTGCATTAAGTAATATAGTAGAAAAACTGCGAATTATATTTACCTGTTACTTTATGGGAGCATGCAATATGCAATTATTACGAAACGTTCTCAGTTTTTTAATACTAGTGCCATTTAATTACTTAATTTCACCGTGGTTGAGAAACGAAATAGCTGTCGTGAAGTGGTCGAAATTCGACCGTAAAGCAATAGTAATCAATTCTTAATTTGATCACAGCTTATACCAAAGCGTTTACATCTACTACGAATAGAGTTCAATTTTCCGCACGGTTCCTTTGTGTCAATCGTAAGCAGATGACGTGCATACTTTCTATGGCAACATAGTAATGTGCCGCGACAAACGTATGACACTTCCACCAGAGCAAGGCATAAAAGATGCTACCCGTGCTTTCGGTGTAAAGCGTTTGTGCCAACTCTATACGTAGTATATGTAAACTCTTTGGCCTATAAATAGAATCAAAAATATTTATATTCATGATACAAATATGAACACTGTGTGGGATTCTAACCCAATCGAACATAACCTACGCCTTCGCCATCAGACGTAAACCCTATTAAACTGGGCTAAATTTAGTCACTGATTTCAGAGGCAAGTATAGTACCTAGGTTAGTCGATTGAATTCAGAACCAAGCAATTAATGCACTGAATTCAGTAACGACTAAATTAAGTCAAGTGTAATAAACCTTTACTGGCAACTAAGTCACTACAATGTCTTTTTGTGTTTTATTTATTGGTCCCCATGAATATAGGCACAGACGGGAAACCAACCGACTTTCTTTACATCAATCGACAATATTTTATCGATTTAAAACCCACAATTCACCTTGACACGTTTTACAATAGATTTACGTATCTTTATTTCCAAACACTTCATAAAACTCGGGTTTGATGATTGCAATAATCTTGGAAATGACTGTGATGACTTCAAAGTTATGAAATAGTATATTTTGCTTTAGTTTAATGATACATAAACGCCTGATTAAAATTTATGTTTATGTTTTTTATGTTTACGTATTTTTTTGTTTGTAAAAAATCTTGTTGAAAATTAAATAATCGGTCTTAAATGTCTGTTTTGAAAATAATGAAGATATAAGATAAGGTTTTATGTTCATAGCGAAGTGGAGACATTAGGATATTTAAGGTATTCTATGTTGAAATTATTAGGGAACCTTTTAAACAACCAAACATAAAAAAAAACTGTTTTGAATTCCGCCTCTTTTACCAACAGAAAAATTTGTTCTCACTACTGGCTTTATGGGCGAAGGAAAATATCGTGAGGAAATCGCTATGTTCATAGAATCTTTCGAGTTCATGTGTCCGCCAACTGCACTGTATAAATATATAAATATTGGTGGACATTCCACACACAACACTACCTAGCCCCAAACTAAGCAAAGCTTGTGCTGTGGGAACCAGATAGCTGATATAATACTTTAAACGGTTATTACGGTTGTCTGGAAGAGATCGCTTTAAGTGATAAGATCGCTGATTGCTACCTTATTTTGTTTTGTTATAAGTAACTTTGTTTATTTTTTTAATTAAGTGAAATAAAAAGGTAATATATCTATCCATAATATCTTTATATTTTCTACTGCATTTTTATATATTTGCACTGGTTTGACTGTTTTCGATTTAAGTTTTGAAATTGAATAAAATTAACTGAAAAAACACCCCATCATTTTTGCGTTTGGTTTAAAGAAGCAGTTATGGTGCATATCCAACAGACACGGGTAAGTTTTTAAGTAAAATAGATGTAACTTTAAATACACCGAGCAAGTTTAACTTGAAATACAGCTGGCTGGATCGAAATAATGATGCATAGGTCAGTCCCAGGTCGTCGACCGTCTGGGCAGGGGCTATTACTGGATCGAAATCCAGACTACAGCTGGAAACAGGCTTTATCGAGTTTCGAAATAGAAAGACGCATTAGGTAAACTAAAAATAATTTAGTATTCACCGAAAATCAAAACCCGGCCACGAATTAAAATAAAATAAAAATAAGGAATATTTTATTTGAATTTATGTAAAAAAAAATTATTTATTAAAAATAAATTAATTAATATAATATAATATTTTTTTTTATATAAATGTAATAAATTTATTTTTTTACAGTTACATATAAAATAAAAGTTATCAGTTACTTCTGGTAGCGCTCCCATTTTCTTATCTCTTAGTATACATAGATTAATACGTGGCTAAATTGGCAATGGTGGTTATATTATCAAAGTATGGATGCTTGTTACTCTATCACGTCGGAACGGCTTGACGATCGAGTTTAAATTTGGAACACAGTTATAATCTAAACGAGTTGGTTTTTTATATCTGTAAGTTTCATTTTTATATTGTATAAATAAATAATAGAAATAAATATTACAATTGGGAATCTGGATTATGACATACGATACTTTTCGTCGTAGAAAAATGACGGGAACCCGAACTACTCGGGTAAAACCACTGAACGTTGCTAGTGTGGTTATAAATGTCACGAATAATGGTTCTTATAACTAACTACAGAGAGTAAATAAAACAAAAATGGTCGAGTGCAAGTCGGACCCATGAAGGCTTCCGTAGCACCAAGTAACTTAGTATAAAAGTTCTTGTAGTTCGTTGTTACTTTCGTTAGTGTTTTAATAATACTGAATTTATGATGTATTTATTCCTTACTAGATCTCATTTAAACCAAATATCGTTAAAAGTTTACATGGTAATTAATGTACATCGTAATTTTTTTTTAGTTTTGTTATTCGCTTACTTTAGAAGTTACAGGGGGTGGGGCACACATTTTACCATTTTGGAAGAGCCCTCGCGCAAACTATTCAGTTTAGAAAAAAAATATGCGTTTAAAACCACGACGGACGGACAGACAGACATCACGAAACTGGGTCCTGTATTTTGCCATTTGGCTACGAAACCCTACGGAAAAATTCGACAAACGCGCCCTACATAGCTACGCTGTAGCATTCGTAGCTCGTAGCTCTCGTAACTCATAAACGGCAATTAAAAAAGTTATTAAAATTCTCCTCAAAGCGAAAAACGATTTGACGGATTTATGTACAAGGAATGGTGCAGTGGAGAACAGTACATAAGAGTGAGTGTATTTTGGTTTTAAACAGAAAAAATAACGTTTTTTATATCATTGAATGACAAGACGAGTAAGGCTTGCGTCTGATGTCACTTAATTTATTTATTTCAATACAATTTAAACATGAAACTTATAGTTGTACAAACCAACACATTACATGCTTGAGCTAATATAGGCAAGGACTTCTAAGCAAGGGCCAAGCACCACGCCTCCCCGTAACAAGATAACTCTACAAAACTATTTTAATACGCAAAAAATCACAATCACGGCCTAGCAACGCACTGCCTTCGTCAAACGGAGATAAAAGATAATAATTATTAAACTATATATTTTATGATCTACAATTTCTTCTGAAATATTGTCCGGAAAACAGTGATGTTTGCTGCTGGGAGGTGAAAAATTTAGAAAAGTTGTGGTAAGTACTTTATGTAAATTACAATGTAAATACGGAATTTACTTGTTCAGGCGCTGTTGGAATCCGAAAGGGTTCCCTAATTTATTTATAATAAAAAACGGTTAACCCCAGATCGAAAATCTGAAAAAACAACTCTTTCAACTTAAAACAAATCCAAAAACAAGTTTTTTTTCTTTGAAAATTCTGTTCAGACTCAAAGAAAAGTACGTCAGAGATACTTGCCAGTAGTATAAACGACTAACTTTATAAAGTTATTTTTATTAGAAGAGAGTCAAAATTTTCCACTATGTTGAGCAAGTAATGGTTGGCAGAAATCTAACAGCTGTCGCTCAAATAGAGAAGTTTGTTTCTGTCTTTGGCTGGTACGATGAAGCAAAGATTCGTAAGGAACCCGACTTATTTAAATAAAATATCAAAAACGGTATTTGACAATGTTGAAAATATAGCATAAATTATGATAATCTTATTAGATAACACATTAAATAAACATATCTCACTATTATGGAAGATATAGTGTGTGTTTTTGTGAACGCCAATGAAAATTAAAAAATACTGATTTTTTATATTTGACGTAAACGCACTGTTAAGGATGGTAACGCTGGTGACGTCACACGCCAGTAAATATGCCATCTATAGTAAACAGTTTCTTTAAATCAGTGATTTGTTTACTGGCGTGTGACGTCACGCGCGTCACATGACCAGACACAGCGTTTTTGGCGGGCTTTTCGAACTTTATACTTTAAACATTTATTTTTAATGTTAAAACAGTGGATCTTGCGGAAATATTCATGTGGTATGTATATCATGTAATCAAAAATCATAATAAACGGTTTTAAGAATTTAGTCAAATACCGTATTAAAGAAAACCTAGAAGTGCTGAAGTTAGCGCTCTGCGTTCACAGTCTATAGAGCAAACAGGAAAGCTCCCAAAACACCAGGGACTTATGAAATAAACACTTCGAGCCAGTTTAAGTCTTCGCCAAATATAATAAAGTTTATTTTATTGCAACAAAGGGACGGCCTTGAGGGACGCTTGTTAGGGCTGAAATACACCAGTTTCAGAAGGAAATTTTGGTGTTTGTTGGAAACAAAACAAAATGGCGTAAAGAGATGAATTATCCTACTAATACTATAAATGTGAATGTTTGTTGCTCAGTGATGTTGGAATGTCTAAATATATGGGATTGAAATTTTTAAAACAGTTATATTATAACCTGAAATAGCTCACAGACAAGTTTTCATATCGGGAAAATGACCAGACTGAGTAATATGCGGGTAAAACTGTTTACAAAAGTGAAGCAAAACATCGTGAGGAAACTGGCATGTCCCCAAAAGCTTTCAATGGTGTGCGTCATTTGTCAACCCAAAATGGCAGCGTGGTGTAAGCTCTTGATCCTCGTTGCTAGAGATGGCCCCTAGGCACAGTAGTAGGAACATTATATTACACAAATATTAAAAATACAACTTCAATAAAAGGAAAAATACGACAAAGAAATAAACAACTAAAGCAAACATATTTATTGAAAATCAGCTTAATACATTTTCCTCCAGTTTCATGTTAAAACAAAATTGTTGAACATAATCTTTTACCATTACTTACTTCTTAGGATTTTTCAGGTTATTTATAAAATAAACATTTGAATTCAAAGAAAAACTAATACACGTTTAAGAGGAAAACGAATATTTTTCTAAACAAACAAATTCTCCAAGAAGGAATTGGAATCAGGGATTTTATCAAAAGTAATTTGCGTAATCTTTTCACATTGAAGCTTGCGAGATGACCACGGAAAAGTTGGTCATTTAGATTTCCAACTTAGATTAGAAAATGCTGTGATAGCTAAAGATATACTTGCAAGGAGAAATGGGAAGCATTTATTTCTGTCTGTGGAACTAAGTACCATTTTTTGAAACATCGATATAAATCAGTGGACGTTCCCTCCCAAACTTCAGGCGTACGGAATTATATCATCGTTGGGAAGAGTGAGCTCACTCTTTCCGTTCTAGTTGGTTTCGTTCTATTCGTTATCAACAACCAAAATAAGTAGAACCACAGCATATCGCGCCGCTAGCGATTCTAGGGGTCAAGTAGATTGGTTCTGTGTAAACTACTTACGACATACACAGACGCAGTTTATTACCAATTTCAAGTTACTCAGGGCTCATCCATTGCTTTATATCGATGCTTACTGCGACATCCTACTAATATTAAAAATGTCAGATTTTGGATGATTGAATATTTGTTGCTCAATCACGTCGTAACGTATGCACACAGTTAGATTATAGTCTAGAAGAACAAATAGGCATGGATCGATGTATTAAAAGTAACATAGGCTACTTATTATCCCGGAAAATATATAAATACGCTCTATTGAACACACCTTATAAAAATAATTTACAAGTTGAAACATTTGACAAGTGCTAGCTTATCGGTTTTTTATCGGATATACTTCGGAGAGTGTGCAACTGATCTGCATGATCTAATACTTGCCCTTTCTTCAATCGGACTTCTCGTATCTCAAAAAACCGACTTCGTTTCATGGTTGATGTTCCAAAAACACAAACGAAGAGATTTGACTCCACGTTTGTGACAAGAACGTCAAAGTTGTGGAATGCGTTGCCTGAGTGGGTTTTCTCCTATAGTTACAATCTTGATGTCTTCAAATCGAAAGCGAATCGGTTTCTTCTGGGTAAACACGCTCCATCGTAGACCGCATCGTCGCTTAACATCAGGCGACCGGCGGCCTTATCGCTCTTTTCCATGTAACATTAGGGTGGAAAAAAGAAATGTGAAATGTTTTATGACAGCGTTTGCATGTGAGAGAATAACGGTGTACACTCCGCGAGATATAAGCTGAGCTTTGCATTAGTGTGAGTGATCACCAATCAGGCAGGAGCGCGGCGAGACAGAATGGCGCCGCGCCTAAGGCCGGTTGTCACACCTACACTATCAATGTACACTCACACAAATGCAAAGCTCAGCTTATGGCTCGCGGAGTGTACCGCATTACGCAGGTGAAATCGCCGGGCACTGCTAGTAAGGCTATAAAAAGTATTTTTCCATAAGTATTTTCGTTCCGCATTGTGTAGTAAAAATTCCACACTATCATGCCACGTGCTCTAAACATTGAAACAAAGATATAAACACTCAGATGGTCCTGTTGATATTTTGGGATGGCGCCAAATCTAGACACTGTTTGAATTCGGCGAGTTTATGTATTTTTGGAGGAAAAGTTTATTATCTCACTTGCAAGCTTCAAAGTTTTGATTTAGTGTCCGTTCCTGTTTGTTGTTTTCGTGTACAAATACCTACATTGTGTGGATATGGACTGGACTACACATAACAGGTAAACTAACCTGAAAGTGTATGCCGTACGCGGTTTATTTAATTAGCTTTGAGCCGCGGTTTTATAAGCGCAGTGCCCCATGCTGTAATTTTCCCGTAAAAAATTCACACCTTTGTCAGTTATTCTACTGCCAAGAAGTATTGTGCAAACATTACTGAGTTCCGGTTTGAAGGGCCATGTTGTTAAAATTTGATTCCTGATTGTCTTATCTGTTTTCCAATTTCAGGCTGAATGGATCAGGTTGACCTTATCCTTTCAGATCCTGATCCTGGTCCTGAGCAACAAACAGCCAAATACCCAAACATCCAAACACTCACATGTATAATATTATGTTTCTATGTATAATAAGCATGTATTTCGAACTATGTCAGTATTATATCAGCTATCTGGCTGCCATCTTACATGGTTTGCTTTTTTTTTAACGGGCAGAGCCTTTATTAACAAAATTAAAATACAATGAGAACTACACTACACTACAAACCTACCTAACTAACTACTTACACTAAGCACACCTGAATTATCCATAAACCAATGTAGGTCTACAGATAATCAAGCGTACCTAGCTTTAACCAATCGGAAGCGTACCTAGCTTTGCTTAGTTTGGGGTCAGATGGTGTTGTGTGTGAACTGTACACCAATTTTAAAAAAAAATAATAAAAACACACTTTTTGCCACACGAAAGTTTACCACTTTTAAAAAAAACTGTTTGTATAAGTATTAAAAAAAAACTGAAACCATAGAATTTCATAACATTGTAAAATAGTAAATGAGACCATTAATGTAACGGTAATATAAAAAATAGATTTCTTTCAGGTTTAATTACGGCTCAGGCCCAGGTATAAATACGTAAATTGGAAAATTTAAGAAAATGTATTTGAATAACTTTAATTATTATAATCATAAAATACATGTATGACTTTATTTAATTATAGTATTACCTATTTTATTTAAACATGTTTTCATTTATGCCAGTAAAAAAAAATATTTCCCAAAAATATTGCTCTTCAAACCGGGACACAGGAATGTTTTCATATAACGAGTAGTCATAGAGTTTTTGTACGACGGTACTTCCGACGTTTTTACTGGTTCCCGCGGTATTTGTTATGGTTTCCCGAAGCGATTACGTACTTACGTTGATTAACCGCTCGTACAGATGGTGCCTAATGTCTGTTTACCCTTTAAATCTTGTTCTCGAAAATAACTGGATCGCGCTTTCCTTTACTTTAGGAGTGGGATAATATACACACATATACTTATATATAAAATAAGTAGCCCACTAAAAATGTCCCCACTATTTAGGGCTTTCTTTCGGTCTCTGCTAGGTTAACACGCTCCATCGTAGACCGCATCGCATCGTCACGTAACATCAGGTGAGATGGCGGTCAAGCGTAAAACTATACAAATTTAAAAAAAAAACATTCACGCTGCTCCATTGCGAGTTGGAGAACGACGCATCCGCTCGAAAGATTCATAGAACATGCTGATTAGCATGTTCTAAGATGTTTTTGGGTAGGTTTTTGAGGCAAGCGAAATACAAACTTGTCACATTAGTCATGTTTGCCAGACGCGTGCAAAAATATTTTGCGTTAAATAAAAAATATATTGGAGTCAATTTGAAATGTTTACTGAGTATTATTTATGAGTAAATGATTCTCAAAAAGACATAACATTTTGGTAGGACTTTCCACCTACCAGGTGATCTAAATTGAAGGATTCATTTGCCCCACTACTCACAAGCAGATCTTCACCTCCATGTTGAGGTATAATAGAAGAGGTACCTACGTAAGTCCTCAGCTTGCCTCAGATACAAGATACAATAATGATAACTCAAATATAAAATAAAATAAATCAATTTGACATCCAACAGTGTAAGTAAGCTGCAATGTTTCACCACAGGACGATCCAGCAAATAGATAAAACAAACACCTATTCTATTCATAAAACGGTTGCTTTCGTAACGCTGTAAACTTAAAAAAATATCCTCCGCAAAGTCGTAACGCGCCTACATTTAAACGACAATGTATCCCGAGTTTAAACTCTTAGTTATTTGAAACAGCACCGCGTGAGTCGGTTTCCAGCCAAGCTAAACACGTGTGTTGACAGGATCGTGTTTTTCTTGTCTTGCTGGTATTTATTTTGGAACTGGCAACAAAGATGTGGTTAGCGCGTTTAAAATGTTGAAATAAAGGTGCGAATGCACAGACTGATTTGAGTTTTTGAAGTTAACACTTTTTTAATGGGTAAATTTTAAAAAATGAAAACTTTTTTGAATTTAATTTTAAAGTTTAGTTTTTAATAGCCAAAAGAAGAAGTTTGATGCTGCGGGGTGCAATGTGGAATGTGGAGTGAATAGCCTGAGATAAATTTCCACATTAAATATATAATAGATAACTACACCATCTAGCCCAAAACTCAACAAACATTGAATTTTGGGAATCAGCAGATGTTATCTATACTAATATTATAAAGCTGAAGAGTTTGTTTGTTTGAACGCTATGATCTCGGGAAGCGCTGGTCCGAATTGAAAGATTCTTTTTCTCTTAGATAGTCCATTTATCGAGGAAGGCTATAGAAAATAACGCTACTACTAACAGAAGCGGAGCATGAATCAAGAATTTAACAAAATTGGGAAAAAATATTCCTTTTTGAGAGTTTTCATACGTTTCGTGCCTTGACATGACACATGACAGCATGTGTCTAAGATTGCGTCATTAAATATCACAGATTTCATACCTCTTGAATATAAAACCTTTGCTAATCTCTAAGTTGCTACGACCAATTTCCGACAGGTGGCGTAGCAGGTAGCTGAAGAGGTGTTTTGTTTTAAAGCGATATCCTCAGGAATGACTGAACCGATTTCTAAATTTTTTTCACCGTTGGATATGTGCAGGATCTCGATGAGTGCTATATATGTTCCACGGGCGAAGCTGGGGCGGACATCTAGTACTTATATAATTGTAAACACATACATACTACATAGAAACACCCAAATATATAACAAATAACAGAATGAGCCGAGAGTAAGTAAACACGTTCCATTGTAAATTGCAACTCAAGTACCCTGTTATTGTTAAAAAAAATCATTACACAAATATTTGGCCTAGGTTGGAACCGAATTTATGACATACTACAGTAAAAACGATAATTATGATTACAATTTTTGTGTGTTCAAGCATCTAAAACAAATCGAGTGATTCTCGAGTTGATATCTTTTAGGTAAAACCGCTCCATCATAAACTATGTGCTATTTCTTACTATAATTTGTGTTTCACAGCCTAATCCGTTCAGATATTTCGACGCGATTGCGCAAAAAATAGTGAAGTGATTGAAGTTAAAGAACATAAGTACAAGTGTATCTATTTATGTTCTTTGTGTGCTATTTAGGTGTGGGTACAATTTTAACAGGGTATTATTTATAAGTAAAAAATAGGGATTCTCAAAAAGATACATCAATTTTGGTTGGACATTCGCCTCCATTCTACCTGCCAAGTGATCTAAATTGAGGAATTAATTTTGTCTCGCTACTCACAATTCAGGTCTTCCACTCCGTGTTGGGGCTAATTGGAGAGTTTTGCGACAAGTTATCAGCTTGCCAAATACCAACCTACCTAAAATTTGCTACCAGCTCATAAAAAAATTCTAAAGTTCTAAAAAAATTTATAGAAAACAGTGGACAGTGTATTCCCAGCTTTAAAAAAGGAAGAAGGTATTTTAGTGGTATTCAGGTAACGGTGTGATGGATGTTGTTTGAATCCGAATTGAAAACCGTTTTCTCTCCGCTGATTATTTGAAATAGCTCAATTTGAAAACATGTTATTTTGACAAAACATTTAAATATTTGTGTGAATTTAACCAAATGTGTGTCTTCGCTGTGTTCCGATTTGAAAGGATATGTTTTCAGAGAAATTACAGGGCAATTAGATATAATATCATCTTATATCTCTGGGTGACGAGCGCAGTGCAGTCTTAGGAAATTATTTGGACTGTTGATATTAAAATAGCTGTGAGTCACTGTGCTGTTATGGGCATACGAGTTGCTTACTATCAGGTACATGACCTGCTCGTTCCGTCACTCTATAAATATTGGTAATAATGTAAAAGTTTATATTAATAAATTGATAATAGATTTGAATAGTATGTACTAATGTAATATATGTTTACTACCAGCAGTGTCCTGTAGTTTTAACCGTGTAGTTCACTTTCCCATATTTCCCGCGAAAAAATAGCACAAATACTATGTCAGACCATATATTGTGTTCCAGATTTTCATCTGGAAGCTGTAATGTATTCAGCCATTTTAACGCTTTCTACTATAATAATATTTGCATTAATAAGTTTTGATGTTAATTGCGCAATAAGTTTTGATGTTAATTGCGCAATAATGTATGAACGGATCGGTTTGAAATTTGGAACATATTTAAACCACATTAACGAAACAAAAAACGGAAACGGAAAAGAACTGCGCGGGTAAAACCACGGGGCGCTGCTAGTTTATTAAAGTAATATAATTCTATTCTTAATTCCTGTTATTTCGTCGTTAAATTTTTACATTATTAAACGATAGTTCGAGCAAGTTATGCTCCTGATGGTAAGCGACACGATTTTTTACAGTACACTGCCATTCAGCTATTTAAACATGTAGAATTCAAGTAATTGCCTATTACTGCACTGCGCTCGTCACTCATGCCCGAGCTACACGAGCCTAGTTTTCAAGACAACTCTTCGTGTAGACAAAATTAGCGTTAGCTCGTGTTGTCTACACGAAGATAGAAGTGCTAGCTTGCTAGCTTGCTAACACTAGATTGCTATCCTTGCTTGAAAAACTAGCCTCGTGTCGCTCGGGCATCAGAGATGTAAAAGATGATATCAGTTTTGTAATCGCTCTAAAAACATTGACTTTCAAATCCCACCAGATGTTCTGTTTCCTAAGTAAGATTCTAAACGCGACACCGAAATCCAAGAAGAAATAGATACTACGTTTTCCCGCGTCAAAGTCAAGGTGTCACTCTAAAGCTGAAAATACGAGCGGAGTAACGAGCTATAAACCATGCTCGAGACAAGGCGACAATAAACATAGCACTAGTCTACGATACTCGCCTACTTCAGGGACATATTGGCTGTTTTTGTGGGACATAGAGCCATGGATCGTGGGTTCGATTCTCGCGTAGAAGCCAGAAATTTAAAAAAGTTGAAGAATCGGATGACATATTATACAATAATCATCATCATCATCAGCCGCAAGACGTCCACTGCTGAACATAGACCTCCCCCCTAGATTTCCACAACGATCGGTCCTGCGCAACCTGCAACCAGCGGTTTCCAGCGACCTTTGTGAGGTCATCTGTCCATCTAGTGGGAGGCCGTCCAACACGGCGTCTTCCGGTTCGTGGTCGCCACTCGAGAACCTTTTTTCCCCATCGGTTGTCAGTTCTGCGAGCGATGTGGCCTGCCCATTGCCACTTCAGCTTGCTTACTCTTTGAGCTATGTCGGCCACTTTCATTCTTTTGCGAATATCCTCATTACGGATTCTGTCGCGCAAAGAGACTCCGAGCATAGCTCTCTCCATAGCTCGCTGTATGACTTTGAGCTTCGTTATGAGGCCCACAGTACATATATTATATATACGTGTATTATACAATACACCTTTTATAAGCTTGTTAGCTTATAAACGAAGACTTATATAAGCTGACTATTATTTTAACGAGTATCATTTATAAATTCAGACTAATAGAAACTGTTTTGTCAGACATATTGCATACATCTCGAAGAGGCCAGTTTGTTTGGATCAACTTTTAAAATGCTTTGTAATTATCTTATCTTACCTGCAAACAGCAACAAATATATTTTCAACACACTTGCACACACACTTTAGCTCATAAAGTGGCTCTAATTTCACCGTAAACAGGCATGTAATATGTAATAACATCTATAACCGAACTGTGATTTTAAACGTGTTAACTGCGACGTCGAAAAAACGATATCTATCCACAGAAAGCAAAAAAAAGATAACTTATTTTTTTTTTGTTTGTGGCTTAGTAGCGCGCGCACAATATGACAACAAAAGGAAATAAATTTATAGCTCTTTTTCACTGTTGAAATGATTTTTTTTGTTATTTTATTCTCAAGTGTATTGAAAAACGTCGAATGATACATGTGTATTGATGATTCCTTCGGTCATGCCCTAATGGCGCCCCACCGGTAATCACCAACATTACACACTTATAGCATAACCTAATATTTTTAATAGATGCTTATGTGATGAATACGGAAAAAGAAGATACATATTATAATGAATAAGCATTCTACAGAATGGGCCCAGCAGTGGGAGCATTTAGTGAGCTGCATATGATTTTAAGCTCATGTCGTTGAAGTTCTAACACCACGTATGTCAAAAATAGCAACTTTTCAGGAGAGAAAAAAAAAGGAATATCTAAAAAATCTAAAAATACAACCTTTTAATAATGTAATGATATTTTCTTACCTTTTTTTCCATAAATTGTTAGGAGCAACCGGGTAGTCCGTTTCTCAGTATGGAATTAAATGTATTACGTGCTGTTTCCAAATATAACGCCGATTTGGTGGATCCCGTGTAGTTGCATTTTTTCATAATTTCACGAGTTTTTATTGGTCGTTACGTGTTCCTGATTGGCTTAAACGATGCGTCTTCCGATTCTCTAGCGAATGGCATCAAAAAGTCAAAATAGCCAAAAAGTGACTTACGTGGTGTTAGAACTTCAACGACGTAATTTATATTTATTCTTCCTTGATACAGAAATAGGCGACAAAGAGTCGTAAAGAGTAATTTATTAAACCATCATGTACCGTGACGTCACCAGTGCAGCGACATATCATAATGCGTCAGTAGGCTACGCAGATAGTGTATACCCTGTTGTAGTTTCATGTGAAATTTTATGACCGACTTCAAAAACGATGTATGAGTCAGTTGTATGATTTTTTATGTATGTAACGTGATAGCTCCGCCAAGTGTCAATCCAATTTGATGTTTTCTTCGTTTGGTAGATTAAAATTTTATAAAAATCAGTATAGCGGTTTATTAAACATAATGAACAAAAGACTAAAATTTACATTGATTTATCTAGATGAGTTTGATGAGAGAAGATTAGTGATATATTCGTATGAAATATGGTTGAATGTCTAAATTTAATTTTAAATTGAAGTCCATTTTTGTTTTTTCGGCGAAAATAAATTATTTGATTTAAGGGCAATGTTTCCAGTGAATCTAAGATCTTAGATCTCTGGGTGACGAGCGCAGTGCAGTGCTAGGTAATGATTTGGACTCTTCATGTTCCAATAGCTGCGTGTCACTGTGCTGTTATGTGTCATGTATGTTGCTTACCATCAGGTACATGTCCTGATCGTCTCGTCATTCTTTATTAAAAAAAAAAAAAACTTGGTAAGGTGGGGAAAAGCCTCCGAAAAATATTGCTATACTTTTAGAGAGGCGATATGGACCTTAATAGGGGGTCATTACTCACAACGCCATAACAGAGTACTTGAAATCATACGAGAAGCCACAAGACTTTCAGTAGCAAGAGCCTAAAAAGAATTGACGACAAACAAAAGACAAATTAGCTATGTAAAAGAAGGACAACTTCAGACTCCAGGAACAAACCTTACTCAATCCTAGGTACAGCAGCTGATTGGACTATTTTAATGGACGCATATGAAAAGCACTATAAGATCCAAGAGGATGTGGGTGTTTCATCATCCACACCGGCCTGTTTCTTTTTTCTAGAGCTGCGAAACACCTACCTTGTAGAACTTACCTATCGTGGAAATCTAATGTACGTAAAGACCACGCGATGAAACAAAATAAGTATTACGAACTTCTAAACGAATTAACAAAAAACGGCTATGTAGTTAATTTATACGCTGTAAAAGTAGGAGCGAGAGGTATACCAGCAAAATCTCTCTATAACCTGCTGAAAGACCTTGGCTTATCGAGAAGTGCAGTAAGTTCTATACTAGAACGAGTATCTAAAGCTGCACTGGTAGGCTCATATCAGATTTGGTTGAGCAGGGAGAGAAAAACGAGTAGTGAAGGTGATTGTTGATGTACGTCAGAAAGGGGCCCCTTAAACCTACGCCCGAGTCACAAGTCTCGAGATCTACTCGAGTTTTCCCTCTCTGCCATACGATGGACGGCACCCGCACGGTGAATCCATGGAATGCTAAGAAGATCGTCTAAAACGGCTTTGTAAATTTATGCGCTGTAGAAGTGGGAGCGAGAGGTATACCAGCAAAATCTCTCTATAACCTGCTGAAAGACCTTGGCTTATCGAGAAGTGCAGTAAGTTCTATACTAGAACGAGTATCTAAAGCTGCACTAGGCTTAGGCTTATATCAGATTTGGCTGGGCAGGGAGAGAAACTCGAGTAGTGAAAGTGAGTGTTGATGTACCTACGCCTGAGTCACAAGTCCCGGGATCTACTCAGGATTTCTCTCTCTGCCACACGATGGACGGACCATGGATTCACCCGCACGGTGAATCATGGATTGCTAAGAAGATCGTCTCATAGGCATCGCATTTTGTTATGAAAACCTGTCAACTTATGCAATTGTTTTTTTTTTGTGAATCGCTTTAGTGGTGAATATATTTATAACATTAGTAGGATTAAGTTATAAGATAATCCGAGAGATTGGGCGTCGTATACGTAGCCACAGTGGTAACTCCCGCTCTGGTTCGTTCCTCAGGCAGAGGATAGCAATCGCTATTCAGCGAGGCAACACAGCCAGCATTTTAGACACATTTGCATCAGGAACGATTCAGGGTGGGTTATTTTAGTTTGTGACCCTGTATGTGACGTGTGTTATTGTAATAAATTAAGATAATAATATTAAGTTGATAATATAATAAGATAATAGGAATAAGATTTAACCGATTGCAGTGCAGGCGATCTGTGTAACCCTGCATACATTGACACCAGGCGCCGCCAGCGCGACCTACTCTTAGTATAGAACGCGCCATGTCGCGGGCTAATCCTAGTTTCTACACAGTGATACGAGGGCTTACAATAAAATTGATTTAAATATTTTGGTAGACTTTGTTCTTACAATACTTCGATACACTTTGATAAAAAGAAGCCTGTGTTATGCATATGTCTAATATAGCATAGCCATGGACGTATAAAAAAGTCGGACGGAGTCTCGCTAAAACAAAAAGCGTGTCACTAGAGTCGGCCACATTTGCACGTGTGCGTTGTCAGGTTGTCACTGATAGGCTGACACGCACACATATAGACAAGTAGCGCGTGTAATGACCCGCTGATGTGTACGTGTCAGCCTGTATGTGACAGCGCACATGTGCATATTATGTGGCCGACTCGATGGACACAGTTTTGTATAAGCGAGACTACGTCCGACTTTTTTATACGTTCATGAGCATAACATAAACATCCCACTAAATATTCCTAATGCTGCGACTCGCATGTGGTGATTGACACATGACTTCGAAAGATGCTAGGTACACGTCGGTTTCCTCACGATGTTTTCCTTCACCGTTTTTAAGTTAGCGGCATTACTCATATGACTTAGAAAAGACAATGGTGCGCGTGGTTTTAAGCCCGGGGACTCCACATCGGCAGTCGCCGTTCTCCCGACTAGACCAGGCGTAACTTCTAATCTATGTTCCAAATTTCTCCCCGATTCGTTTCGCTGTTACTACGTGATTGAGCAATAGACATCTTCATCTAAGCTTCGACATTTATAATTATTGAGAAGGATTACTATTTTCAAGTCAACATGTAAAGTCACAGAATGCTGCTAAACTTATTCACTCTCAAGGTTCTTCTAGAAATAATGCTAAGTATTCTAGTTTAACTGATAGTTAATTACAATGTTGAGTTTTATCTGCTGAGTTATAATTTTAACTCGACAATTTTAGTTCGAATGCGATCGTTAAAAATTGTTTACAATCTATTTTGACCTTACATAATGTCATAACAAAGTTGCATTGTCGTCTATGAAAGTGATTGAGTAACAACAAGTTGCCTGGGTGTTTCTATGTATAATAAGTATATAATTAGTTAAGTACTATAGAAACAAGTAAGCAAGCTAAAGTGGCAATGCACCACATTGGTCGCAGAACCGACAGCTATTGTGCATGAAAGGTTCTCGAGTGGCGACCAGGAACCAAACGCAATACGCAAGACGCAATATTGGACTGCTTCTTACTAGATGGACAGTAGACCTCATAAAGGTCGTTGGAAATCGCTGGTTGCAGGTTGCACAGGAAATTGCACCTTTTGTTGTGGAAGTTTAGGTGGGAGGCCTATTTTCAGAAGTAGACGTCTTGCGGAGTGACGATGGTGAAGTACTATTTCAGCTGTCTGGCTCCCATAGTTCAAATGGTCACTGAAGCCATATGCCATAGCCAAATAGGGATCCGTCACCCCGTCAGGCGAGCACGCAAGGGAGCCAGCTATTGTAGGGTCGTAGTCGAAAGCGAAGCGAAGCCAAGCAAAGGCTGGAAAACCTGTGGGGGTGGTTTTATTTGGTAGGGGCACCACTCTATTGTTTAAAGGAACGATCTTGGCCAAAAGCTCGACGAGTTTCAACCCCCTGAAGGGGCCGGATTTCGAAGTGCAGCAGATTGTACAAAAACTCAGGGGTACAATCAACATCTTTGGTTAGCGTTTGTGGGCTATAGATCTACGGGTGACGACCTACCCGACATGCTTCAACATGCCCCTGCATCCATTTCCTCGTCGAAAAAAGCTCCAAGCATTACAATCAATAAGGAAAGGTAATATGTGGAGATTCGACGGTTAGACCTCGCAAGGTAGGTTTAACAAAAGCCTCATATTATAGCTGAATACACTCCCGTAGGTTTTGTTTGCGTAGTCTATGATAACATAAGGCATAGATTATTAATATCCTCTGCTACATAATATCTAAAACGACCAACTTATCTTTACACCTGGTAACAAAAAGCAAACATATCTTCTTTGGCATTTATTTAGGATATGATATGGTGGTGCCCTCGGCGAAATTTCATGGATACATTGGTATCAATCCATTATGGGACAGTCCGACATACGTAGTCATCCTCCATTGTTTCTTTTGAAAGCGGTACGAAAGGGTCTGTTTATTTTGTGAACATAACTCATTTCTTGATATATTCATTGTGGGCTTTATTGAACCACGTAGAGTGTTAAAATGTATATAGATCTTCTTTGTGGAAAAAATATTTTAACTAATAAACTACAACTATCGATTAATAAAGCCTAGATCGATAATCTTCAAACAAACACTTCATCTTAAGTGAAGCAAAGCGTAGATTGATGTCGGCGTAAGCAGAACTGAAGTTCGCCAAACAACACTTTAAAGGCATGGACCTATGTACAGTGAAGGACCACACAAACCATTATAATGTTTTTAGTAAATATCCGAGATGTATGCACTAGCGCTGAACCTTGACAAATGATGTTAGTTTCGAACGGACTAAGCCAATATGGCTCACTATGATTTGCTTCGCTTTTCTTGCGCGGACCCGGTTTCTCGGCGTTATTATTCTTATTTTATGACTTATGAAATTCTGAATTCAACCGTCTTGGGTCAATCAAAAAATTGCATCATCAATGTCAACATGTTTTTTTTAATTAACTCACGTGTAGTATGATATAGTTGGTCCAGTTCGACACTAAGGTAAGTTTTCAGCTGCAACACTTCGCCATCAGTGCCAAACGGTCAGTGAACACACGCGTGAACTCCTTAAAAAAAGACCGCCAAATGCGGTTGAAACTAAACTTAGACTGGATCGATCATATCACATAGTGAGTAATAAGTGCAATAAGTAATTAAGTATGTGTATCAATAACGTTAATTTTCATACTAAAACATTAACATGATTAGCTTATTTTAGTCCACTACTGGATATAGAGGTAAACATCTCCCGGGGGTCTACCACCTAACGAAATGCTTAACTTTGATGTCGCCCTTTCTTTTCTTTTCGCTTGAATAGATAGAGACAGCCATAGCCGGCGGTAGAGGGGACGTAGCATATCACTGAGCTTTACACAATTTTCGAAACTTTTACCTTTTAGTACAAAACAATCAATATCAACTATGTACAAACCGCTCCAGGTACTCAATTAGAGACATCGGACAAGATATTTAGGTACGGTTGGGAACATTGTGGCTGCGAGTGTCATCCGTTCGTAATACGGTCTGCGATGGAGCATGCTTACCTAAAAAGCATAGCATAAACAGCCTTCTATTTTTTATAGTAAGTATAGAACGACAAGACGATCAGGACATGTGCCTGATGGTAAGTACCATGCCCATAACAGCACAGTCTCACACAGCTATTGGACCATGAAGCGCCCCAAATCATTACCTAGCACCGCACTGCACACCCAGAGATTTAAATTGTTTTATCTCTTAGCCCAATATTTTCTCTGGAAACATTGCCCTTCAAACCGGAACAAAGTAACACTTGCACACTTCTGCTTGGCAGCAGAATAACTGGTAAAGGTGTGGTACTTCCTCAGGCGGAGTCTGCAAAGAGATCACTACAAAAAACTACATGATACTAAATGTTTCTACTGCTGGGAGAGAGTCGAGGCCATAATCTAACACGCTGGCCCACTTCGGTGGAATGGTAAATAACCTAAAAATATTCTAGGAACACGTAGGTTTCCTCACGATGTTTTCTTTTATCGTATGAAGCTAACGGCATTACGCCCATGACTTCGAAAAGGCAGTGGTGCGCGTGGCATCCTAACCAGAGGTTTCAGATCAGCAGTTGCCGTTCTCCCGACTAGACCAGCCGAAACTTATCTAAAAGCGATCGATACAATAATACGATTCCAGGGGCGACACCGTTTTGAATTCCGTAACTAAGCAATATTATCTTTATTCGATATCAAGTTAAATCGATGTCGACTAAGTTTAATCTGGATCGACGGTAAACTCGACGAGATTAGCGGGGATTAACTGCTACAGTTACAAGCCGTTTGTTGCGGTTTGAAGAGGACAGGGGTCACTTGGAGGGCTGCTTTTAATCGGTGACTCGAATATACTGGCAGCGACTAGTGGCTTCGTCGGCCCAAACCCGTTATTATCCCGGGATACAAATTATCCCCTATGTGTTATAAAAGTACTATTGAAGTATCATTGAAGTATTGTTGAAGTATCGTTGAAGTATCGCTGAAGTATCGTTAAAGTTTGACTGCCCTAGTGGCTTAGTTGGTAGTAGGTCTGCCTGCGAAGCCGAGGGTCGTGGGTTCGATCCCCACCCAGTGCAAATATTTGTGTGATGAATTCAAATGTTTGCACTGTGTCTGGGTGTTTCTATGTATAATAAGTATGTATTTAAAACTATATAAGTATTATATCAGCTATCTGGCTGCCATCACACAAGCTTTGCTTAGTTTGAGGTCAGATGGTGTTGTGTGTGAATTGTCCACCAATATTTATTTATTTATTTATTATATTTATTTATAAAGTATCGTTGAAGTATCGTTGAAGTATCCTTGAAGTATCGTTGAAGTATGGTTGAAGTATCGTTGAATGATCGTTGAAGTATCGTTGAAGTATCGTTGAAGTATCGTTGAAGTATCGTTGAAGTATGGTTGAAGTATCGTTGAATGATCGTTGAAGTATCGTTGAAGTATCGTTGAAGTATCGTTGAAGTATCGTTGAAGTATCGTTGAAGTATCGTTGAAGTATCGTATCGTTGAAGTATCGTTGAAGTATCGTTGAAGTATCGTTGAAGTATCGTTGAAGTATCGTTGAAGTATCGTTGAAGTATCGTTGAAGTATCGTTGAAGTATCGTTGAAGTATCGTTGAAGTATCGTTGAAGTATCGTTGAAGTATCGTTGAATCGTATCGTTGAAGTATCGTTGAAGTATCGTTGAAGTATCGTTGAAGTAGTATCGTTGAGTATCGTTGAAGTATCGTTGAAGTATCGTTGAAGTATCGTTGAAGTATCGTTGATATCGTTGAAGTATCGTTGAAGTATCGTTGAAGTATCGTTGAAGTATCGTTGAATCGTTGATCGTTGAAGTATCGTTGAAGTATCGTTGAAGTATCGTTGAAGTATCGTTGAAGTATCGTTAAAGTATCGTCGAAGTATCGTTGAAGTATCATTGAACTATCATTACATACTATGTGTGTACCTAATTTCAACCCAATCCTTTCAAAAGTTCTGTTGTGATTCAGCTACAAATGTGCAAACATTACTGTGTTCCGGTTCGAAGGGCAATGTTTCCAGAAAAATTATAGGGGTTAGAGATATAAGATCTTAGATCACTGGCGTCACCCAGCGCAGTGCAGTGCTAGGTAATGATTTGAATCTTCGTGTTCCTATAGCTGCGTGTCGCTGTTATGTGGCAGGCATGTTGCTTCAGGCACATGTCCTGCTAATCTCATCACTCTTTATTTTAAAATAATCCATGTTACTCGTAGTAATAATATAATTGTCACTTACATGGGTTTTAATATTAATAATAAATAATAGCGGGGATTGTAATACCATTATTTATTCACATATTCATTTAATTTTCTTATTTTTGAAGTTTTTTACAATAAATATTAAAAATAAACAATAATCATAAAAAACTTAAAAACTATGTAGAATGCCGCCTGCAGCGGGGCAGACTTCAAGCTACCGGTAGTTAAGACTGCAGAGAGAGGAACCTCCTGACTATGCGTGTCATGTCCAGAACGAATGCCTTTTGTATCTGAGCCTTGACCCAATCGTCTAACGAAAGCCTCTTAAGATGTTGGTCGAGGCTTTTCGCTATAAGACCGTTTACTGACTCGACTACCGGGACTATGCTCGTCGAATCAACATCCCACATGGCGGTAACCTCATGAGCCAAGTCAAGGTACTTGCTAAGCTTGTCCTTCTCAGCCTTCACGAGGTTCTCGTCATGTATAGGTATGGTGATATGGACGATCACAGCCCGGCGCTGAGACCGGCTTACTAGCAAATTATTGGAAACAATGGGAGCTTAATAATATTATTTTTACTATTAAGAAACCATTTTGTCTCAGGGTTGTGCAACTCCCTGTCCCTACCCTCCTTCCGTTTTTGTCTGTCTTGAGTCAAAGTAGTCCAGTCTTTAAGGTGTGTACGAGGTCGTCCCGTCATCGCCTATTCGGTCGCCCGCGTCGTCACTATTTGTAACTTAAAACATTTAATGTAACATACCAACTATGGTAACTAGCAAATCGATTTTTGACACAATACTTTTGTAATTATCCATTTTCACAGACAAATAGAACTATAATCGAAGAAAATTTAATGAAGACATCGTTTCCGTGACCCAGTTTTCGGGCACGATCACTATGACTGCTATAAAAGTGTTTGTTTGTTTATCCTGTATCATCAAAACTGAGAGATGGATCAGCGAGATCCATCTCAAATATTAAGGAAACAAATAAATATAGCGCGATTTCGATATTTTGTTTTCACGCCATTTAAGAAACTTTTTTTATGGTATAGAGCTACCTGACGAGCTGGTCATGTGTCTGATGGTAAGCAACTCCTAACGGTAACACGCCTACCACATATCAGCGCATTGATACGCAACTATTGGAACATGAAGAGTCCAAATCATTACCTAGCACTGTCGGTCGTCACCCACAGATATAAGATGTTTTATCTCCTGTAATTTCACTGGAAACAATGCCATCTCAAACCGGAACAGTAATGTTGGCACAGTACTGCTTAGCGGTAGAATAACTGGCAAAGGTGTATTACTTTCCCAGGCGGTTGCAAAGAGTCCTACCACTACTACTTCACATAGATAATTACTACGCTGACGACACCTACGACGCTATCAGTCGGTTTGTACGTCGAGCGTTGGCTGCATCACCAGAGATCATCGGAGAGTACAACTTACATATTTATGATCATCGGAGAGAGAAATGCGGTCGTGGCTCAGAGCCGGGAGGAGGCGATTTAGAAAAGCACTAGAATTCAGTTGAAAATGTTGCTTTTATTTGCTTTTGAGTGACAAAGGCACGGAGCCCAGAGTCTGTAGAGTTATTATAAATTAAGAAAAAAAATAGACATTTTGTTTTGCTCTAAGCGAAGTGAGAGGAGAGCGGGAAATTTAACGGCCCACAAATTGTTCTCACTGCTGAGACTGGGGTCTTCTTTTAAAAGACAGTCAAAGACATAATATATCCATAACGGCATATTTTCCAAAAAATGTTCGAGGTTAAAGATGATACACCAACACACACTCACAAAATTGGCAGTCATAGGAACTGCCGATAAGTGAAAACATAAATTAGAATTTTAGTATTAAAAACCACTAAAGTTAGTACAATAAATACGTCATTTGTATAGCTTAAAATATCAGTTTCTACACCTATGCTTGTTACGCGAAGTAACAAGATTTTACCCATCTAAAAACCGTTTAACGCGCGCGTTTCCCTGCTCCACTGCCACTCCCACACTACATAAGCATGTCAGTGACGCGAAGTCATACATTTTTTCCCAAACTGCGAAGTGCTCAAACACAATTTTCACTTCAAAAACTGCTGTCGATTTTAGAACTTTTTAAATACGTAAAAATCGAATAGTAAACAAAGAAAGCCATTCGGCATACAACACCTATAAACTGCGGTGGAACTAGATACAGTCATAAAATGTGAGGCTGATAGCGACGTTACTTTGCATCAGAAGGTGAACTTGTTCATATTTTTATTGCTTGATCCAGTCGGGCCTGTCGGATTCCACTGGGGAACCGTCTAAAGTCCGTTTATAACTGTCCAATACTATTTCATACCTATAAGATGTTGTACAATTGTAAAAAAGACATATTACACTCGTATAATTCTTGACAGTTTTCTCTACAATAATCTAGGCACACGGCAGTGTGGCCAGCCAAGTTAATTCCAGAAAACAGGCGAGCCGCGCCATGTGTTATTACAAGTAAAGTAGTTATTTCAAACTTTACGAATATATCCAATTTGTGTGCTTCTTTTGTTTGTATTTTTTATTAATTGACGTGGAAATTCTACATCTATCCTAATATTATAAAGCTGAAGAGTGTTTGTTTGTTTGAACGCTAGGATCTCGGGAAGTACTGATCCGCATTGAATGATTATTTTTCTATTGGATGGTCCATTTATCGAGAAAGGCTATAGAACATAAAGCTCATATCAATAGAAGCGGAGCATAACAAAAACGGGAAAAATATTCAATTTTGAGAGTTTTTGTACTGTGCTTTGACATGACAGCATGTGTCTAAGATTGTGTGCGTCATTGAATATAAACCTGTACTAATCAAATTTGTGTCTAAATCTGAGTTGGTACGACCAATTTCCGACAGGTGGCGTAGCAGGTAGCTGAAGAGGTTTTTTGTTTGAAAGCGATATTCTCAGGAATGACTGAACCGATTTCAGTCATTCTTTTACGTTGGATATGTACGGGATCCCGCTGAGTGCTATATATGTACCACGGGTGAAGCCGGGGTGCGCATCTAGTTTATGAATAAAGTACATTGACTTTGTAACTACCAATATCCATAGATAAGGTAATTATTAATTCCATGTTATTTATAAAAAAAAAACAAAATGCGGGACTAATAACTATTAACGTGACATAGTCACATTGCACGAAGGTAATTAAATATTCAGCAAATAGTGGTGCTAGGTTAGTGAATAACGAACATAGCTTTTATAGAAAAATATTAGCATTCTGCACTCCTTATTGTTTTAAGCTACTAGCCGCGAACCGTGGGTTTACTTGCGTAGTTCCTGTTCCTGTCATTTTCTCACGATTAAAAGTAGCTTAAGTATGTGTTATTCCAGACTATGACATACCAACTATGTGTATCTACTACATTCTAAATTTCAATCTGTTATTAATTTTTTTTTAATAAAAAGTTTCTAGACGAGCAGGACATGTGCCTGACGGTAAGAAACATGCTTGCCCCATAACAGCACAGTGACACGCAGCTATTGAAACATGACGAGTCGAAATTATTACTTAGCACTGCACTGTGCTCGTCACCCAGAGATTTAAGATGTTATATCATAAACATTGCCCTTCAGACTGGAACACAGACGCTCCGACGTTACTGAGCAAGAAACATTCAAACTTTTGCTTTTATGGGATGTATAATGTTTTATTTAGTATTAAAATCAACGTGGTTGTTACACATATATAATTGGATTAACGGGAAACTCTCGTGTGATAGGGTCGGTCAATCCGACTCGAGTTTCGGCCGCGTCCGGCGGCCTTTTTTCAAGAGAGTTTCAAGTGCACGCGCGCGTTGGCTGCCTGTTTGGCACTGAAAAACGCCAAACGGGCAGTCATCGCGCGCGTGCACTCTCCTTGAAAAAGGCCGCCGGTCGCGGCCGTAACTCGAGTCAAATTGACCGATCATATATACGTAAGTTTCCCGTTAATCCAATTAAATATTTATGATATTAGTAGGATTATGTGCTCGATATAAATATTTTGAAGTAGGTAAGTATAAATTACAACATTTTTTTAAAATATATCTATCTAATTAACATCTCAAACTACGACCGAAGCTCAAAATAAAGCGAACACGACACAACTAGGTTATGTTTTGATCGATCATAACACAGTAATTATATCAGACATTCTCATTACGTCTATCTGCGCAGGCGCACGTGTATAATTAGATTTAAGTATAATTAGATACTCCCCCGCGGCGTGCGGCTGTCGTTCGTGTTATATTGATATTAGATAACAGATACATTTTATGAGATCTGCTGCGAGAGATCCTATCTTACTAATAATGTAATGTAAGGATGCTATTAATATTTTTTTTATTTTGTCGTAAATCTCGTTAAAAAAATAACCTGTGCGCAGCGTCATATAAAACCTTCTACACACGAGCCTTAAAATCAGAGAAAATTACGTAAAAGTAGTGGGGAGGAGCCTACATCACACCATATGATTGGTATGGTGCGATGTATCCTCCTCCCCACTACTTTTACGTAATTTCCTCTGATTTTAGGACTCGTGTGTAGAGGGTTTAAGGATGGAACGTCTTGCTTTTAATCGCACCCTACATTAATGTCAATGTTTGGGTGTTTGTTGCTCAATCACGTCGTAAGTTTGCAGGGTTCGGGCTGGAATTTGAAACATTGTAAGATTGAATTTTTAATTGAAATTTGAAACATAGGTCGGGTTAGCACATAGGCTATTGTTATTAAAACAGAAAATACGCGCAAAACTAAAGCCGCAAATTATGATATTTATAAAGTTTATAAGAAGCTGCCTGTGGCGTGTAAAAATACATATAAAACAATTACCATAGAAAAAATTACAGTCATAGAAACTGCCCATAGAAGTGAAAAGTTATAACTAAAACGCTCCACACACGAGTCCTAAAATCAGCGGAAATGACGTAAAAGTAGTGGGGCGGAGCCATAAATCACCAATCATATCGTACATCGCATCATATGATTGGTGATATAAGGCTCCGCCCCACTACTTTTACGTCATTTCCTCTGATTTTAGGGTTCGTGTATAGGGGGTTTTAGAACTAAATTTGATTGCTTACTTTGGAAAATATTCGGGAGGGCGTAGCCATAAATGAGCATGGCCATCTAGAAATGCTGACGCAGTTTTAGATTTCTAGATATCCAACTTACACCTAGATGGCTAATGGTCATGGTCCCGAGTTTACCCGAAGATTTTATCATTCCTAAGCGTGACGCTAGAATTCAATTCACATCCCACAAATATCTGTCTGTGGCGCGCCAAATAAGTTTTCACTTCAAAAGTCTATGATTACGTAGAGCACGTATTTTATTGTATTAAGATTCCATATGAATAAAAAGGTTATCTGAAAGAGTTCACTTTTGTCGAATCAAAATCGGTTCATTCCTTTCAGAGTTACGACACCACAGATAAATACACACATATATACGCAGATACTAACTAATAACACCCCATTGTTTTTGCATCGGGGGTTAAAAAGTCCCACTGGAAAAACCAGGATTTGAACTCGTAAATCTTGTAACTCTCTCTTCCAAGCCTCGAAATAATGCCATATGCGAACCGTCAGTATTCTTGGTACAGTTTTACGCGCGTCCCTGTCGATCGTTTACGCTGATTTACGCGTGCGTAAAAACTCGGATGTACGTAGATGTATCCGGAGTACGTAATTACGGATTTGTTTTTAAATTTAAGCCGTGAACTAGCGAGTAGGAAAGTGCAACTTATAATTACACAAATCGTATATTGGAATCTCTCTTGAACCTTTAAAGATATTCTTTAAGTTCAAATATCCATTTATTACTAAGTTTAACCGTTAATAAAAACATCGTGAAGAAACCGACCTTTAAATCTTTCAAGGGGCAGTGGGTGTTTATTTAGTGTGCTTCATGGACGTATAAAAAAGCCGGACGTAGACTAACTAAAACAAAAACTGTGTCCATCGAGTCGGCCACTTAGTATGCACGAGTGCGTTGTCACATACAGGCTGAGACGCACACATCAGTGGGTCATTACACGCGCTACTTGTGTATATGTGTGCGTGTCAGCTTATAAGTGACAACCTGACAACGCACATGTAAATGTGGCCGACTCTAGTGACACAGTTTTTGTTTTAGCGAGACTACGTCCGATTTTTGGATATGTCCATGGTGTGCATCAAATTTCAGAAACTTATGCGGGCTTTAACGATTGTTGTCTATTTCGTGGCTAGGCATTTTTTTTAACAGAGTGAGCGGAATATGTGTTATGGTGAGCCACACGCCTGTAAATAAAACACAATGTCACGCTGCTATTGGAACATGAAGAGTCCAATTCTTGTTTAATCTTTTTGCCTCTTAATTGTTCTTAAACATTGTCGTCCAAGATGGAACACAAAGAAATATTTAAATTAATGGTTAAGTTAATGGTTGGAGATAGAATAACTAGCTACAATGTGGTACTTCGCCTCTACAACTCTACAAATAGTACTACCACTATGGTGCCAATTTGATTCAAATTTGGCTCAGAAGCCTTGATCAAATGTTCAAAATACCGTGCTTAATAAATTATAGGTACTTAACTTTTCACTAGAATCATTTTAAATTTTTCATCAGTCCTAGTCTATACATAAAACAAGATTTTTAAAAATAAATCATAAACATATAGAGATAAAGCAGTTTATCAAGTATCTCGACATTCGGTTCCGAAATAGCCTTCTAGTTGAGGGTCGAACAATCGTCACCCATATATTAAATAATATTCCGTAGCGTAAGTGGCCGGCACAGTTCCGGAACCGATATCCGTAGCCACTGAAACACCCTGACCTATATCGCTGGATTAGGGAACTGCAGAGACCTGTTCTTCGACGGATTTTATCGAAATTTGATGGGTTATATACTCTACGGCTTTACCGCAAAGATTGAAGGGCAATGTTTCCAGAGAAATTACAGGGCTTAGAGACATAACATCTTAGGTCTCTGGGTGACGAGCGCAGTACAGTGCTAGGCAATGATTTGGACTTTTCATGTTCCAATAGCTGCGTGTCACTGTGATGCTATGTTGCTTACCATCATGCACTGCTCGTTAGCGGTGGGCGATTATGAGATATACTAATGAAATCATTCGATTATGAGAATGTCTCGAGATATCTCGATTATGGCCGTTAGTAATTACTAATTAGTAGTCATGCACGCCCGGTCGAGAGTCGCGAGTCGCGCGCGACTTGACTCACTCACACTCGCAGCACACGCACAGCCGCGTGGGGCGAGGAGGGGACAACACGATGCGGTCTCTCGCTCGCACGGGTGTCGCTCGCCACGCCACGCCGCTCGTGTGCAAGCGCGTCTTGTATAATATCGTATCTCGTACCTATCTAACTTTTTTGTAATAACAATAAATAACACTATGAATATTCAATATTGTTATTCGTTGAGTGACTCCTTCTACATAGACATGAGGTATTGTTTATACGGAAATATCCCGCCCATTTTATGTATGTCGTCATAAAGAGCGCAATCGTAATTCTTAGTGTGCGTGGTAAAATATGCGGTTGTGTGTCGTAATTATTACTTTTGTTTATGTAGTAATTATTTAGGTGGGAGAAGACCGGAGACACTAGGTTTCGAACTAAATTCGCAATTAAGGCATATCCCCCCGAATATCTGTGATAGAATAAACAAACCACAAAATTGTAAATTAATTCATACTACACAAATGAAATTAATGAACATTTCTTTATTTTAAGGTTATTTGAATACGCTATGAAAGCGGGAGAGCGAGCAAAGAGTTGCCTAAAACTTAAAAGTCTAAAAAAAATCTACCAAAAATCAGTATGTAAACTTACCGTTAATTAAATCCACTATAAAAGTTAAAAGCGTCACATACACGTACGTCATACCACCGTAAACCCGTAATAAAAACAAAACAAACTAAAACTAAACCAATGTCTATACTACTAATCTAGTAATCTACTAAAGTCAAGGAACAACTGTCGTCCACTTCATAAAACAAAATTAGTAATTACTAATTAGTAACATCGTTCGATTATGAAAACATATTAGTTACTAATTCCATAATCGATTATCAAGATTAGTAATGCAAAATAAGTCGATTATGCCGATCATTCATAATCGCCCACCGCTACTGCTCGTCCCGTCGCTCTTTATTTAAAAAAATAATTAAAAAGTGCCCGTTTACGTTATTTTCGCTCGATTTTGCTCCCCAGATAAGATCGAGACATAAGCTCTGATTCCTGATTTTCTGATTATGACCCCACTACTAGGACCCCACCTTCTCCCACGAAATGAGAGTCAAAGACATAATCCACCACGCTGTTCAATTGCAAGTTGACAGACGACGCATATCCTTGAAATTGATATTTTTTAGAACATTCCGATTTTTTCACGATGTGGAAGCTGTTTTTTACCGTTAAAGCTAGTGGTGACAGTCAATTTGTACATTTGTACTTGGAAAATATTACTTGGGAAGTCAAACCTACAATCTCATGATTGTGCGGCAGCCGTTCTCACCCATCTCGGCTTATGGAGGATCATTCTGGCATCCTCCTGATCTAACATGGTCTTCAGTTGCCCGGAAGTCATTGTTCTTAGCGATAAGGTCGCCATTTGTTTCACTAGATTTAAAAGTACGTTCTTTGCTAAATTATTTTTGTGTTGTGGACAATAAAGAGTTTCTATTTATCTATTATCCTCGAAGAGGTTAAAATGTCGGGAATGGGAAGGGAAGAATTTAACATCACTTCTATGGTTTATGAACTTAATTTGGTAGTGCGTTGAGTATCTGTCTCTCTCTATTTCGTGACATAAAATATTACCGTAGTAACTGCTACGTAATCTACCTCCAACGTCACAGAGCTTCTTTGCACATTGTTTGTTTACATGTGTGCTACGCGTATTTATGTGTGTGAGAAAAATAACATACATTTTATTAGACGTCTCATGGCGCGTAAGAATGTGTGACTCGTATACATGTGGAGCCACAAACTTTTCTAATCCAGTGGCCAAAATTGAAACAAACTTTTTTGTACAATTGAAAACGTAGAATGCAATAGTGACGACATCTTTGAGTGGAACTGATAAGTATGTGCTATTGCGTATGTGAACAAAGGTATGCCCGTGAGACTTTCTTGCGTGAAAAGTCACACCTTTGCGTCGAGGGCTCCCTACCCTTGAAATTATTGATGAAGAAATTTCTTGGCGATGTTTCTGTGACATAAACCTGTCCTATACCTCACCGAAAGGTTCGGTCAAAGAATTTATATATACTACGTTTAGAGTTAGATTTTCCGCACGGTTCCTTTGTGTCAATCGTAAGCAGCTGACGTGGATACTTTCTATGGCAACATAGTGGCGCGATAAAAGTATGACATAATGTTTATAATGTACAGTTGTGGGGTTGTAACGCTGCCGAAACGTCGAGGTATTTAAACAATGAATTAAATCGTGATTAAGCCCTGTACATTATAAACATTATGAATCTAGCTGAAATTTGGAACACAGATAATTATAGTCTGAAAAAATACATGGGCTACTCTTCATCCCAGGAAAAAGGGGACAAGAACTACGCGAGTAATACCGCGAGGCCTAGTACACAATATGCGTATATATTTGTGCATATACTTATACATACATATGTGTCAGCAGCTATGAGTGTGCAAGTTGAATACCCGACCAAAAAAAAAGGATGTTATAATTGCTAACCCTACTTTATGCAAAAATGACATAAAACAAAAATCTGTGACGAATTTACAACAACTTTATTCACCTGTGACATTGTTCATTTGTTTTTTTATAAGTTGTGGCGAGTTTACTTTGAATGTATGGAGTATACAAATTGTGACGAATTTACTTTGTGGCGAATCGCCTATAACCCATAAGTTTGACGTCGATGTCTGTCTGTCTGTCTGCTGTGTGTCTGTGTGTGTGGCAGCGTTACATTATAAACATTATGTGTTCAAATCGCGAAAGCTTAAAACAATTTTTCAGCTAGATTCGTTCAGACGTTACGACGTGGTTGAGCAACAAACATCATGTTATGACACGACAGTTATGTGCAAGATCCTTCATAGTAGAATCGATGCAACTAGTCTACACGAAAAGCTTTCCCGCCTTTTCGTACCCGATCCCGGTAGCACCCGTCGTCGGGGGCGTCATCCGCTTTTCTCTGTCCCTGGGGGAAGAACTATTGCTCATGCGCGTTCTCCTATTCAGCATGCCCTTATCTCATTCAACTCTCTCTTGGCCATGACACCTGAGTGTGATTTGCTTGCGGATGCCTGGAAGAGCATCAGATCTGAATGTCTGAAGTACTGTGAGATAAGGGCAGGCAGGGTATATGACGATGATAATGAATCTTTATTTGATTGCATGACTTAATTTTGGCTATCGATATTCTGCAGATATACTAAAGTGATTATTTTTATTAATGAAAAATGATTAATTTTGAAGAAAATTATGTTCTTGTTTAGTATAAGTAGGTATTTTGACTAACTTTTGGTTTTTTCTGTTTGACCATATGTTTTTACTCGTGACTATGTTTGTGAGTTGACGTTAATAGATATATAAATATCACTTCAGTGATATTTCTCTAACATATCTGTTGTCTACAGTATTACGTGTATTTGTCTTCATGAATTGTTTATTAATAAGTATTTTGTGGAATAGGTACTACTTAACAATTGTACCTACTGAATTTATAAGTGGACTTGTAAAATAAGATGCATAATATATTCATATATATATTATATGACGTTTTGATTAACTAATGTAATTGGTCTGTACGCCAGTTTTAGTTAATATAAAAATATAAAAAAAATCATTTAGCTGACAAAAAATCAGTCTTTTTTTCTTTTACCTTACGAAGGGAAGGATCGCGCTAACAATCGTACGCAAACAAGATTATGCATACAGGGTTTGGTGGATAGGCTATACTGATTCGCAGCCTTGGCTTAATGCAGAAATCCGTTTTGGAATGAGAAGAATGAAATAAAGAAGATTAAAAAAGAACAAATGTTTTGGAATGTATTTAATTTTAACGTATTTAAAAAAAGTGTAATTTAAGAAGACTAGCACCTTAGTATAGGTAAGGCTCTTGGCAGAGTTCGCCTGGGGAAGTACCACACATTTGCCAATTATTCCGCCGCCAAGCAGAAGCGCGCAAACATCTGTGTTAAGGTTTGAAGGGCAGTGTTTCCAGATAAATTACTGTGCTAAGAGATTAAACACTTTATATCTCCGGGTGACGAGCGCAGTGTAGTGCTGCGTGTCACTGTGCTGTTATGGGTAGGCAAGTCGCTTACTATCCGGCACATGTCCTGCTCATCTTGTCTATACATTAAAAAACCCCGGGTTTCACTAGCATAATTCCCAATCCCGTTATTTTTTTGTATAAAAAGCAGTTTTTGTTTTATTTTTGACAATTATCTCTTTACCAATTTTATCCAGATCCTTATAAATTAAAAATTAAAATTCATTTATTTCAAGTTACAAAGACTCATACACTAAATACTTATCTAATCATTCATAAAATTAATTTCGTCACATTACATTATAATTAGAAATCATTAAATTTATACATTTTATCATTAAATTTAACATAATTCTCAAAAAATGATCTTATGGTAGACTGTTCTCAAAAAGTAACAAACATACGTACAAACTACAAACTTTTACGTTATCATTTTAGTAGAAGGATTCGTTGACGTTTAATCCATAGTAGACATATAGAGGTAGTGTTTTATTGTTCTATTCAATATATTCCGATTTGAAGGGTAATGTTTACAGAGAAATATAGTTTCTAAATATTAGTTTAGAAATACAATATCTTAGATATTTAGAGGACAGTGCAGTGTTAGGTAATGTTTTGGACTCTTAATGTTCCAATAGCTGCGTGTCACTGTGCTGTTATGTGACAGGCATGTTGCTTACCATCAGGCATATGCCCTGCTCGTCTCGTCACTTGTTATTTAAAAAAATGTTCTCCTTTTCTCGTCACTCTGTATTCTATACTAGAAAAGAGACCAAATGAATATGACGTGTGACATTGGTTTTATTTTTCAGCTCTTCTATCTTCTAGCTCCGTTCTGCATAGCCCGATGTGGTTACAAGGCATTACCCACAAAGCACGGTCCAACAAACACACAAACATTAGCATAACAAAACGCGAAGCTCGGCTATTTATCACTTTCTAAATATAGACACAAAAATGTACGGATAGCAAAAAAATAGCATTTCTTGATACTTACGTGCATACGGTAATAACAAACATTGGAAAAATACTTTTTTTTTTTGTAGAGTAGGATGACAAGACGAGCAGGACAAAAAATGTACGGATAGCAAAAAAAATATTTAATTTCTTGATACTTACGTCCATAATGTAGAGTAGGGTGAGAAAACGTGCAGGACATATGCCTGATGGTAAGCAATGTGCTCGCCACATAACAGCACAGTGATAAGCAGCTATTGGAACATGAACAGTCCAAAGTCTTACCTAGCATTGCATTGCGCTCTTCAACCAGAGATATGGTGTTTTATCTGTTCTGTAAATGTTCTGTAATGTACAAACATTACTGTGTTCCGGTTTGATGGGCAATGTTTCCAGAGAAATTACAGGGCTTAGAGATATAAGATCTTAGATCTCTGGCTGATGAGCGCAATGCAGTGCTAGGTAATGATTCTGACTCTTCATGTTCCTCAATAGCTGCGTGTCACTGTGCTGTTATGTGTCAGGCATGTTGCTTAGCATCAGGCACATGTCCTGATCGTCTTGTCATTCTTTACTTAAAAAAAAATACTGTAAACATAGCCCTTTAGCTTATTTTTGTTTTTGATAAATAAAAGTATAATATCGTGTATTTATTAACCCCAGAACTGTGAAGCGGTCATATGTGACCGCGACTTTAAACTTTATTTTCAGAGTGTTACAGACTACTTTAGTATGAAGAAGTTGTGTTTATTGCGTTCTCTGTGAAACTAGCTACATGTTGAACATAAAAGATTAGCATTTTGTCTGTGGTCGAATGATTCATTCGAATTTTAGTTTCGCTGTATTCTGTGCTCGGGACGTGTTTGTTTTGTGACGAAAGTGACTTTTTTCTGAAATATCTCACGTAAGTACTGTTTCTTATTAGAAATGTGTTTTGTATGCTAAAATGATTCTAATTAGATAATATGTAGCATGAAATACATCGTATTTTCGTCAAAATACGTCGGATAAAAGTCGTGATGGTTTTTCACTCAGGTTTTCGATGTGTTTACCGCATTTGATGTGTTTTGGTACGAGATTTGTCAGTAAATAGAGTAAACATGCTATTGCACTTAGATTAGAATTCATTTACATAACAAAATAACTGCATATTTGTAAATTATTACGAAATACATGTTCAAAATTTGATATGGCGCCAAACACGCACGCGCCATTCAAATCTATTTGTAAACAAAGTTTTCTATCCCTTTCTGGCGAGGCATTTCGATCGTTGGTTAGATAAGGACAGAAGTATATTCCAAACTAGTTGTCGTCGGTTCGTCGCGTCAGGTTTCAAGTGGTTTCAAGTGTGTTTACAATAAGTAATCTTTTGTTATTTCAAGACTGTGGTGACTGATTTAGACAGTATAGATACTTGTTCCTTGCATTGTAAACGAATATTCGTTTATTTCTTGTCACGTAACTCACAAAAATGGGTTTGAAAGTTTACACAACATGTAAACAAATAAAATGATCAATGATGGCTTTATTTAGATTCTTGATAGATAGGACATATATCAATGAGGAACTCATCGTTTACAGAAACGTAAAATATAGTTTTATTGTCGAGTAATCAATTTTTTTTATATGACGTCGCGACGCCCGCGCGAACCCCGCGCGGCGCTCGCAAGGTCAGAGGTTAAAAGGATAAAAACCTATAAAACTAAATTATTTTAATACATTACATTCAAGTAAGTGGTGCCATAGGTTCAAATCTCACCTCCACTTTTATATATTTTTATTAGTCCAAACGTTCAAGTTTGCCATTACTTGGTTTGAAAGGTGAGTGAAAACATCGTAAGAATGTTGTGGTTTGATCGGCAGTCTCAAGAATCTTGTGAGGTTATGCAAAATGTACCTACTCTCTCATTGCTAGAGAACTCTAGCTAGCAGAATCCACATCTGGTGGTTTATAGGAGAACAGCTTCCATATTTTCTTTTATTTTCAAATCACAATCACAAACAAGATTTTTTGCCAAAGTATGAATATATGGCACTGATATATTTTCCCATCTCATTGTTTAAATTAATCATGTACATACTGAAGTTACACATAAAAAAACGAATAAGTCATATTAATATTACAGAAACAATGTAATGTAAACAATATTATTTTTATGTTACAGTTTAGATTTTTCTTCTGACGGTACAAAGCAACCTAATTCTGTCTCTAATAAAAATTTAAGGTCGTGCCACGTTACATTATGCCCTTATTTTTCTTTAAAGCTTTTTGGAAGTTTGCTGGTAACTTTCCTAATTTGTCACTTTAAATACTTGTTTCTAATGAAAGTAAGGAGGAATTATTGAGCAGAGAAAAACATTAATTGTATCTATCTGGGTGGCAAGGACAGTGAATTGTTGAGCATTGATGATTTTCAGTCTTGCTTATAGCTCTGTATCACAAATGTTGTGATGTGGAGGCGTGTTTTTTAGCATCAGGCGCGTATTTTGCTTCGTCGCTTATTAGATTTTGTAAGAAGTCGGTTAAAAAATATCGACGGACATAAGTTGTTATTAGTTGAATTATTGTGGTTATAAAACAGAACGATGAGACGAGCAAGACATACGACATAACAAACAACATGGGTGACGGATGACTTCGTTTTGGTTATGATAGCTCAAAGAAACTCCCTTCATACCTATGTAGCCATAGATAGTAGAACTCAAGATTAGCCCTCCCAAACTTCAGGGCGCACGGAATCATGTTAACGTTGGGAAGAGTGAGCTCACTCTTTCCGTTCTAGTCGGTTGTAGGAAGCAGGGGACGCCGGTCGTTTTTACCTATCACTGATTTTGAACATAAATATAAAAAATTATGCCTTCCCGTGCGTTCAAAAAGTGTTCCAATAATATTAGAAACTCAAATAAATCTAATGAAATTACTCGCACACTTCATGCGTAAGTACTGCATTTAAAATTATTTTAAATATATTCTAATTACATACCCATTAAAATTTTAAAATAGCTACCATCAGTGTGACAGAGAGAGAATACTACCAATCATAACTAGCGCGAGCGAGATATATGTCTTAGATAGAGACAGAGATGTCTTAGATAGAGACCGATGTCATCGATGCAGTTTGATACGAATGTCAAGAGTCTTCAGTTCTACAATCTTTGTATGTAGCTAGTTGCACAGTGCTCTGTGCAGCTTTAAATTTGTAGACGGTCTTGACTATCATTGTCCACATTTTGGGCACGGTAGGTCATGGTAGGTAGAAATAACCGATACAATGTATGTATGTATGTATGTATGTATTTAATCTGTTAATTCGTTTTTTTTTTCATTTTAAATAAGACTTTGAATTGTAACAAAAACATTAGAACTCATTTATAAATCTGCAATTTACGCAGCCAAAATCGTTAGCACAAACATAAAATAAAATATGGGAGTTACCATTGTTCACAAATAAAGTTTCTACCAACATAACAAGCCATAAAAATGTTACTACCAACACAAACAATAACTCCAGCTGGCCCGTAGAGCGCACGCGTTAAATCCATCGATAACTGTCAATTTAGATTTAAATTCGGAACGTTATCGGTCGTTATTTTTGCGCGGGAAAATGGAATCGTTATTTTTAACAATCGGACATCGGCAATCGGTGGTTTGAGGTTAATTTTTGAAAAGGTTACTTTCTGTCGTATTTATATTACGTAAACCTTTGCTCTAGGCTGTTTATGGGCCAATAAGTTAACATTTTGAAAGAAATTGTAGTGGGTAAAGAGATTTTCGACGTTTACGTCATCAAATGGGCTCAAAGAGATAATTTGAGTTACAAAAAAACTACTGAGCTAAATCAAGGTATAAATTACGGCAACTCTTTGCAGAATCTGCCTAGGGAAGTACCTCACCTTTGCCAGCTATGTTACCGCCACGCAGTAATATGTCTACATCTTTTTAAATGAATATACGGGTAATGTACAGTCAGTCTAGTCCGACTTATGTTTGAGCCACGTCCCGCGACCTTTTTTAAGGAGAGTGCACGCGCGCAACCGCTGCTCGTTTGGCACTACGGGCGGCGACGCGGCGCTCAAATTGCTTAATTGCAAACTTAAAGTGATGTATGCCTACATCATTCTGTTTCATTTTCCAAGCCCTAAGCCTGGAAAGTACTTTCTAGGAACAAGTAAAAATTTTATTTACTCTAGAACTGTTTGTTATTTTAACATGAAAAGTATGATCGGCAGCTAACACTGACACTGTGTTCGTCATGCTAAACTGCAAGATGATTTATGTTGTTGCTCTGTGATGTCTCTGGGATTATAACTCAGAACACAGTAATATTTGCACATAACTAGTTGATAGGATAATAACTGGCAAATGTGTAAAAGCCCGTGCAGGCTCTGAAAAAAGAGTTATGCAACAATAAATGTTATTTATTATGAATTATCAGATATTATTGTGTCTCTCTTGAAAAGGTAAGTTTATTTTGAAATAATTTATTATCAATGAATTTGAAACTAACCCGTGTGAAACTCGAACAGCATTATAGTTGTATTACAACCATTTGATGGATAATTTAATTATTCATTGTACTTAATTAAAAAATATCGTATTACTAAAATTGATCTCATTGAACGGAATTGGAAACGGAATTGAACGCAAAAGATAATAGGAAGACGGGAAATAAAAACCCGAAGTTTTGGTACTTCTGTGAAATTAAAAATTAAAACTACAGTTATATTAATAAAAGTTTGGTAAACCCACAAAATAATAATTGTAAGAACACCATATTCCTTACATACAAAAATAATTATATACGTATGGATATTTTATCGGATATGAAGCGACATGGTTGACCTTCCAAAGACTCGAACAAAGAGGTTTGACTCTATTTTTGTGATAAGAACGTGGAATGCGTTTCCGGAGTGGGGTAATCCCGATAGTTACGAGTACAATCTTGGTGTCTTCAAATTGAGAGTGAATTGTTTTTTCTTCTAGGTAAGCACGCTTCATCTTAGACCGCACCATCGCTTAACATCAGGTGAGATGCCGAAATAGCGGTCTAGTGTAAACCTATTAAAGTAAAAAAAAACATGTATTTCGGAGACTGTAGATGATCTTCATCTTGCATTTTTTTACAGGCGACAAAAAAGCGACAGCGTTTCATGGCAGTCGTAAGTATATACGTATATCGTAAGCGTTCATAGCGTAAGTGGCTTACACACAACCAATCTACTTGACCTTGTATTTTGGTTGTTGACTACGAATAGAGATAGGTGACGCGTCCGGCGTTCACCGCTTCCTGCAGCCGGCTAGAACAGAAAGAGTGAGCTCACTCTTACCAACGATAAAATACTTCCGTGCGCCTAAAGTTTGGGAGGGCACATCTAGTGGTTTATATCGATGTTAAAAACATTATAATTGTATTCTAAAAACACCTCATTATGATTGAAAAAATAACGTAATTGAGTATCCAAGGAGTTTTTAAATGCAAAGAATTCCAGTGTCATAAACTACATCGTTATTAACGTTATTTTCGCCCTACCCTCCCGTTATTTTCCTTTCGGGTCATAAAATCGCTTCATCTCATGAAACACCAGTTAGTGTGGAGTGGAAGATATGAAAAAAACATCCCGTGATCCAGGAGGGTAACCGAGTAACTAGAACTGTCTTAGCTTTGATACGAGTATTTCTCTCTCTTTTCCTTCCGCTTGAAACGATAGAGACCGCAATAACAAAGCGAAAGCCGGTTTAGTTAGGCGGTAGAAAGGCGGGTGATGTCGTTAAAACGTTTAACGATGTAACAAAAACTAACAAAATAAACGAAAACTTGTTATAAAGCCAATACGCCGTTTTAGATTATATTTTAGGAGACATGGCGGTAAATAACTGGTTTCTTTAAGAGTCATCGATATAAACCATTATTTGATGTGTCCAAACTTCAGGCGCAAGGGAATCATGCCATCGTTGAAAAGAGTGAGCTCACTCTTTCCGTTCTAGTCGGTTGCAGGAAGTGGTGAACGCCAAGCGTTTTTACCTTGTTGTTGACAACAATCAAAATAAGTAGAACCCACCATACCTCGCCGCTAGCGATTTATTAAGTAAAGAGTGATGAAACGAGCATGACATGTTCCTAATGGTAAGCAACATGCCTGCCACATAACAGCACAGGGACACGCAGCTATTGGAACATGAAGAGTTCAAATCATTACCTAGCACTGCACTGCGCTCGTCACTCAGAGATCTAAGATGTTATATCTCTAAGGACTTAAATTGAATTGAATTTACTATCCACCCAGAGACTCAGTTCATTACCAATTCAAAGGTACTCAGGGCACATCTATTATATATATTTTGAGGTAATGTATTGTAATTGTATGTATTGTAAACTCAGCTGAGCGTCTCAAACGGCGGAAATATGCAACCACGGAAGTGGTTATTACACATTTATTTAAGCTCAAATATATATATTTGAGTCCTATGGAGTTGAGACACTGGGCCCGTGGGGGTTGGAAGCTCATTTCATCATCAAAAGGCTTTCTGAGCGCCTGGTCGTTTCAATGCGTGACCAAAATGTTAGCTAGCGTTTTTATGGACCACCCCGTAAGCATTGCCATTCAGCGTGGTTATGCCGCCAGCATGCTGGGCACGTTTTTAACTGGTAGTGAGCTTGAACATCTTGATTATTTTAGGCCGTCATTGGTTTTGTTTTTACATTTTTTTATATATATTGTCCATGCCGAGCTACCCAGTTTCTTATAAAGATCCTCAACTCTCATGAGCCTTCCCATTCACCCTATATAATAATAGAACCTTCATTACAATAAATTTGTCAAAAATATGAAATATGCGCGTAAAAGCAAAGAGCGCAGTGGGTACTTATCTATAGTCAGCGATATCTCAGAAGATAATGGCACTCGACGGCGCTCGGGTAAGCACTTTGGAAGCTTGCTTTACACGGGCTTAGTGGCTTGATCGAGTACTGTCCTAGTTTGACAAGAGCGGGAAAACCGGGCTTAAACATAGGATTGTTTCAGATCTAAAAGCTTGTCTTTCGTTATAAACAGAAATTATACTAATATTATTGCAAGTTTGTTTGTCAGTCATTTATATTGTCCGGATTGACACAAATTTTGATTTTTCTCCCGTCAAAATTGGTATTAAGTCGTGAGCATGGTAGTAAGTATTTAAAATAATTTACATGAACGGCGGGGAAGGGGTCAGCCACATTTCAAGTGGAGCTTTAACACCATCTTTGTTCTTAGTTCTTCTCGCACTCTCATCAGTTAATTATTTAAGAATTTTGCTGGCTTGTCCGAACACTCATTTCCCCAGATCTTTGTAATCTTAGAAACAATAGGATCGCCCGATCTGTGCATGGAAGCTATTTTTTTATGTCAAGACAAATATTAAGGACCTCGCTCGTCTGTTTCGGAATCTGTTCTAGGATTTACTGGTAGTCTGCAAATATGCTGCAAGTGTATCAATTCTGTCGATCAACTCGGTGAGTGAGTCCCTATTGTTTAAAAAACTGCTGAACGTATGGGCCACTAATAATACGAGTATTTACACCACACTTCTTTCTTAGTCCCAACCATGCTCAAACCATATTGCACGTGACGATTGCAAAAGACAAAACATTATGAATCCTATTCCATGCAAATTAGGTCGAATTCAGCGCAGGGCGAAACATGTCTTGATATTTTGGTGCCATAATTTCTCCTAGAGACACATAGTAGGGCTGGTACAATGGTTAATTCTACTGAGCGTCAGAAACGGCGAAAATATGCAAACTTCGGAAGCGGTTACACATATGAGTCGTTTGGTGTTCAGATATTCGTCCCTTGAGTGTAAGCAGCTCATTTCATTTTAACAATGCCGTCGCGAGGACAGCATTTATTTATTTATTTATTATATAATCTATTTGACTCATCGCATAAGTTTTGCCATTTATCGAGGTTTAAAATGATAGCTGGTTAGAATCATTCTACGCGTTTAAGCGAATCACTAGAAACAGTTATACATTTTTTTTTGGTAAGCTTGTGACCGTTTGTTGTCGTAATCTAGTAGCCTATCAGCAGTGGATACCTTGCGCTTGCGGTTGATGATTTTAATGAATTGTGTAAGTAATTTTCTTACCGTCGTCCTTATTATATACCTTTAGTATTATGTACCTTTCTAAAATAATAATTTTCGATTTTCAATCCGCATGAGTTTCTATTATAGGAATGTGACGTATGCATTACCGTATAAAACTATAAAAAAAACCTATAAACTAGTTAGAGTCATATCCTTTGAAACCGAGTGCGCGTCCTGTGAAATCGCTCCTAGAACGCTGTCATCCCTGGTGTGCGGCCCACGAAAATCTATCTGTGGCGCGCCAAAAAAAGATTTCACTTAAAAAAAATATAATTTACAAATAGTAATATTTTGTTTTTTTGTTATACTTACGCACTTCATATCTTTTATTTTAGCTATTGAATTGATTTTCCATATAAACGCCTCCTATCGTAAACTACGTCATGGTTTTCTGACGAGACGGCGGTCAAGAGTGAATCTATTAGCTGTAGAAAAACCAGAGTAGGCTATTTGACGCCGGCCTTGACTAACGAGGTGTAGCCTCGCACAGAGCCAATTACATTTTAAAACAGATCACGCCTACTTCCTTCCGCGGAGATCGATGTTCAATTTACGCTCAAATTGAGGTTGCTAACTCACCATAGTTTTTTTCAACCATCTTAAAAAAAGTTCTAATTTTTTATACCTAACCATAGTAACCAGCTAAGCTAACCCATAGCAGCATAGCGTTTCTTCTAAAGCCTTTCAAAGCCCTTGTTCGACTTGTGAGCAATTTGGCCCAACAGCATTGCCATTCAGCATGGTAATATCACCAGCATGCTGGGTATGCTACTAATTGGTAGTGGGCTTCTAACTTCATTATATTTACAACGTCTATGGATAATTCAAATTTACTCAGTGTAAATAGTTAGGTAGTATGCAGCGTAGATCAGTTCTAATTTTATTTTAGTTTGTGGATGACAGCACCTTGAAAGATACTAGTGACATGTCGGTTGCCTCACGATGTTTTCCTTCGCCGTTTTAAGTTAGCGGTATTACGCACAAGACTTCGAAAAGACAATGGTGTGCGTGGTGGTTTGAACTCGGGGCTTAGTGTCGGCAGTCGCCGTTGTCTGTACTAAGCCAGCCAGTTCGAGGTCATCATTCATCACATTAAACTAGAGCGGGGTGCCCGAGCGACACGAGGCTAGTTTTTCAAGCTAAGATAGCAAACTAGTGTTAATAAGCTAGCAAACTAACACTGTAGTGGTAGGACTCTTGGCACAGTCCGTCTGGGGAAGTACCACACCTTTGCCAGTTATTCTACCGCCAAGCAGTAATGTGCAAACATTACTGTGTTCCGGTTTGAAGGGCAATGTTTCCAGAGAAATTACAGGGCTTAGAGATATAAGATCTTAGATCTCTGGGTGACGAGCGCAGTGCAGTGCTAGGTAATGATTTGGACTCTTCATGTTCCAATAGCTGCGTGTCACTGTGCTGTTATGTGTCAGGCATGTTGCTTACCATCAGGCACATGTCCGGATCGTCTCGTCACCATTTATTAAAAAAAAAAAAAACTTCTTTCGTGCAGACAACGCTATGCAACGCCAGTTCTGTCTACACTAAGCTAGAAGTATTTGCTTGCTAACACTAGCTTGCTAACCTAGCTTGAAAAAAAAAGTGGTCAAGTAAGTGTCGGACTCGCCCATGAAGGCTTCCGTAGCAGCAAGTAACATAATAAAAGTTCTTGTAGTTCGTTATTACTTTAATCAGTGTTTTAACAATATTCAATTTATGACGTATTAAAATAAAACTATTGACTAAAAAATAGATCTTATTCAAAACAATTTTCGTTGATAGAGTTTACATGGAACGAACATCATACACTTTTTTATATTTGTCATTCTCTTATTTTAGAAATTACAGAGTGGCGACACATTTTACCACTTTGGAAGAGTATCTCGCGCAAACTATTCAGTTTAGAAAAAAAATATGTTAGAAACCTCAATATCATTTTTGAAGACCAACTTATAGATAACCCACACGTATGATACCCAACATGTATGTATGGTTTAGATGGAAAAAAAATTGAGTTTCAGTTCTAAGTATGGGACACCCCTAAAATTTATTGTTTTTTCTATTTTTTGTATATACATCTTAATGAGGTTCACAGAATACATCTACTTACCTAGTTTCAATAGTAAAGCTCCAATAGTTTCGGAGAAAAGTAGCTGTGACATACGGACCGACAGACAGACAGACATGACGAATCTATAAGGGTCCTGTATTTTGCCATTTGGCTACGGAACCCTAACTAGCCTTGTGCCGCTCGGGCATCACGTTCTAGGTTTTTTTATAAGAGAAAGTTCACAGTCCCAGCAGTGGGAACACCAAGTTGGCTACTTTTTCTTAAGCATGTTTCCATAAAGCGGTAAATAATGTATGTCCACTTGGGCATGTGTTAAACTGTGGTTTCGTTTCTCTTTAATTCTATTTAATAGCAAAGTCTCGGCAGGTTTCGGTTGTAATGGCGTATTGCCAAAGTCTAGTTCTCCCCGGCGCGGAAAAACTAATTAATTTCGTGCAAAAACGCAGCGTGTTTAATGTGTTGAAGCGAATGCTTCCCTGACACAAATAATAATAAAGTGAAATTGTTTCTGCATTGCTCATTATTTGGGTTTTGTTAGTTGTTTTTAGATGAAGCTCGTTGGAAACGAAAAATTTAAAACAGGAAAAATAGTGGTGGGACTCTTTACAGAGTCCGTCTGGGGAAGTACCACACCTTTGCCAGTAACGTCAAGTAGTAATACATGAAACATCACTGTGTACTGGTTTGAAGGGCAAGCTTTCCTGTAAAATTTCAAGGTATATATATAAAACATCTTATATCTCCAGGTGACAGTGCAGTGCTAGGTAATGATTTTGATTCTTTATTTCTTTATGAACTGACATGTTGCTTACAATCAGGCACGTAGCCTGTTTGTCTCAACACTACGCAATAAAAAAATGCTTCTTTATTTTTTATTGCGTAGTGTCCCAATTTCTTACTTGCCATGCCCAAATTCTTACTCCCAATGACATAAATGTGAGGTTCATGAGCTAATGACTGTATTTTAATATTACTTTACAGTATATTTAATCTGTGTGATTTGAGTGTCTATGTTTCTTGATATTTAGCAATGGCAACATCGTATCAGACTGTTATATTATCTATGCAAATAAACATCACCTACTTTTTTTTATTTGGACACTGAACGTGTATAGCAACTGATTATATAAAATCCCATTAAAGCCGTTATAAATCAGAGTAAAGGCTTTTCATTTTCTGAGATAAGGACCTGACCCTTCATAAAATAGTATGATTCCGCTGTTTCACACACGTAATTCTTGACGCTTTTATTTTCTCAGGATTAAATGTAGCCTATGTCCTATTTCAGACTAATATCTATCTTTGTAACCAATTTTACACAGAATTCTTCTGTAGGTTTTACTTGAAAAGGTAACAAATAACCATACATACAAAGTTTTGTATTTATAATATTAGTAGAAAGTAGGATATGAAAGTAACTTGGTCTGCCAGTTTCCTTCGCATTCACACCTGCACTGCTGAACTGATTTAAATGATATATGCTACAGAGATAGTCCAGAGCCCGCAAAAGGATATAAGCAGCCCACTAAATGTTCCCACTGCTGGGACTCGGGGCCTTCTCTCGCAAGGAGAGAGGTAAGGCCATAATCCACAACGCTGGCCAAGTGCGGGTGGGTGAATGAGACAAAAGGATAATGACAACCAAAAAGGATAATGATAAAGAAAATTTCAAACACACATAGTAGGGCCGGTGCAGCGGCTAATTCAGCTGAGCGACTCAAACGGCGCAAATATGCAACCCTCGGAAGTGGTTACATATTTGAGCCCTTTGGGGTTGAGACATTGGGCCCGTGGGGGCCGGGAGCTCACCTCATCTTCAAAAGCCTTTCCGACCGCTTGGTCGACGCGACGCGTGACCAAAATGCTGGCGTTTATTTGGCCCAACGCATAAGCATTGCCATTCAGCGTGGTAATGCCGCCAGCATGCTGGGTACGCTTCCGATTGGTAGTGGGCTTGAACATCTTGATTAAGGTGTCGTGAATATGAACATGGTATCGTGGTCTTTTTTTTTTTTTTAACTTTTATAGGTTTATACTTGACCGCCATCTCGCCTGATGTTAAACGATGATGCGGTCTACGATGGAGCGTGTTTACCTAGAAGAAACCGATTCACTCTCGATGTGAAGACACAAAGATTGTAACCATCGGGGAAAACCCACTCAGGCAACGTATTCCACAGCCTAGACGTTCTTATCACAAAAGTAGAGTCAAATCTCTTCGTTCGTGTCTTTGGAACATCAACCATGAAACGATGTCGCTTTTTCGAGCTACGAGCATTCCGATAGAAAAAAGGGCAAGGTGGTATCAGATCATGCAAATCAGTCTATGGATAATTCAGGTGTGCTCAGTGTAAGTAGTTAGTTAGGTAGGTTTTTAGTTTAGTGTAGTTCTCATTGTATTTTAGTTTTGTTAATAAAGGCTCTGGCACGTTAATAAAAATGGGAAAAAGGGGTTATTTATATCACGGTTAAATAGATAAACGTTTATAGGCTTTTGATGAATATCATATATATTTATGCCAATAAAAGTTTGAAAAAACCTCGATAAGATAAAGATGGTTTTTAAAGATGTTTAAATACTGGTTTCTTCTCAATGTTTTCCGTCACCGTTGACCCAGAGGTGATGACAAACTTTTACATGTGCGCTTGGAAATGAGATCTCTAGCACTTTACGGCGACATTTGAGTTTATGCAGTTCTAAGAATATTCTAGCAACACCGATAATGCAATGAACGGCAATGACTAATCGCCTAATTATCCAATCAAATCGCTTAATGATCTCGTATGTGGGAGATACATTAGGCTCGCGTTACACTGTACATACGTCGTCATAATGCCTGCGTCATGACATTTCTGATAGCCGACTACAAATGACATTAATTATTCGAATATAAACACACAACAGTGACTGGTATCCAACGAATTTAGCAATTCTAAATAACAGTGTACTAGCTACTACTTTATACCTTGTCCAATTTCAAGCGTTCACATCCCACCATTATACAGTCATTTATTCATCGTTCTTAAGTTTAAGTTTTTAAAACATCAATGTAAAAAAGATTTTTTTTTTAATTTATTTAATAAAAGTTCAAATATTTCTAAAAACATAAGATGCCCAAAAATCTAATCGATTGATCTAGGCTACTAATTCTCGGCTGAAATTAAATATATACTACCCACAAGTACAATTATTAATATCTACAAAACATTAAAATCATTATACTCGCGCCTCGTCCTCGAGATTAGTCCTGT